>JAJGRX010000084.1:0-600000 GCA_025461125.1 Carex kokanica | reverse complement strand
TAACATTGTTTCCATTAAGGGTGGAGCTCCCCCACGACATTCCACTCCGGAGTTCACTATGGATGACTTTATCGGAGATTATGCCGGGGATGAGAGACGGAGCCTCCACATACCACGATATCCGGAGGCCAGACAGCACGATGACGAGGCCAGTGGGAGTGGAGCACAGCATGCAGATGCCTATGCATCTGCTATATTTGGCACACCGCCTCCTCCGCCTACGTATCCATCGACCTGGGAGCCATGGGAGGTGCCTACTATGCCGCCTATCCCCCCACTGGTGGAGGATCCGTGGGCCGAGGCGGATATAGCCGCACAGGAGGAGGAGGTTCACGTCAGGCGTGTACAGCCGCCCAGGGACCGTCATCCACCTCGTAGGTTGGATCTCTCTGGTCGTCGCCCTCGCCCTCGACGTTAGGTTTTTTTATGTTTTGTAGTTTGATAGGTTTCTACTATTATGTATTCGGTCTGGACTGTTTTGCATGAGTTGTGGACATTTATTTTACGTAGTTTGGATTTTTTTTTTTGACTTACGATTTAGATAAATATTTTTCACTGTTTATCACGTTAGCCAAGTCGACAATCAGTACAACAGCCGTATAACCGCATCAAAACTCAACTCACTTTTATTGAAAATTACAATAAAAAAAATTAAGCACTTTCCTTCATTTTTATATAAAATCTACAATAAAAAAAAATATATCAATATATATTTCCTTACAATAATATATATCTTAGTAAACCAAAATATATCTTAAACAATATATACATCTTAAAAAAAAAATATACCAATATGTATTTCCTTATAAATCTTAAAATATATACATCTTAAAATATATATACATCAATATACATTTCCTTATAAAAATATATAAAATCTGAAAAAAAAAAAAAACACTGAACCGCCCTATTTCTGGGTGGTTGTCTGGAGGAGGTGGACCGCCCAGAAATAGGGCGGTTTTATACCATGGGGCGGTTAGGGCATTTTTAATTTTTTTTTAAAACTGAGGGCATTTTTAATATATTTTTTTTTTTTTTAGGGTATTAATAAAAATCTCGGAATCATGTCTAACAAATACTAGATTTGCACGTATATGCAAACTTACTTTCATCGTTTTATAAAGACACTTCTCTTGTCATTTTCTCCTTTAATCATTCAAGGGCCGTTTTCAGTGAGATCAATTTTGATATTCGGAGTAAAGACATCATTTTCATAAGCTACTAAATACTAGCTTCCTTCTTTCCATGGTTGTCTCCTTCAAGAAAACTGCCTTTCTTTGTTTTCATAAGAATATTTCTAATTTTTTGTCGCTTTCTAATTGAAAAACTTATAAAGAAAGTATATAAATATGCATGATCAACAACAATTTTTTTAATTAGTTCATGATGCATTAATACATTCGGCCTCATGCATAAATACACGTATATACTAATTAATCTTGTCCGTTTCAAGTTTAGGAAATTTTAGAAAATTTGGTGAATTATAGTCTTAAACATCTTCAAATATGTATCTCATTTCTGGTTGGATGGGACTCTATATGGACTTAAATAAACATTCGCAAGTCAGAGGCGGATCTAATTTCAAGCCAGAAGTGCTTAGCCACATTCATGTTTTTAAATTTTTTAATTATGAATATTGAAATTTAATTAAATCTTTCTAGGAGTTTTTATATATTTCATCCTCCTCATAAAATAACAAATGTACGATTGTAGCGGTTAACGTTCACTTTATTATCGTGAAAACTTGAGCTCAAATTCTAGATATCACATATTATATATTTTATCTTTCAGCCCCAAATCTGATTGCGGATCCTTGTCTAACCATGTTGCAAGTCGTAAGGTATGGTTTGAGGTTAACAAATCTGATTGCGGATCCTTATTTTTTTCAGTACTATACTTTTGTAAGGACATTAGCTTTACTTAAATAAATCTTTATATATAGTCCGAGAGAAAAACTAATAAAGCTTTCATATTGTTAGTGTAACAGCCCATATACAAACACTCTTTGTGTTTATCACTTATTCACACTATGGATACCTATTTAGGAAAGATGAGAAAAGGGTTTTTGTCATGCTTACATAATTAGTGTTAACTGTATCAATGGAATAATAATTTGTTTTTTGTTCTCTTTTTCCTTATGTTTTTCCTTTTTCTTTGTGAGCTCTGTCCTTTTGATAATTCAATATGTACATTGACATTCAATGATCACCTTTTTTTCATTATGATGAAAAAACAATTTTCTAATTTATATTTATATTTATGTAGCTTTGAATACCATTCTATTCCAGGTTACATATTTCATTCAATTATACTATAATAAAAATAAGGCCTATATTTCTTAAAAGAAAGAAGTATATGCAATTTTTACCAATAATTGGCACCTTACAAATATGGATCCAATACTAAGGAAATATTTATCTGTCAATACAATTTCCACCAACAATTTTATTAAACGCTTGTTAAAGAAAACGACATCTCCTTACAAATTAAGCCAATGTTGCATTCTTCCCTCTTCTTACATATATTTCTTTTCTCATTTTATTTTTCAAAAGAAGGGGCGGGCAATAGTTCTAATTTAACCGAAACCGGAAAGATATACAACCGTCGGCGATCAAGCCATGAAAATCTCAATTTCCAAATGGCCCATCTTTTGCACGTGTCTCTTTCTATGACTGCTCGCGGCTCGTTCCCTTCACGGCCATATACCCTTTTACAATTTTGCTCTTCAATTATCCGTCTGAACATCCCCCCGTTTATTTCCAAACAACATACATCCCTTCTCTTAAAGTCCAAGCGGCTAGCTCGGGATCGCCTATAATAACCTCCTTCACCCAAGCGGCTAGCGGGGGATCCCTACTCTCACCTCTCTCTCTCTCTGTCTTGCTCTCTAGCTAAACCTGTCGACGCGAACTCAAGGTAGGGTTGAAGAGCAGCTAAACCCTAGAGAGAGAAATGGGAAGAGCACCGTGTTGCGACAAGGTAGGGTTGAAGAAGGGGAGATGGACAGCTGAAGAAGACGATATCTTATTGAAGTACATTGCTACCCATGGTGAAGGCTCATGGCGAACTCTACCGAAGAAAGCTGGTACATATCTCTTTTTTGTTTTTTTCTCCTGACTTTCTACAAAGCATATTCTAAAACTAGATTGATTTGAAAATGGCTTGTCTCTTATCGTATGTGCCTGAAATTTCCAGGATTGTTGAGGTGCGGTAAGAGCTGTAGACTCAGGTGGATAAACTACTTGAAAGCTGATGTCAAGAGAGGCAACATTTCCAAAGAGGAGGAAGACACCATTATAAAGCTCCATCTTTCTCTTGGCAACAAGTACTTAAAGTTTAAAATTCTAAAATTCTCCCTGAAAATCATCATTTCATTCTTCACAAATCACAATTGAAGATCCTTGATCAGTTATCAGTCCTTACATGGGGTAGTACGCTCTAAGCTCATTCGTTCACTTCTCTCTGTTTTGTGTATATATATATATATATTTTTTTTTTTACTTTTTTGATTGTAAACAGAGAGTTCTTGTCGTATATAGAGAACCTTTTTTTCCGTTCGGCTTTGCTCTGTCGTCTTTTGTCCTTTGGCACATGCAAAGCTTATTTACTTTAGTTCACGTCAGAAATACATGGCCAGATCCGCCAGAGATGGGTGCCAACTGTCAATCAGAACGAAAAGTGCTGCCACGAGGCCTTTCCGAATCTCGTGGCATATTATACATACATAACGGTTTGTGCTACAAACGGATCAAAACATTAAAATAATTCATTTTGCTTTTCATATCTTTCTACTAATTTTGTTCTGTGTCATACATATTTTTTTGTTGCTGCATCTTGTCCAGTATTTTGGACTCAAATCTGTAGGGTGACCAGTTGGTCATGTGCTACGCAATAAACATGTGCAAGTGGTAATTATAACATTTCGACACATTTATTATAAACTTAAAGAACGAGAGAAACAGAACAGAGATCTGACTCATTTATCATAAATTATTTGAGATTCTGAGTGACACCAATCAGTCTGGTTATAACATATCTTGACTGCCTGCTGTTTTCTTCTGATACACTTTATATATGATAAACCGTGAGTCAGCTGCAGTTTGTATTATATCATATAAAAAAGAAATTTATAAGATCACCATATAATATTTCTATAAAATAATGGTTTTAAGAGAATTTAGTACATAGTACATAACTGTGACGACAATAATATCGATCCTACATGACACACATAAATCTAATCACGATATACACTAATATATAATCGAATTTACACAAAACTCTGTGCATGCATTAATATATATTTGAATTCTTGACTTTATATTTGACAAATTTGTTACTTCATTTCGTGTCACTGTAGGTGGTCACAGATAGTAAGTCACCTGCCAGGGAGAACAGACAATGAGATAAAGAACTACTGGAACTCGCACCTCAGATGGCGGGTTCACACTTACCGCAAGTCCGCTCCTACTGACACGTATTCCCCGAAAGTCGACTTGCCGGCATCCTCCGAAACAGGCAGACGCAAGAAGGCCAAGCGCACCAGCCGTGGTTCAAAGAAGAAATTCAATAACAACAACACAACGAAAGAAATCAAAGTAGAACACGCGAAAGAAACCAAAGTTCTGCTGGCTGATTCACAATCTAACAGCGAGGAGGGGTTCAGCACAGTGTTAAACCCAGGCATTGAATCAATTTTTGAAGATATGATCAGGGGACTCCTAAGCCCGGGCCCACTTGGCATTGAGATGGATGCAATTCTTCTGTGTGGCAGTGAGGGAAGTGAGGATTGGGTCCCACAGGAAGAGAGGGCATTGAATGAGGAGAGAAGGAGTGCGGCAGATATGGTAAAGGAAGAGAGAGAAAGCGAGCCTACAGGAACCCAATTGGGCCAAGAGGAGGAGGTGGGGTCGGCCCAAATTGATACAAGTAACCTCATAGATTGGGACAAGCTGGATTGGGACTTGGATTTGGGACTTGAATGGTCTTATTGTGATTCTACTGTTGATTTTAGGATCCCCAGCATCGATATAAATAGTGGCAACGACTTAGAATCCTTTGCCAGCTGGCTCATGTCGGGTCTGGTATGAGCATATCGGGTACAATTCATGTTTGGGTCTGCTGTTTTTTCTAATGAATTGTATAATTACGAGAGGTTTTCTCATGTCTGGTAGGTTTTAAATTTTAATAGGCTGGTAATTGGCTGCATGTAGGACTAAACTGTCCATAATCTCCTGCAACCGAATCTCGCCCACATGTGGGATTTGCTTCCATGTACAAACAGAAGTTGTGATGCAATTATGAACTCTTTTTGCATCTATGTAGGTGTGGTCCTTAATTATTTAAAGGATATTTCCATATATATGGTGATTATGTATAAGACTAGTGCTTTAGGAAGTTGTGGTGCAATGAATTTGTTTGCAACTCTGTCAAGTGTGGTTGACGGGGCATCCGCATTTGCAATATATGGTAGCCTATTGGATTTAAAATTATGTATGATTGGTGATTAGGAAAGGTATTATGGGAGAATTTCATTGCTGAATAAATAAAAAACATGTACGAGGTACATATGTTAATTATTGTAATAATAAATAATTGAAACATGGTTGTGCTTGTCATCAATTTGGTACCAGCATGTACTATCTTTTTTCATGGATGTGTACTTTGTTCTCGTTTGTGGGGTCTAGGATATAGATATAAGTACAATTTTTTCTCATTAGAATTGTAGGACGCAGAAAGTTGCACTGAGAAGGTGTGTGCATGTGTATAATGTTTCAGGATTTAGTGCTCTCTGTTTTCAAGACATGGAGAGGGCATCGAATTTGAGACATTCATTTCTCTCTGCTATTCCTTCTCGTTCTCTCTCGATGGGCCTACTATTCATAATCGGTCCATCGAGAGAGTTTACTGATTGTGGGGACGTTTAACTCCCGACAGGCGCAAGCCCCCGCTGCTAATTACATCAGCCGACCCTTCCATGTCAAACCGAATACCTCGTTCATTCCAGGATTTGTGCCTACTTTTTTGTAAACTGAATAATATATGGGCTAAAAGAGGGGTTCATGTACTGGCTTTGGATTTGGTCGATTCTCACTATTTGGTCATATGTGTGTGTATGTGTATGCTTCATAATGCATATGCCATCTTATATTATGCAAAAAATATGTTTATTATATTTTTTTATTTATTTGTTTAAAGAGTGTAGAAATATTTTATTTATATTTTATTTATGAAGAAAGTTATTTAAATTTGTAAGAAAGGGGATTTTGGTCATATTAGTATGTAGTCGGCCTCGATTTTATCAACTTCTTTGATGACCAGGCTTGAAAACTCACAGTTGAGTTGGTTTGGTATTTGGTGTACTCGGTTTTCCTTCCTCCTGTGACATAGATGAAGATGGAGCGCCATAACCATCGGCTTTCTTGTCGCAGTGTGTCCCTGTTAGGTAAGTTGACGGCGAGAGACCCGGGGCCTGGGTACCGGTCATATCCCATTCTCACCGTGGGAGTGAGCGCCATGGTCTCCCAGTTGCGGGGAATCACCCTTAGTGCTGCCATTCACACAGAGCTTGGCCAGGATTGACGAAGTTTGTGACTTAGAGATGTCGACTTCATTTGAGGGTGGGGTATATATCTCATTCTCCTTTCGGGCACATTGATGCTCGACGTGCCCCTTCGTGTGTACAGCCATCCTTATCATGATTTTGGCGGGCGGTTTTGCGAGTGACCGTTCATGAGTCACTCTCATATGCTTGGTAGAAGTCGCCCCGGGTTTCACCGTTTTGATACGGCTTTAAATAACGACCACTAACTAGTTTTGCAGGCCTTCCATTTTCATAGTCCACCAGCCTATATCGGTGTCTTTTCAAGATCTAATCTACAACGTATGGGCCCCAAGCATTAATTGACTGTAACCTTGGTGTTTCTTTTATGACCCATATCATATTTTATTTTACAGGCCATATCATATTTTCTTTTGATATTGGCCTTCTCTTTTTGAAGTAGGTGAGCTTCGTTCCATTTTTGTTTTGAAGCGCTTTCTACATCTTTTATGACCCAATTGGGCCTTACGGTCCGGCTTTTGGATTCTTGGATTGATGCCACTTCTTTTTGTACCTGTTTAAGAATGCATTTTGGGCACTCGTAAATATCGAACATGGGGTCATTAGGATCGACTGTTGCTCCACCTGGGGTTGTGCAAGAAGGGTGGTGATTTCCACCACACCTATTGCATTCGAACATGTCCCAGGAATTTCCTTATTGATTGCATGTGTAGCAGTGGGTCATACCCGAATTCATGTTCTTCTTGCTCTGAAGGGTCTTCTTCTTGTCTTGGCCCTGGTCGATTCTTTGCTTGTTCTAGAGCGTAGAGTTTCTCACAAACAGGGCACACATAAGAATCTTATATGTCATCCATAACCACTGCCTCTTTTCCATCAGGAGTGATGCATGGCAGGTGTTATACTTGATAAGCTTGCCGCCTGACAATTTGTTCATGATAGTTTTCACATTAGTATATGCCCAAAACATCAATTTATCATTTGATCATGGGGTTTAAACACAAGTAGAAAGATTAAAGATGAAGATATCTTCTTTCATGTTCTTTGCGGTTACAGAGTATCTCTCTCATTACATAAACAAGCAAATAAAAAAGTAAACAGAGGAACACGGCAGATGCCATTCCAGCTGCAAAATCGTTACAATGCTAAAACTGCACTGAACAAATCATTTGATGAAAGAACAAATTTAAAAAAAAAACAAACTTAACAATCTTATTTATTTTTTTGGGATAAAAATAAACTTGACAATCAAATTGAATTACAGCACCAAGAGGAGCAACTACTGCTTTCTATCTCGGAGGTCCTTAACAACAACTCCAGGTACTCTGTGCCCAAATACTACAACTCAACCACGCTTCGCTTCTCCATTTCTCTTCCCCGCTCCTCTTTTCCTCCTAGAATGCCTCCTCTTCAACTCCAAGACAAGTGATCCCGTTTCGTTTCTCATAACTCCCTTGAGCGACTCACGAACTTTCTCAACGGGGAAATTAAGCACTGCCATCGAGCCACGTATGGCGAAAGCCGCTTGATCATAAGCTAAAGCGGCTGCTTCGGCACTGTCAAAGGTCCCAAGCCAAACTCTGACTCCATGTTTAGTGGAATCTCTTATCTCAGCAGCGAATTTGCCCCAAGGCCGTCGTCTCACTCCGCGGTAACACCGACCTTTCCGGCTAGTGGTGGATTTTTCTTCACCTTTTTTGTTTTTTGGGGAGCGAGATGTGGCCTCTGTTTCTTCTTGTTCTTCTTTCGTTGGTCTAGGGCTCGTCTCGGCGGTTTCCAACATGTAAAGGAGCATCATCTCATCGGAGTCATTTGGATTGAAAGGGAGATGATTATAATCCCCAGAGAATTGCGGGAAGTCCATTGTACGTAAGTGGGGATGTAGTATTTGATCCAGATATTTAAGTTTGTTTTGATTAGTAAATGCTCTGTTTGCTCTGCTTTTGACACTTGAAATGTTGGCGCCCTTCCCCTTTTATACTTGTGGAGAAGAAGGGAAGCATTAAAAGTTCAAAGAAATATTATTCATATATACCCTCGGAAGTTTTGAACTTGTAAAGATGTTGTCATAAACTACTAACTAGTACGTGGCAATTGGCAAGGACATATTTTCAAATGATCAAATAATCTCAATATTTTTTTTTTGTCTCTTGAAGAGTTAACTGAAAAAGTTAATGATAAAGGGATCGACAATTGAAAAATATTACTGGGAAGAAGTTTTGAATTGGTCTTCAAGGAATAAAATAATATACAATCATCTGGTGTTCATCCTATATGAGTATTTATTTTGGTTGAATTTAGTATTCAAATAATTTCAATTATCTATTGTTCTTAAACTTCTACTAAATAGAAAAAATGATGATAAAGAAAGAGGTAAAAAAATAGAAAATTACTTTGAATTTCCGAAGGATCTTGAATGGATTCTAACATAGCAAAACTATAAACAATTCTAAAGTGTTCAGGTTATATGAGTTATATTCAATTTACATAAATAAAATGTTTGTTTACACCATAAATTAAGATTATATTTATCATAGACTTACTCGGTTCATGATTATAATGGTACCAATGTGGGTAAATGGAAAGGAAATGGAAAGATTCAAGTTAAATGGTGGTATAGATATAATGAACCTAAGATTCAAGGTAAATGGAAAGATTTATTATTAGCTAAGTGTGGTTCACACTGTCCTCAAACCAGAATTTCTTACTTTTGGAAAGGAATTACAGCTTTAAAGGAATTAGTTAATACAGGTTTTATAAAAGAAATTGGGAATGGTATGTCAACATCCTTTTGGTAAGATGGATGGATAGGAGAATGAATTGGGAATGGCATGTCCACATTTATTCTCAATTGTGAAAGATGAATTGGCTACTGTAGCTATGGTGTTAGGTCAAATCTTAAATTTGAATTTCTGTAGACAACTGACAGCCTGTCAGTTGTCATTACAACAACAAATATCTAAGAATGTTATGTTTCCCACTGTCAATATTTCTAAGCATGTTTTAGTGATGTAGTATATTTAATAGTTTGTACGATACTTTAAAAATTCAACTTTCTTTTATTTTTCAAGTAAAGTCCGAAAACAATTATAGTCTAATCACTACTACAAAAAACACATTTACTATCGCTCTTTTACCATCAGGTGTCATTCCGTACCGATGGAGGATGTAATCAGGGGCAGCGTTGTAATTACTTGAAACTTTTTACCATTGGATGGCGTTGAACCAACTGATGGCGTTGATGGACCCCTACTTTGCCATCTATTTTTTATATCCTATTGTTAGTTTTGAGTGTCTCTGCAATATCGGTTGAGTTATTGGGCCGATGGTGTAGATGTGGTGAACTTTAGCATCCTTGATGTAGATGAACCGTCAGTATTAGTTTGATCAATACAAACTCTGGTCTTTTTTGAATCAATGGCGATGCTCTATGGGGCAACGCTGTAAATACTTGGAATCTAGATTTTAGTATAAAATCACTTCTCCATGTATTCAACTAATGATTGTATATTGTGTTATTAAGTTTAGAGATATATAGTGCAACTATAATGAAATAATTATTTAACAACATACATGATATCAACTCAATAGAAAATTAACTAAAGATTAACGGCCTCATATTATTTTTGTGTTATAATTTTTAACAGAACAATACACATTGCATGCACAAATGCATTTAATTAATTAAGATTCATCATTCAACATTACCATAATTCCAAAAATAATGGAACATATATACATGTACCCATCCAAAATTCAATTAATATTAATTGTACATAACATTCATGAACATATAGAATGAAAATATTTAATATATATGCAACATCCATACACAAAATACACAACATATATCCACACTATCCGCTAGGATAAAAGTAACTATTTTTTAGCATACTTTTTCAGAATGCATCGGTATTACCGATAGGAGTATCCGCGAAGACACCATCGGCAAAAATCACTTTTAGAATAAATTACTAGATCTTAATTTTTCAACTGATTCATGATGAGCCTAAATTATATATACTTTTAGCACGGGTTTAACCTCAAATGCTTGACCAATTTCCTTGTATTTTAGGATAATTTAGTCTAAAATTATGCCAAGAATCAAGTTACTTCCTTTGTTCAAATATTTGTGTGATTGCTAGAATTAAGGACTTGTTTGAAATTTTTTGGTTATGATTTGAATGACTTTGAAAAATTAGAAATAATCTCATATTTGATAAAGGAATTGCATAGGATGAGATGTTTTAGGACTTTCAAAAAAATGAAATATTGGATTTCATCGAAAAAGCATTATTGAAACCAAAGTATGTTTTTTAAATTGGGAATTTGAGATTTTAAAATAGAAATATTGGGATATCCATAGGTATGAAAGAATACATTTGGATGTGTGTATTCATGGTATTTTTGCAAAAATTGTTGAAAAAGAATTAAATTAAATTTTTTTGATAAATAAATGTGGACTACGCTTGCCTATGTTACGGTGTCATGACGTACATATGGTTATGAGTCTTTGACACTTTGCTCTGCTAGTTTGCCCAATAAAGTGGCCGAGTTTACAACACAAGTGTGCATTCGTGTCATGGAATGGTTGAGCCAAGAGCATGCAATTGCACTTTTGAATTAAAACTGTGGGGTATGGTTAACTACTGGTAACTAGCCAATTTTGTATTAAGGATAAAGACCATAGTGTCACAAAAAAAAAAAGCAACAAAAATAGAAACAAATAGAATGTTGCATGATACCAACACACAAAATTCACAACTTTCTAGCCCAAGCTTGTTCCAAGGTTGGAGGGGGCGAAAAGAAAAACACCACAAAATGAGGGCATATTTTTGGTAGAAGAATGAAATATTGATAAATTCAAGCGATTAGTTTTTGCAAATATTAAGGCATCTTTGAATATGAAATTTGATTAATCGAATTGTGGGGGGGAATTAAAATTTATCAAGGAAAGTCCAAACTGTTGTCCAAAATGGTTCTCAAAGTTTTTAACAATAGTAAGATCATGTGAATTTTTCGCACTTAGAAATATACTTGGAATTTTGGTTAGTTTAGAGATTGGCCCGATACCTAGGTTTGGATTTTGCTTGAGGACAAGCAAGGTTTAAGCTTGGGGGATTTTGATGAGCCTCAATTATATATACTTTTAGCACGAGTTTAACCTCAAATACTTGACCAATTTCCTTATATTTTAGTATAATTTTGTCTAGAATTATGCCAAGAACCAAGTTACTGCCTTTGTTCAAATAAAATGTAGATTTTGGAGCATTTACACCATTTGTGCGGCCGCACAACCTCACTTGAAGTCCCAACCACAATCCTGCAGTAGCACAACCCAATCAGAGAAGAAATGCGGCCCTAGTCCCATTTCGTGCGGCCTCCCTTGGTCGGACAAACCTTCAGCAAACAGAAAATTCCCAGAAAAATTCGTGCTACCCCTTGTGCCCGCACAGACACCCATACAAATCTCCAGTCTCATTCTGTGCTACCCCCTATGGTCGCACAAATGGCCGCATCACTCAGATGAAAGAAACACAAATTCAACATAGGCAAAGTGTGGCCCCAGTCCACTTTGTGTGGACGCAAAAACCAACAATTCTCAGTGCGACATATTTCATGCTACCACCTTAATGACGCAATCCTTATCCGATTCACTTCCATATTATGTCTGATAGTTTCCCAAGTCACAAAATGGCTATAAAATAGGAGGCAAGTAGTAAGAGAAGGGACATCTCCGCACAGTTGATCAAGGTACATTTCAAGCCACCTTCCATTACACAACTCTCTTCTAATGACCCTTGCACCTCTTCCGCCATCATTTTCTCATCCTTCTCAAGTAAATTGAAGGCGGTAAAGCGTAGGCAGATTTGGCAACTTTTAAGGAGACTTTACAAACAAGAATTGAGGCATAGCTTGGGAATTGGTGTATTCTATTTCCCTTTGTTATTTATTCATTTTATTTGTGTTGTTTACTTGTTCTTTGTCATGGATGTTTTTGATATTGCACCCATGAGACTCTAATTTTCTCTCTAGGGGCTTAGGTTGTATCATGAACTTGTGTTAGTTTATATACTTGGATGTTCTTTTTATGATCATTGTTTTGAATTAATGTTTGGTTCTTGCTTTATATATTTGTGAGTTATGCATGCTTTGTGCTTTTGAAACAACACCTTGTGGAGATTGACAACCTCTTGACTTCAAGGGTGTTATGATATAGATAAAACCAAATTATGTACATGAATAATCTTAGGGATAATTGATGACATGACCCAAGTCGAGTCTACCCCGGACCAATAGAACCAAAGGTTGGCAAGGAAAGTTGTGGGAAACCAATTTGCGAGTACTTCGCAATCGGGGGACAAAACAATGGTAATATTTTTCCTTCAATTAAATAACCATATTAGGTAGTCACAACTCTAAGATGAGGTACATTAACATGATAGGCATGAAACACGAAAAATATTGATTTTAGGTAGAAATAGGTCAACTTAGTTGGAATTCCCATCAAGGCAAAACATGAATTTAGAGAACATATCGAGTAGTGAATTGACCAAGTGATTTTAGACCAAAAGCCTCTAGACTTCGTTTCATTGATCACCACCCCTCTTTTATTTACCTTTTATTTAGTTTTTGTTACAAACGAACTCCTCTCGAGTATTGAACCCAACAATTGTGTGATTTGCAATAACCCCCCCCCCCCCCATTAATTTACTTATTTGCTCTAATTTAGAATTAATTACTTTAATAGAAATTATAATTGCTTTAGTCTTCGGAGCGATATCCATAATTACTACAAGGATAGATTGTGCACTGGCAATTCAATCTAACTTTGCGTATTTAGGGTTCTATAAATTTAAAGCAAAAAGTGTATGAAATAGACTATCAAATTATATACCCAAAATACACATCAATTCATTTTACTCTAAATTGACTCACAAATTATAAATTTAATATATAAACACATTATTCAAAAAATAAATTGGTTTGAGTGGTTTTCTTTTGTTTTTTAAAATGATCTAATAAGTTCTAAGACAATCTCATAATCGATATTAATGAAATTAAACTTATATGCACTATATTATAAAATTACGATACCTTAAAAATATAATATAGCAGTATGTACTAAGTGGAAAATATACAAATAGTATCGCCCCATCAAGATCACACCCAGATCTGATCCTGATGGTTGCTTTTGACCGATCCTGATTCTCCACTAGTGATATTATACGAAAACACAATTTAGAAATCAAATGCAGATACAAACAATTAAAGGTCACGAAGTCACTTGAACATGACATGTTAATTAATAGTAAATTGAACATGACATGTCAACTAATAGATAGTATGAACTGTCAATATTAATAGGGAATATTTTCTTCATAATGGCAATGTTGAGAAACTACCAGACAAAAAGAAGTCCTCATTTGAGACAGCTACTTGACAGACAATCATACACAATAGTTCCTACATTTATTTAAAAAATATTACGTAATCTGTATCACGTTTGGGGGAGCATTGATCACCAATTTAATTTGGGATTAAACATACCAATTTCGTGATAGCACATCAATATGTATTACGTATATGAGAGAATGACATAGCATGGAAAAAGTTTTAATTGAGAAGATAGGTTGGTATTCTGGAATGGGCTAATCGTCACGCACTTGACAAATTTTTTTTTTGAGTAAAAATTGGAGGTCAAGCCACCCAACTATTTAATACCCTTGTTTATTACAACAAATGATTTCCCCCATCCGGGTTTCGAACCCATAACCTCTCGCATAAAGACTATGTGCCTTTGCCACCAGACCAAAGGCTAGTTCTCACGCACTTGACAAATTAATTTGAGCCATTCATTTGCAACCATAGTTGCATTTGCATGGATACATAGTAAGCTATAACAGGCCATAACAGGCCGAAGTATGCTATAACAGGCCATAATAGGACATAACAGGCTTAAGTAAAGCCTATAATCCTGTTAATAACTTAACTAAACAATTAAGCTAAAACAATGTCTTCAACAAAAGTTAGTGTTTTATTGGCTGTTGAAGACAATAAATTATCTTCCGCTTTATTTATTTTTAACAAATAGTCCTTATAAAATTTATTAATTACCCTGCGATGACGAGAGCATCAGGTCAACGTATAATTTTCAATCGAAAGTTGATCAAATATTTCTTATGTAGGATAATTTATTGATGTGCTATCACGAAATTGATGTGCTATTCATATTCTATCACGAAATTGGTATGTTTTATCCTAAATTAAATTGGTGATCAATGCTCCCCCAAACGTGATAAATATTACGTAATCTTTTATAAATGTTGGAACTATTGTATATGATTCTGTCAAGTAGCTCTCTCAAATGAGGACTGATTTTTGACTGGTAGTTTCTCAACATTGCCATTATGAAGAAAATATTCCCTATTAATATTGACAGTTCATATTATCTATTAATTGACATGTCATGTTAAGTGACTTCGTGATCTTTAATTGTTTGTATCTGCATTTGATGTGTAAATTGTGTTTTCGTATATTATACTGCTAGGTTATATTTGTCAGGTATCGTTATTTTATAATATAGTTAATATAAGTTAAATTTTATTAATATCGTTTATGAGATTGTCTTAGAACTTATTAGATCATTTCAAACAACCAAAGAAAACCACTCAAACTAATTTATTTTTTGAATGATGTCTTTATATATTAAATTTATAATTTGTGAGTCAATTTAGTGTAAAATCAACCAGTTGAAAAATTAAGATCTGGAAATTTATTCTAATGTGTTGTTTTTTTTTCATCATTTTTAAAACTACTCGACTTTACTGATTTAAATCAACTAAAAAAATTTGAAAGTATGATAAATGATATTGCTGACGTATATATTACGGTTTACAACTTCAATTATTTGACTAATTAATTAGCTAGGTAAGTCCCCCTGATAAACGTGCGACATTTCGCGCTCTCATAACAGAAACCACGGATATATAACATCCTTTTGGATTTGATTGACTATGACAGTACAAATTTAAAAGATACGTGCAGGGTTGGAGATACATTTCAAGGAATGGGTCAATTGACCTTCATTTATTTTCAAATTTTATATACTTATATATGATTTTTTATATAGTTTAGAGTAAAATGCTACGTATACTGTAAAATTGATTCACATTCACTACATGAAAATTTTGATTGACTCACATTCATGTTTAATACCTCATAGCTTAGAAATCTGGCTCCGCTGCTTTATACGTGCACTAATATATATGGAATATGTTGGTCCTGATAAATAAAAAAAAATATTCTAGAAGGAAGCTACGGGGATTGTCCGATCCGCATCAAGATTCATACGTATGTGATATGCACAAATTTTAAAGTTCTCCATGTGAATCTAGAAGGAGGCCGGGATCTGCCTCTGATCCCCTTCTAGAAGGAGGCCACATGGACAGATATAAATATTAAGGAGTAATTAACTACAACACTTCACAAACAAACTGTTTAATTTGTGAACTAACCATATGAGTGCAATGGCTTCCATTATTGAACAAGTCTTCCCTTCTCCTACACTATTCTTCTTTTCTCTTATCACCTTGACCCTTTTGCTACTGGTGTATACCAACAGGCCTAAAACCAAATTCAAACCCCCCTCCATCTCCTCCAAACCTCCACTAACTCGGTCCGTTAGCACATCGCTCTTTTCAACAGCTCTCAAAGAATTATGGATCTATCATGCTCCTTTACCTTGGAGAAATACCAACACTTGTTTCTTCGGCACGCATGGCACATGAAGTTCTAAGGACCCATGACTCTGTCTTTGCAAGCCGACCTCAATTTAAAGCTGCAACAATGCTGTCATATAATCACCACGATATTGCCTTTGCGCCGTACGATGAGCAATGGAGATGTTTGAGAAAGATCACCAGCATGCACTTGATTATTTCCAAATGAGTCGTGCAGACTTTCAACTTTCAAGATGCTGAGGGAGGAAGAGGTGTTGTTCATGTTAAGCAAAGTAAAAGAAGACACTGCAGCATCACCCGAAGGCGTTGTGAACATGCGAAAAAACTTTTACAAATTGACTAATGACATCATTTGTCATATGATAACTGGAAAGTCGTTTAGGAGAGACGGGAGGGAGGAGAAGTTGATGAACATGGTATTCAATAGCGTCCCTCTCATTGGCAAGTTTAATCCTGAGGATGTTTTTCCTTCTCTCAAGTGGATAGGCCCTATTATTGGTGCAAAGGTGACAAACGAAGAAAAAAAAATATTTTTGTCCGGCTACGCGATGATGGCCGAGATTCTCAATTATTTTGTTGAAGGGAGGACCGATGGTGATCAAGATTTTATTGACATCTTGCTCAAATTTCGAAAGGATGAAAAACAAAAGAAAAGACTTTGAGATAAATGATTTGCACATCAAAGCACTTTGCTATGTGAATCTTTTTTTTTTCCTTTTCCTATTGCATAAGAACAAAATTTTCAAATTAAAAAATAATCTCCTAGTTGATATTAAATACATCTTTTTTTCTTACAGAAACATTTTTGTTATAACATAAAAGAGGAAGGTTGAAATGCCATCATTTTTTTTGTCTCTATCATGCCTTCATGTTTTAATTTATTAATAACAAAAATTCTAATATTTATATATCAAAATAATACATTAAATGTGATATATATATTATTTTCTCTACATGTATAACAAAATTGTCACTTTTCAACTTTGGTTTATATAAATCAATAAATTGAAAAATCAACGTTGAGAATTTATCCACATCAGTGTATTTATGTAAACTCTAAATACTAATTAAAACAAAATCGAAATGGTATAATCTTTTATATTTTACGCATAGATCATAACTAATATTTTTATTTGACATTTAAGTTTTATATTTTAAGTTATTGTAATTTTAAAAATGAATGCATAATGGCTGAACAAAAAAGTAAAGGCAACCCTCCTCAAGATAAAATGTTCATTTTACCTTACACTAACAATAAATTCATTAATTGTTTTAATTCTGGATGCAGCCATCATTGACAGCCGGGTCAGAACCTCTTGCCATAAGTTTGGAGTGGATCATGCTAGTGCTCCTAAGGCACCCGAGAGTATTGAAGAAGCTACAAGAGGATGTGCGCCAGATTCTATCACAAAATGATATTCTAAAATCTGAAGATCTGAGCAAGTTGACTTACCTGAGGCCGCCATCACCGACAGTTTCCGGTTATAACCCCAAGAGAATCCATGGACTACTGTAACATCGAAGGTTATGACATTCCAAAAGGATCGAGAATCTTTGTCAGTTCATATGAAATGGGCTGAGACCCAGAGGTCTGGGACAACCCATTGGAATACCGGCCTGAGAGATTTGTTGATAATCCATTAAACTATAATGGAAACACATACGAGATTGTTCCTTTTGGAGGAGGCAGACGGATTTTCCCCGGCATAACACATAGAGGCTCTTTGACACATGGCAGCTATTGAATCTTATTTTTTTAAGTATTACTGAAATTACACAATATCTGTGAAATTTAACTTACGATTTTCCTAGGTTTGGCAACCAACACAAGATTGTCCTTCCTCTTCTGGGACAAGGTCGGTATATCCTCACGGATACTCATGTCGCTAATAGAAAAAATACTTTTCTGTCGGTATACCCTCGCGGATACTGTCCCATTCTTGTAGTGAAAAATTCGGTAGCATTTCCCCATAACTCTCTAATTATGCATACGGCACACATACCCGTAAGATCAAGGGAAATACTACTGAACTTTTCTTAATTACTAAATCTGCTAATATGTAACACATCCTAAATGAGACAAAGTATTCAAAGGGCAGTCCCAAAATGGAAACTATTCGAAATTAATCCCTATCGATACACACATGAATTTTGTTGCCTATTCTCTTTTCCTCTTTTTCCCTCCAAATGCTATGAAAGAAGAAAGGATCCATGTCTGCGAAACTGAGTCCCCTCTTCTCAACAGTGCCACACCCAACCCTACTTCAACCAAATCCCATACACGATTAGCATACTCACAATAGAAAAAAAAGTGTAGGAAGTTTCTATATCACAACAATTACACAAGGGGCATCTCATTTCACACATCATCCCTCTCCGCAACATCAAGTCATGGGTTGGAATTCGGTCTCTCAAGATGAGAAATTTTTTTTTAACTTTTGCAGGTGTGAAACTCGTCCAAACCTCCATGAATCCCCATTTAATTCTTCCACAAGACATTACGATCTTATAAAAGAACCCGATGAATACAAACAATTAGAAGACCATCGCCAAATCAAGGAATCATCCTCGTCAGTAAAAGCATAATCATAAGCTTCTTTAAGTGACATTGCTTGAAACCTAGGCCTTACCAATCCATCTTTGAAGGAACGGATCAGAACACCATCCCATGAATCGTACCAAAATGAAATGACCATACACGAACTAACTGACCATTGGGCCGACCAATGAAACAAATATTTAATTTTAAATAAATGCTGCCAAAAAAATGAACCACTGACCTTCCAAATAATCGGTCCACTTGTGCGGACATTTATTCTTCTAATTTTTAGAATTGTATCATCCCACAAACCATTCGGTTCTAATATGCTTTGCACCACCACTACAATAACAAGGAGATATTCCTAAATTCTAGATTTGTGAGCCCCATTCCTCCATATTTTTTCGGGACACACACCGCATCCAAATTTAAAAGAGCCACACCTCTTCCATTTCCATTGTTCCTTCCCCACAAAAAAATTCGGCACAAAGCTTCCATTCTTTTCACCAGCCATTTAGGGAACATAAAACGGGTCATCAAATAAATTGGCATAGATGTCAGAATTGAATTATCAGTTGCATCTGCTCCCCTCTCGATAGCAATTTTCCATGCCACCCTTCGAGCCTTTTTTCCATATTTTCTAGCAAAGGGACAAAATCATGTCTACTTGGCTTTTTTTATAGAAAGAGGCATACGTAAATAAAGTGTAGGCATTTCGGTTTGACTGTAGCCTAGCACCAACCGAACCATTTGAATTTTGTTCTCATCCAAGTTGATTGGAATGAAAGCACTCTTATCATAATTAATATGCAAACCTGAGATCATAGTGAAGATCCTCAATGCCAGTTTCAAGGAGACTAAACACGTGAGATATGCATTTGCCACTATTGCCGTATCATTCGCATATTGCAAGGCAAGGAAATTCCTCACAATTGCCGAAATTTGCTTGGAAATGAGAGTGTCAGCCGAAGCTATCATCATTTTAATCACATCGACCGCCAAAATAAAAAGCATTGGAGACAGAAAGTCAAATAATCACATCCCCGTTTATGAGTAGGAGATCTATTAAATACGAAAAATATAGTTTCTGTTTTTGAGCAGTTTAGAAAATCAAATATTTTCTTTGTATGAGACAGAAAGTAAAAATTAGAAAATTGTTTGGTAAAGTTTTTCTGCGCATATAGGAAATTTTCAAACAATCTTTCATATCAAAGCAAGTTGATCAATTGGGCACATACGGCTGAAACCGTGGGCAACACCGTCAATGTGACTCAACCGGCAATTCCGCTATTCAAAGGTGAAAATTACGATTTTTGGAGCGTCAAGATGAGCACACTGGTCAAATCACAAGGTTTGTGGGATTTAGTAGGTAAAGGTGCTCCTACTCAAGACCCCAATGTGCAAGAAAACCAGAGGAAGGATGCACAAGTGTTGTTTTTCATTCAACAAGCTGTTCATGATATGATGTTCTCCAAAATTGCTGCAACAACCACTATTAAAGAAGCATGGACAACGTTGAAGACGGAATAATTGCACGAGTAATGGCCATCAAATTGCAAAGCATTCGTCGAGATTTTGAGACACAACACATGCAACCAGATGAATCCGTCTAGATTTTTCTGTCAAGAGTCACATCCGTTGTCAACCAAATTCGCACTTATGGAGACAACATGTCAGAGCAAACCGTGGTGGCAATGGTGCTAAGAATCCTAACACCAAAATTTTATCACGTGGTGGCAGCAATTGAAGAATCAAAGGATCTTTCAAGCTATTCCTTTGATGAAGGAATGGGTTCACTGCAGACCCATGAAGCTAGGATGTCCAGATCAGAGGAGAAAGGCGATGAAAGGGTGTTTTACACGAAGGGGGAGTCGACTCAAGGTAGTACCAGCAGCAGGGAGTTTCTGCCTCAATTCCAGCAATGGTACAAGCAGAATCAGCAACAATTCCAGCAGTTCCAGCTATCCAGCAGATTGCAAAGGAAAGATGTACAATGCTATTATTGCAATAGGTTCGGGCACTATCAAGCAGAATGCTACAAGAAGCAAAGGGATGATCAACAAGCGAGTTTTATCAAAGAAAAGAAGGAACAAGACAATCTGGTTTTTGATGAAATTGATGAAACCTACAAATTGAAGTTTAAGCTTGGTGATGGCAAACCAATTGCGGTGGAAGGAAAAGGTACAGTAGCAATACACACCAACAAAATGGTATGAAATACTTGCACAATGTTTATTTCATTCAAAGATTGTCACATAAGCTTCTAAGCATAGGGTAATTGATGGAAAGTGGATATTTAGTTTTGTTTGAAGCAAAAACCAGTGTAATTAAGGATAAAGCCACAAACCATATATTGGTAGAGGTTAATTACTATGGCAACCAACAAACTGTTTCCATTAGAAATTACAGGTGTAAAGAAATGAGTAATGGCAGTAAATTAGTTGAATCAATCTAAGTTATGGCATCTCGGATATGGTCACCAAAATATCAATGGGCTAAAATTGTTAAGTCAAAAGCAGATAGTTGTATTTATGGAAAGCAAACCAAAATATCCTTTCCCAAAGGCCAAGCAACAAGGGCAACACAAGTTCTTGAGATAGTACATACTGATTTGTGTGGACCCATGGAAACAACATATTTGGGCGTTAGTAGGTATTTTTCTTCTTTTTATATTTCTTCTTTTTATAGTGAAACTTTTTTAGCACTTCAAAAAGTTCAAGGCATTTGCTGAAAATCAAATTGATAAAAGAATAAAGGTATTAAGATAAGATAGAGGAGGAGAATATCAATCAACATGATTGTTTTATAGGCGTCGCGCAGAACGAAAGGAATTCAGAAAATTTTGTGAAACAAAAGGAATAAATCACCACTGACGTCGTGCAGAACGAAATATTGTTTTATAGGCGTGTGATACCAATAATCTTTAGACAATAAATTTGAGAGAACACCAAAATAAAGGGAGAATTGTCTCTCCTTGATTTTATAGAAAAATAAAGTTTAATGAGCAAAAGTTATTTTTTATTGACTAATGACTCGGGCTTATATAGCCTTACAATACACTCTTACAATTAATACCCTAGATTCACCCTAGATTATCTCATAATGACACGGGCCTAACCCTAATTAGGCCCATAAACACCCAACAACACATAAACATACAATAAATCTCAACACTCCCCCTCAAGATGGGCGAAAGATATCCACTAAGCCCATCTTGTCACATCCTCTCGCTAAGTCCAACGAATTTAGTCCTTTCGTCAGACAATCTGCTGCTTGGTCTTTAGTTGCAACATGACCTAACTTCAGGAGTCCACTGTTCAACTTCTCCTTGATGAAGAACCTATCGATCTCGATATGCTTGGTCCTATCATGCTGCACTGGATTGTTAGCGATACTGATGGCTGACTTGTTATCACACCATAACTTCATTTGGGCCCCTCGGTCCACCTCGAGCTCCACCGCAGGGCTCTCAACCACAACATCTCTGCCACACCTAAGGCCATGGCCCTGTACTCTGCCTCGGCTGTGGATCTCGCAACCACTGTTTGCTTCTTGCTCTTCCAGGAGACCAAATTGCCCCTTACAAACATACAATATCCAGACGTGGACTTCCTGTCATTGGCACAACTAGCCCAGTCTGAATCACAATAGCCCTCAATGTTCAAGTGCCCATTCTTCTTTAAGATCAACCCCTTCCCTGGTGCACTCTTCAGGTACCTCAGAATCTGGTACACAGCATCCATGTGACCCTCTCTAGGGTCATGCATATAGCGACTCACCACACTCACAGCAAAGGATATGTCGGGACGAGTGTGGCTCAAATAGATCAAGCGGCCCACCAACCTCTGGTACCTCTCTCTATCAACTGGCTCTCCTGCCTCAGCACTCAGCTTGGACTTCTGGTCAATGGGAGCAGCCGCAGGCTTGCACCCTAGCATACCTGTCTCTGTAAGCAAATCTAGCACATACTTCCTTTGAGATAAAACAATCCCTTCTTCACCACGAGCTATCTCGATCCCAAGGAAGTCCCTCAGCTGCCCCAAGTCTTTTACCTCAAACTCCTTGCCCAATTTGGCCTTCAGCTGAGCAATCTCACCCTCATCATCACCAGTGATAATCATGTCGTCCACATACACAGCAAGCATTGTAGTGTGAACTCCATGTCGCCTAAAGAACATTGTATGGTCTGCATTGGTCTGTCGATACCCCATGCCTACCATAGCTCTCCTAAACCTATCAAACCAGGCCCGAGGAGACTGCTTCAGCCCATAAAGAGACTTCTTGAGTCTGCACACCTTACCAACCGTCTGTTTCGTGCCGAAACCTGGTGGTACCTCCATGTATACCTCCTCCAACAAATTACCATGGAGAAAAGCATTTTTCACATCAAGCTGGTGTAACTTCCAACCCTCATTCGCTGCCAAGGAAATGAGTGTTCGCACTGTGCTCATCTTTGCCACGGGCGCAAAGGTCTCATCATAGTCGATGCCATAAGTCTGACTGTACCCCTTTGCTACCAATCGGGCCTTGTAGTGCTCAACCCGACCCTCTGGGTTTTGCTTCACTGTGAAGACCCACTTGCAACCCACTGCCTTCTTGCCTGGTGGTAGTGACACGAGCTCCCAAGTTTTGTTCTTGTCCAGAGCCCTAAGTTCCTCTAGCATGGCAGCTTTCCACTTCGGATCCTCCTTAGCAACCTGCCAACACTTAGGGATAGAGACAATGTCCAAAGATGCAATGAATGCTCCATGTACAGGTGATTTGTGAGAGTAAGAGACAAAATGGGCAATATCATGTGGAAAGCCATATCGATCAGGTGGAACTCCCGCATTGCTGCGAGAGGTCCTCCTTATCGATAGGGGAGTAGGAGTAGAGAGAGGAATCATATCACTTGTGTACTCTGAATCTGAGGTAGATGGTGTAGGTGTCTCAGGAGTCGGAGAAGGCAGGGACAAGGGACTTGGCACAGGTGGCACTGTCGGCATAGCTCCCTCAGCCTCCTTTCTTCTCCTCGTGTATACTCTCAGCTCCCCCTGAGTCTGAGTTCCACCATTCTCGGGTTCGGTCCTCTCACCGCCCGGCACCACAGCCGACTCCATAATCGGCCCAACCGACGCAATCGGACAAGGAATATCCCCCACACTCACCATCCTCCTCTCAATATCGCTACTATCCTCCCCCTCTCGCCTCATACCTCATGTATCGAGCGAATCCTCAAAAGGCGATGTAACCTGAGAGGAGTAGTATGGCTCAAACTCTCTAAATGTGACATCCATACTAACAAACAACCTTCTCTCCACCGGACTCCAGCAAACATACCCCTTCTGAGTAGCCGAGTATCCAACAAACACACACTTCACAACCCTTGGATCAAGTTTTCCCACATTTGGTCTGTTGTCCTGCACGAAGCACACACAGCCAAAAGTTTTGAGAGGGAGAACATTTCCATTCTTACCTCTCAGCATCTCAATCGGAGACTTCCAATCCAATACCCGTAAGGGCATCCTATTAATCAAGTAGGCCGCTGTCAGGACTGCTTGCCCCCACAAGTATTTTGGTACCTTCATTGACATCATCATACTCCGGGTGACCTCAAGGAGATGCCTGTTCTTCCGTTCGGCGACCCCATTCTGCTCTGGTGTGTATGGACAGGTGGTTTGATGCTGTATTCCCTGGGATGACAAGTACTCCCCAAACGCCCTGTTGGTGTACTCTGTCCCATTGTCAGACCTCAATACCTTCACAACTGCACCGTATTGAGTCTGAACCCCTTTGTGAAAATCTTTGAAACAAGCAAACACATCACTCTTATTTTTCATCAAATAAAGCCAAGTCACACGAGAAAAACAATCAATGAAAGAAACAAAATATTTAAATCCATTCACAGCAGTTGTGGGACAAGGCCCCCATACATCAGAATGCACTAAGTCAAAAGCGAAAGAACTCCTACTCCCAGAACTAGAATATGAGCTCCTAGTATGTTTCCCCAACTCACACGCATCACACACCAGTTTTTCCTTATTAGCCTTTTCAAACAAAGGCGGATACAACCTACTCAAAACAGAAAAAGAAGGATGACCTAAGCGCCTATGATGAAGCAGCAGTAAGTCCTCCGCACTCCTCCCAACTCCTCCTGTACCCTCTACAAAGGATGAAAGAGCCGAGTCCATACCCTATCCAGGTACCACAAGCCACTATGCCATGTGCCAGTCCTAAGTCGCCTGCCGGTCTCCTTCTCCTGGAAGATCACCTTTGGAATATCAAACAAAACAACACATTTTAGTTGTGATATAATGGCACTTATGGATAAGAGATTCACAGGAAAGGAAGGAGCATGCAAAATATTAGACAAGGTCAAAGTGTTGGTACATTGCACGGTACCCTTACCAACCACAGGCTGGGCTGTACCATCGGCAGTCTGGATGCTTCTACTACAGAAATGGTCATTGTACACGGCACATTGTACACGGACTTGGCAATTTTATAGAAAAACCGTGTAGAAGTTGTAATTTTTTGGATGCCTGAAATATCTGTAGGATCTCTACACGGATATTTATAAAAGAATCAGTGTAGAAAGACGTGAGAGAGCTACACGGACGTTTACTAGAAAATGTACACGGCTTATTGTTTAATTAACAGTGGAGAAAGCCTTGAGAGAGCTACACGGATATTTAATTAAAGAACCGTGAAGAAAGGTAAGAATTGTACACGGATGTTTGTTTAAATGACCGTGTATATAACCCGTAGGAGCTACACGGATGTTTAATAAAGAGCCGTGTAGAAATGTCGCATTTGTACACGGTTTTTTGTTTAAATGACAGAGTAGAAAGCCATGAGCGAGCTACACGGACGTTTAATAAAGAGCTGTGTAGAAAGGATATTTTAGGTTTTTTGTTATATAAAAGGCCTTCTCCCCAGCGCCGTTTTGATCAATTTATACTCTCCCCTCTCACAGTTAACAATTGGGTTCAGATGTAGGTTTATCAATTGTTTCAGATCGCAAAATTAGATCGATATGAGCTACTGTTTTGGGAGCTCACAGATGAGCGATCTGGTATAATTGATAACCTACATCTCGAATTCCCATGCGATCGAAGTATTGAAAAAAAAATTATCTCTCTATTCTAATCAATTTTACTGGACGAAGAGTTGGCTGAAGAGTTGGCTGAAGGACCTTCAGAGCCGGATGAAGAGGTGAATGCGACCTTCAGAGCCGGATGAAGAGTCGAATGAAGAGTCGGAGATCATCCGACTCTTCATTCGACTCTTCATCCGGCTCTGACGGTCCTTCATCCACATCTTCCCTTTTTTTTTATGGTCCTTCATCCAACTTTTTACTCAACTCTTTCTTTAGTAAAACATGTATCTTCATATTACCCTCTGTAAACCCTACTGGCACCAAAAGAAAAGAACCACCCTATTCTAGTCCTTAATGGAAATTTTTAGTTTACAATATGACTTTTTATTCCAACTTTTGTAATGCTTTAATTTTGTATAATTTAGGGTACATGAATTTTTAGTTTAAATGTCTTCCTCTGTTTTGGAAATTGTTTGTTCTGAAAAACATAGGGAAAAAAACTAGCTGACAGACAAAAAAAAAAAAACAAATGATACACGGACGTTTAATAAAGAGCCGTGTAGAAACGAGAAATAGTACACGGATTTTTGTTTAATTAACAGTGTAGAAAAATAATTTACACGGCTGTTTATATAAAAGTCTGTGTGTCTTTCTACACGGATTTATAGCTAAATATCCGTGAAAACAAAGATACTTGCTCGAAATAATGGAAGGCTAAACCAAAAAAAAAAAACAAAAATTAGGAAAAAAAAAAGAATTCTAAATGTCCGTGAAGAAAGTTTATCTTTTATATTACACACGGTTGTTTATATAATTGTCCGTGTATAACGGTTATCTTTTATAAACGGCTACATATGTAAAAGTCCGTGTAGCTCTCGTAATGCTTTTTTTACACGGATTTATAGATTATCATCCGTGTAGAAAGGTTATTTTAGGGTTTGGAACTATATAAAAGGCCTTCTTCCGGCGCCGTTTTGATCAATTAATACTTCTCTCTCTCTCTCTGTATTGAATTGGTCTGATTTCTGCGCACAAGGAACGAGGCCGGATCTGAGATATAGGTTGGAAGTTAATTCGCATTCTCCTCTCTATTGCCAAGGTTAGTCATACATATATATATTTCCCTCTTCTTTATCTAATTTTCTGTTACTGATTAATATTGCTTAATTATTTCTGTCAATTATTATTTAATGCTTGATTTGTTAAGATAATGTAAATAATTAGTGTATTGTGGTCCAATAACCGACCTACTGATGCTTTTAGGTCCATGCCCGTTCAAAATTAATCCAATAGGGATTAATTTTGGATAGTCCCCCGTTTGGGACTGCTCTTTGAATATTGTGTCTCATTTAGGATGTGAACACGTATTAGCGGGATTTAATTAGTATTTGAGGAAAGTTCGACAGTATTTCTCCTTATTGCTCCTACGAGTATGTGGTTTTTACGCATACTTGGGGAGTTAAGGAGAAATGCTGCCGAATTTTTCTCAAATACTAATTAAATCCCGCTAATATGTGTTCACATATGAGGCATAATATTCAAAGAGTGGGTTAGGATTGTAAACCGGCCCTTTATAAGCCAAGAATTTGGAACAATATATATGCTGACCACCATATATGTTTAATTGGAATTTTTTTTTTTTACTTTAATTTACAGATGGATCGAAGTTGGATGTACGAATTGCGACGTGATAGTGCAGAATACTTGGCTCGCGTTGATGAGTTCCTAAAATTTGCTGAGAGTTATAGAGTGGACAGAAAAGATAACGACATCTTGTGTCCTTGTAGAGATTGTAAAAATTATATAAGATTTGGGGATTCGGAAGAAATTAGAGCTCATTTGATTTGTCGGGGATTTAAGAAAAAATATACATGTTGGTTTATGCATGGTGAGAAAATTGGGGAATGTAGTGGAACCAATAGAAATTTTGTTTTGGACGAGAATGATGATAATGTAGAAACTGTTGATAATTTTGAATTTGAATGCAACGATGATTTTGAGAATGTCGAAAATTTCGATAATGTGGATTGCAACGAGGATGATGAGGTGGAGATTGATGAAAATGCAGAATACAATTTTACTGAGAATCTAGAGGACATGTTACGTGATGTGGAAGATGAAATTAGTGATAAAAATTTTAAAAAATTTCAGTATCTGTCTAATGAATCTAAAAAGCCGTTATACCCCGGGTGTACCAAATTTACAAAACTATCAGCTGTGTTGAAATTATTGAACTTAAAAGCAGACAACGGTTGGAGCGATAAGAGTTTCACGTCCTTATTAAAGCTTTTACGAGAGATGCTCCCAGATAACAACGAGTTACCCTGTACAATATATCAGGCGAAGAAGTTGATCTGTCCAATGGGTTTGAAGATTGAAAAAATACATGCATGTCCGAATGATTGTGTATTGTACCGTGGCGAGTACGAGGCCATGCATGTTTGTCCTAAATGCGGTGTTTCACGGTATAAACGCAAGGACCAGGACACTGACGATTGTGATGGAGGAAAAAAGGCAAGGTCTCCGGCTAAGGCGGTGTGGTATTTCCCGATAATACCGAGATTCAAACAGTTATTTGCAAATCCCAAAGATGCGAAATTGTTGCGTTGGCATGAAGAAGAGCGCAAAAGAGATGGTAAACTAAGACACCCTGCTGATTCAATTCAATGGAGAAACATTGATAGACATTTCGAAGGATTTGGTGGCGAATCACGAAACCTTAAGTTAGGGGTGAGCACAGACGGAATGAGTCCGTTTGGAAGCATGAGCAGTCAGCACAGCACTTGGCCAGTTCTTATATGCATCTACAATCTTCCTCTTTGGTTGTGCATGAAACGCAAGTACATAATGATGTCATTACTAATCCAAGGACCCAGACAGCCCGGAAATGACATAGATGTGTATCTCGCACCATTAATTGAGGACCTCCAGAAATTGTGGAGGGATGGCGTCCGGGTGTGGGATGCGTACGGCAAAGAGCAATTTAATTTGCGGGCAATGGTATTCTGCACCATAAATGATTTCCCCGCGTACGGGAATTTATCGGGTTACACTTGTAAAGGAGCAAAGGCGTGCCCCATCTGTGAAGATGACACGCAGGTGCTGAGGTTGAAAAATTGTAAAAATAATGTTTTTATGGGGCACCGTAGGTTTCTTCCTGTTAATCACCCATACCGTAAGAAGAAGAAGGTATTCAACGGGAAAATTGAGCTTGGAGTGGCACGTCGTCCGTTAGATGGGAAGAATGTCTTCATGCGGGTTAAAAACCTTGCTGTTGTTTTTGGAAAACGTGCCAAACCACCACCGAAAGATATTTGGAAAAAGAAGTCCATATTTTGGGAGCTACCATACTGGGAATATTTAGAAGTGAGACATTGCCTAGATGTCATGCATGTTGAAAAAAATGTCTGTGACAGTTTGATTGGCACATTATTGAACATTTCGGGGAAGACGAAAGACGGTCTTAAAGTTCGAGAAGACATGAAATTAATGGGAATACGACCCGAGCTTGCACCGCAGGATAAAGGGAAGCAAAAGGCATACCTCCCCCCCGCAATGTGCACAATGTCGAAGATCGAGAAAACGAGCTTTTGTAAGTGCCTTCACAGTATTAAAGTCCCATCAGGGTATTCTTTGAATATTAAGAAGCTTGTGTCGATGAAGGACCTGAAATTGATTGGTCCGAAATCCCACGACTGTCATGTTTTAATGACACATATGATTCCTGTTGCAATTCGGGGAATTTTACCGAAGCCCGTGCGGCAAACCATTACGAAGCTTTGTTTTTTCTTCAATGCAATTAATTCCAAAGTGATAGACCCGCTCAAATTGGACGCTTTGCAGAAGGAGGTCGTCGTTACCCTTTGCCATCTTGAGATGTATTTTCCGCCATCTTTTTTCGATGTTATGGTTCACCTTGTTATTCATCTCGTGAGGGAAATTCAGATCTGTGGTCCCGCGTTCCTGCGGTATATGTATCCATTCGAGAGATTCATGGGTATTTTGAAAAGTTACGTAAGGAACCGAAGTCGTCCCGAAGGAAGCATTGTGGAGGGATATTCCACAGAAGAGGTAATTGAGTTTTGCACCAACTACATGACTGGTGTGGGTCCTATTGGCGTTCCAAAATCTCGATACGAGGGAAGGCTACAAGGAGTAGGGACAATAGGGTTGAAAGCCATAGTTGCTGATAACGATGACCTGCGAAAGGCACATTTTATTGTACTGCAGCACATGGCTGATGTTGCTCCATATATAGATGAGCACATGACGATCCTTCGACAACAGAACTACACGAGAAGTCAGAAGTGGCTTACTGACGAGCATAACCGTTCTTTTATAGGATGGATGAAAGACAAAGTGAAATCACACCCCGAAATGTCCCGTGTAAATGAAACTGTTAGATTGCTGGGCGAAGGACCCCAAATGGTTGTTAGAACATTCCAAGGATACGAGATTAACGGATATACATTTTACACTAAATTACAGTGTGATAAGAGCACGATGCAAAATAGTGGGGTGACGTTGGTGGCGACGTCCCAAGAATTCAGTAGATCGGGGGATGCCCGGCCTGTAATAGCTTCAAAGTCTTATTACGGTGTTATTGAAGAAATTTGGGAGCTCGTTTACAATCCTCACCTTAGCATTCCCTTGTTTCGGTGCCAATGGGTCGAAGACCGGGGTGTTAAAGTTGATAACGACGGGTTCACCCTCGTTGATTTTGACAAAGTCGGGTATGTGGATGATCCGTTCATACTTGCCAAGCAAGCCACCCAAGTCTTTTATGTCACTGACCCGAGTGATGATAGGTGGAGTGTCGTCCTATCCGGAAAAAGAAGGATTGTTGGGGTAGAAAACGTCACCGACGAAGAAGAGTACGACCAGTTCGAAGAGATACCTCAATTTTGTACCGATGTGCAAGCTGAGATAGCAACAATTGCAGAACAAGACGAAGCAAATTACATGAGATCTAACCACAATGAAGGATTATGGGAAGATGTTCAAACAGTGGAAAAAAAGAGAAAAAGGAAAAAAAAATCCAATGTATAATATTTACTCCTTTTAAACTTGAAAATTTTAATATTTCTTATTTGGAAAAAAAAAATTCAATGCATAATATATATTTCTTTTATAATATTTCAGAGAGCCCAATGAAGCTAAAGACTCAAGGCCGGTTTATATCTGGATATTTCCGTCTCATTGTAATTAATGTTTTTATTTCGTTTCTAATATTTCTTTGTTGCATCAGGAGCAAGAACCAGATAGATTATTTTAGATATGTGGGCAGAGTGGTTTCAATAGTAATTTTTGTAAACTAGAAATATGGATTTGTATAATTTAGTGTAGGTTTTTTTGTATTAATTTTTGATATAATCTAGACATGAATTTTTGTATAATTTCTGATATAATTTAATTAGTACGTGAAATTTATATTTTATTTGTTTAAATAAAAAACACCGTGTACAAATACAAAGGGAGCAACACGGACATTTAATTAAACATCCGTGTACAAATACATTTATACGTTTCATAAAATGTCTGTGTAGAAATTCAAAGGGAGCTACACGGATATTTCATTACACATCCGTGTAGGAAGGTATTTTTTCCCCTAAAATTATTCTCAGAGAAAAAGTAATCGAAACGGGGGAGTGATTATTTGAATTCGTTTTCGTCTTTTCAGAATTAAAAAGATAAGGGAACTTCTCGAATTAAACGTTTTCTATAGTTGGACACGGACGTTTAACTAAAAATCCGTGTAAGAAAAGTTTTCTCTACGGTCGTTTAATTTTCAATAGTTATTTGGCCTTCTAAGAAACGTACACAGGCGTTTAATGAATAATCCGTGTACAAAAGGTTTCCTACACTGATATTTAATTAAACGCCCGTGTAGAAATTGAAATATTCAAATTACAATATTCTTGAAATACTTTACTTGAACAACAGGGACTAAATTGCATGTTATTTTGAAATATTTTTTTGTAAAAAATATTTTGAAATAATTACTTGAACAGAAGGTATTTTTTTTCCGAAAAATTATTCTATGGTTGTTTTATAAATTTGTAAACCCAGATAAGGTCATATCAAGTAAAGTGTTCATTTATGTTTTCAAATCGGATTATTTAGAGAGCATTAGGCATTCTATGATATTATTTAGACAGATTATTTAAGTTAATTTTAAATAATTTACTTTTTAGTGATTATCCATGAATTAATTATTTGTTGGTTGTTTTGTACTGCTAATTCATATCTATAACAGTATTTATTTAGATAGCATGAAGTATTTAACAAAATAGTTAAACGGAAAGAAAACAAAATGCTGATTAAATTAAGAACAAAAATATATTACATCAAAACAAAACGAAAAAAAAAGCTAACTTAATTAAACACTCCTTCACTGGCCTGGCTGGATTGCTCCTTGGCCTGACCCCCTCCTTTTAATCCAGGGTTTCTTTGGCCTGATCCAGGGATTGCCCCTCCTTTTGTAGGGCTTTGGTGGTGGGTGCTCCCTTGGGCTTCGTCGTGGCACATTTGAGGGCGGCCATGGCCATGTCCTCCTGTAGTTGGGAGGAGGCATTTCATAGCCGGGAGGGACTTCGGGAGCATCCTCGGGAATGACATAGCCGAGGGGCAATGGCCATGGCACATTTGCGTCTTCTTCTGGTGGCACCGAAGCGGCCATTTCTTCTTCCAAATTCTCAGAGAAAAGTAATCGAAAATGGGAGTTTCTCAGATTATATTGAATTTTGAAGTCTTTTCGTCTTCTCGATAAAAAAGATAACGCAACTTCTCGAATTCCGTGTACAAAAGGCTTTTGAAGGTCGTTTAATTTTGAATTTCGTCTTATAAGAATCATACACGGTCGTTTAATTAAAAATACGTGTACAAAAGGCTTTTAACACGGCCGTTTAATTTTCAAGAGTTGTTTCGCCTTATAAGCAACGTACACGGGCGTTTAATAAAAAATCCGTGTACAAAATGTTTTCTACACGGATATTTAATTAAACGCCCGTGTAGAAATTGAAATATTTATTTGATTTTATTATTAAGTTCTGCTAGATACTCGAAGATATAAAATAATTTTCAAGCTAAATAAAACTGAAATCAGGTTCCTTTTTATTTTTGAAGTTTTCCATTTTGAAAAATATGGAATTTGAAAAATATGAAACTTTGGAATTTGAAAAAATTAATCTAGAAAACCATATGTAGGCGCGCATTTCATAATTTCGCGTAATCTAATTATACACGGGTGTTTAATTAAGCGTGTAGCTCTCTTACGTTTCTACACGGGTGTTTATTTAAATGTCCGTGCATATTTAGTTTACGCGAAATAAAGTGCGCGCCTCGTCTCTGTCGCTCGATATCTTTTCAAAATCTCCTCGTCTCCCCTAAAACCTAAACCCCCTAGTCTCCTATCTCTTTCTGTGGTGCTGCCATCGTTCTCTCTCTCGGTGCTAGCTCGGTCTCCTCTGTCGCTCTCCTCTGAACTCGCCAATTGAATCTCTAAGCTCCTCTCGCGCGGTTGCTGTTCTGTCCTTGAAAGGCTCTCTCTCTCTCTCTCTCTCTCTAAGTTGCAATGCTCCCTGTATCTTGGTTAAATCAAAATCCTTATCTCTGATTGTATTTTGGTTAAGTGAAAAGTTTCCTCAACTGACCTATTCTGGTGACATGGACACCTAATTAATGTTACAGGGACTAAATTGCAAAACCAACACTATGATTGAACAAAGGACCCAACAACACATAAGTTAGACCTAAATTTTACATTTCATAGCATTTGTAATAATGTTTCTTTTTTGTAGAAAGAACCATGTCACAGCCAGGTGAGAATGCAGATATGATTTTGGAAACAGTGGAACCGCAGGTAGATATGATAGTGGAAGAAGAGGACCAGCAGTCTCAGACAGAAAAGAGGAAAAGAGGTCCGACAATGTGCACGAAGACCTCAGAGGCGAAGGATTTGCAAATCGAGTTCGACAAAACCGGATGTCCGAAGGGTCCACGTAGGGCAGAGTACACAAATTGGTGAAGCAGAAGGCATCTATCTTGGTTGAGAGGTGGGACAAATTCGATGACGAAGATAAGAACGAATGGTGGAACATTGTGAAGGTAAAAAAAAAAACTGTACATGCATTATATATTCATTTTTCGTATTCTGTTTGTTATTTCTTTTTTTGTTGGATACAAGTTTTCTAGCATGTCTTAACCTTTGGTATATTTCTAGGGGTGTAGGTGATAATTCTTGCTTTGTAGGACTATATCCCAAATTCTATCATTTAGCAGTTATATATATAGAGAAAAATTCAAAACCAAATATATATTACCTGCTGAATGAAATTAATCAATGTAGCTAGTGTAGTGCACCATGCTTGAACTGGGTACCGCCACCAGGAAAGGTAAGGTAATCGCCAGACACCTTGACCCAATTCTGGTAATCGCCAGACACCTTAGCATGACAGATAGCAAAATCAGCAAAGAAATATCACTAACAAACTCAGCTAAATACAACACATTATTTCACTTTGATTTGGTCATAAAGGTTAGATTGCATGTAGGTAGTGACATAGGTTGTGCCCCAAAGTTTCCTAATATACATAAAACAATTTGGTAGAGCAAGTGAAACACAAATTATTTTCAAGCTACTTATTCCCCGTACTTTGGTTAAGTGCAAGTTATATATGTCTATGCCTGACCTGAAAACTTGAATGAACTTACATGCAGTAATTTTGTTGTCAATCATGCAGGCTCATTGGAACATCCAGGATGACGACCCAAAGTCCGCGAAAAAGAAAAAGACTCTGAGGAAAATGAATGAAGCTTGGAAGCAATTCAAGAGCACGTTGAAGACGGATTTCATGGAGGAAGGGAGAAATCCGGTAGGCTACTATAAATGGCTGAAACAAGAGGACTGGGAGGCGTTTCAAGCTTTGAAGTCCACATCAGAGTTCAAGGTATATAAATTCAGCCAACTTTGTCTCTGTTCTTTCTCGATATGTACTTATCTTCCTTAAACTAGCTAATTGATGTGCCTTGATGTGTGAAGATAAAAAGTGACGAGGGCAGGAGAATCGCGAAATTGAACAAGTACCCGCACAAATTAGGGTCAGGTGGTTACGAGGGTAAGTCGGCCGAATGGGCTAAGGTACTGGACCAAAACAAAGATTCTGACTCACCTGTGGTTAGGATCCAAAATCCTAGGGCCCAACACTGGCTCATGGGAAGATCTGAGGTAACCACTGACGGGACGATAGTACTCCCAAGTGACGTGCAACCCGTGGCTCATAAAATGGTAAGAGTCTTTGAGGTAACTTCGTGTACATTACTTTGTCTTTTGCTATAACTAATTTTTTTTTAACAGTTGGATGTGGAGGAGGAGGTAAATTCGGGCTCCATGACTGTCGAAAGAGTGGATGATTCCTTGTCCGTAGCGCTCGGGACTAAAGAACACACGGGTCGAGTTAGGGGTGTCTCGGTCTACTGTGGCTGGAAGGATGTATACGACGGACCAAAACCAAAAAGAAGACCGCGTGCCAAAGTTAGCACGGAAGAGATGGAATCAAGGTTGGCGCAGGTACGCCAGGAGGTATGCGAGGAGTTCAGAACGGAGTACGATGGAAGGATGGCTGAATTCGAATCAAGGTGGATCAACCAAATTACATCTCTGACGCAGCAATCCGAGCAACAACCTCCCGTTTCGCCGGGATTTCGGCGAAGCAGTCAAGCATCCGGGACCGAAGTTCTGGGCGTGTAGGACAATCTACAGGTAATCACTACTTGTTCATAATCTACCCGTAATTGTGACTTGTTCATTAACTGATTTCTGATAATTATTAATTGCAGGAGGCCACATCATGCGACCTCGTCATGTGGCACGACAAAACTCCTCTGACCCTTGCTAAGGGTATTGTACATCCTCCAGCCGGTTCTCAGCTAAGGCCCAACCACCTCCCCGTAACAGTTGACATGATTGTGGTCGATTGGGCTGCCCGCATACCTCTTCCTGTCCCTACCGACGGCATGGTGGTGCTTGATGATGCCCGTAGACAGATCATCCAATGGCCCAAGTGTCAGATTATTTTGGATCAGGTAATCTCTAAATAAAACACGGATATCTTATGTTACGTTCAAATGATTATTTTGAAATACTTGAAAAAAAGTTCAAAATCTGATACAGACCCGAAGAGGCGTTGGAAACGCTGCGGACGAAGCTTTGTCACCGGTACGGCGAGGCTTGGAAGTAGTAGTCGGGGCTGATGTGCAAGAATCTCCTGCTGCGCCAGCGGCTGCGCCAGCGGATGCCCCAGTAGACCGTACGGGGCTCTCTGAAGAAGAGGTTAGCCGTTTGCCCGAGGATTTGCGGAATCTCCACGCCTGCCTGGTTAAGGCACCAGATTATATGGAGCACATAATGTTCGATATCCCCCCCGAGGTTCTCCTACACAAAGGCAGGACGGTCGTGCTGCCTTTCAAAGAATTCAAGGACTTTCTACATGCCTCATCAAGCGATAAATGGCTCGATGTGGGAGTCGTCACCGTTTTCCTCTTGTTAGTGACCAAAAAATCATATATATCATGTGTATAGCACTCAAATATATATTCTAATGTGAAATGATGATTTTTCAGGATGATACAACGAAAACAGTCTCTGAATTGTGGGAAAGATAAGGTGAACTCCTGTGCATTCTTGGACCCCGCTTTTACTAGTGGTACGATGGTGCAATATCAGGAGGAAGATACTGTCCAGTACATGTGTTCAGCGATGCATAAGGCTCTTTCGGAGAATAAGAGATTTCTTCTCGTGCCATACCACCAGAGGGGCCACTGGTGTTTGATTGTGATTGTGCCACTTGAGAATTTGGTTTTCCTCATGGATTCTTCACATCCCGGACCGGGCGTCACTCCTCAGGAATCCAAAATGATCTGCATTCCAATAAGAAAGTAAGCAATAGTAATTCACTTGGTTTGATTTTTTCCCAATTACATATAACAAATTGTGGAATTGCTAATTACATTCACTCAATTTTGTAAGGGCTTTTCTGCAATATCTTAAAGATGGAGGAATGCAAAGCACGATTCCGAAGCATAAAAATAAGTTGTGTTTCAGGTGGCAGCCGGTGAGCACATGCACTATAATTTTTATAATTTCATATTTTTTGTTCAAAAATTAATTGTCATTCTAACATAGGCCGCTAAATGAAAATTTCAGTGCCCGCAACAGTTTCAGGGTTGGGAATGCGGTTATTACACGATGATTTTTATGTATCACTTTGTTGAACGCTTACAATTCGATTGGCCAAAATATCCGGTATGTAATTCATATGTTTGCCTTGACTTGTCCATATAATTAATGTTGATTTCCTCTAATATTTTATTCTACTAAATTTGTTTTATTAGTTGCATTGTTATAATTACAATATTTATTTTTATAAAGCAAAACAGAGATGTAGTTGTTATATTGTATTTTTCTAATAACCTACATATTTTGAATTTTTTGCAGTATAAATCGAACAAAAAGGCAGGGCATTACAGCAACGAAGATATAGATGATTTTAGATGTATGTGGGCAAAGTGGTTTCAAAATGAATTTTGTAAACCAGAATATGGATTTGTATAATTTAGTGTGCATGAATTTTTGATATATTTAGTGTACATGAATTTTGTTTAGGGGTTGTATTCTGATATATTGGAAATTCTTTGTTTGGAATTGATTTTTAATGGCTAGCAAACTGGAGGCTAGCCAAAACATAAAATAAAAATTGAAAAAAAATATAACCATTCTACACGGATGTTTCACATAAGTCCGTGTGGAAAGCCAAATAAAGAGCAATAAAAATATAAGATAGGTACACGGCTGCTTATGTAATGATCCGTGTAGAAATAGTTATTCTACATGGATATTTTGATAGACATCCGTGCAGGAAAATGATCGTACACGACCTTTTAGTTAAATATCCGTGTATAGATCTCCACTAATGTACACGGTTGTTTATGTAATGAGCCGTGCAGAATAACTATGTCTACACGGATATTAACCTAAAAGTCCGTGTAGACAAAGAAATCGTACATGGCTGTTTATGTTCCAATCCGTGTACCTCTGATTTGGAGAGCGCCACTTGGCAAGGAATTGGACACGGTTGTTTATGTAGTGATTCGTGTAGCTCGGCTTTGGAGAGCGCCACTTGGCAAGGAATTGGACACGGTTGTTTATGTAGTGATCCGTGTAGCTCGGCTTTGGAGAGCGCCACTTGGCAAGGAATTGGACACGGTTAATTATGTAGTGATCCGTGTAGCTCGGCTTTGGAGAGCGCCACTTGGCAAGGAATTGGACACGGTTAATTATATACTGATCCGTGTAGCTCGGGTTTGGAGAACGCCACTTGGCAAGGAATTGACCACGGTTGTTTATGTAATGATCCGTGTAGCTCTCAGGAATTGCACACGGTTAAATATCCGTGTATAATTTATTCAGGGGATTATACACCCTCGCACTCCACACGGCAGGAAATCCGTGTAGCTCCCCTGTTTATGTCCGTGTACAATGACCATTTGTGTAGTACTGCTTTCTGGTACTGCTAGGTGAGTATAGGAAGAAAACTCTCTAGTAGCACCAGTCACATGTCGAGACGCACCAGAATCGACTATCCAATTTGGTGATCTAGTGGTGGATATAGATGCGAGAGCAAGTGTATTACAAGTACCTGTGGCTGAGTGAGCAAAGGAAGCAATGTTACCCCTTGATGAAGATGAGGTGGACGCATCATCGAGCACACTCTTCCCCTCACCTGCTGCTTTCTGCTTCCTCTTCAATGCCTCAAGAAACTCGTGATCCTCCTCAGTAAAGACCACAGTCTCCTCACTCTCTTCCTCTGCTACCGTCAAATGTGCCTGGTAGCCTCCTCTTCCACCCCTCCGGCCACCTCTGCCTCGACCACGACCTCCAGACTGGCCTCTACCACCTGAGTTCCTCTCCTTCGGTGGCTTAGTGCAAGCCTGCTTCAAGTGGCCTACCTCACCACAGTTGTAACACTCCCGGGTTTCGCCCCTGTACCCTGTGTTACCTGGCTTGGAGACTGCAAGTGCTGACTTCACCCCTGGAAGTCCTGCTGCACCAGACTGGAGCCTAATCCTGCTCTCCTCCTGTATCATGGCCGAGATCGTCTCATCCAGTGAGGGAATCTGCGGTTGAGCTAGCAACACTGCACACCTCGGCTCAAATGCCGGGTTCAACCCCCTCATGAAGTGCATAGTCCTCCTCTGAGTGTTGCGCTCCCCTCTCTTGCACTCAGGGTCTTTGCAGCATTCGGCTGGTGAGAAATGATCATAATCTGCCCACAGTCGCTCCAGATATGTGGCATACTCCTGAATCGATCTATCTCCCTCTCAATCTGGAACACCCTCAGATTGTTTCCAACTCCATCATAAGTTCTCTTCAGCTTCTCCCAGACATCCTTGACCCGATCTATGCCATCCACTGTGGATGCGATAGAAGGAGTCAATGAACTCAGAAGCCACATGTATACTATCATGTGAGTGGACTTCCACTCTGCCCTCTCTGGAGACCCCTCAGCTGGCTCCTTCTTGTCCCCAGTCAAGTACCCCTCCAGATCTTTCCCCTCCAAAGTGTATCTTACCCGACGCGACTAGCTCAGATATGTAGCTGGCCCAATCTGATGAAACACTCAATTGACCATTAACCATTAACCATTAAACAAAAGTGAATCCCTAGTTAACAACCTCCAGTAACTATATAATTGGAGGCATCCCCATGAAATTAAAAAAATCCTAAAATGCTAAGAATCGTTGTCTTTGTTTCCTCCAATGCCCATTAACCATTGATTCTCCAGAACTCGATTTCTAGTACCGTAACGTCAATGAGGCAATGTACCGGTCGCCGCTTATCAGAGAACAGTCTTTTGTTTCTTTCCCTCCAGATTGCCCAAGTACCAGCCGCCCATACGATATGCCAAAGCAACCTTCCCCGCGCCGTCATTGGCCGGCCTGTTTCGAGCCAAACCGTCTGTATGTGGTTACCCCCTCGCGTAGAGATGTTGTAATGCGTCAACAGTCCCTGCCAAAATCTGGCCGCATACTCACAATCTCACAATCTCCGTGTCCGTGATCTCCGCATCAAGACTTTGGAGTTCGGCTGATAGTGTTGGGCCCACCCAACCTGCCAAAGTAAAAGGTTTTGATGCTGACTTTTGTGACCCAGTAGTGCCTTGAAGTGCTGCCGCAAATAATTTGGCATTGCTTGCGAAGGGACAACGTCACCAGCTTCAGTCCTGAGGGCATCAACCGAATTCGAGTTTTTACGATCATTGGCTATTGCATGGAAAAAATTTGTATTCTTGTCCCCCAGCTTTAACCAAGTACAACCCGACCATTGCTTCCATTTCTCCTCTTTTTCTGCCGCCAACTGAGAAATATGCTCTCGTAATCTAATCCTGAGTCTGAATTCGACTGAAACTAGTTCCCTAGTTTCCTCCACCCTGTCGAGAATTTGCAACAGCCACTTAGATCTTGAGAGATATGTTTCCCTTTTTGAGAATTTGTCGAGCGCCCACCTCCTCAAGTTCACCTGAACCGCCTTAATTTTCCTCTGAAATCTGACAGCCGGGTTATGTGAAGTCACTGATGCCCATGCGCTGGCCACCACCTGTTGTATATCCCTGTACTTTAACCATAATGTTTCGAACTTGAATTGTCGCTTTGGTGGATTTTCATGCGGCCTTAGTCTGAGTATCAGCGGCGTGTGATCTGATGTCGTAGCCGGCATGTCCGTCAAATCATACGATGCTCCGAAATCATTCCAGTCTCCTAAGAGGAGAACTCTGTCGAGCCTAGAAAATGTCAGTCTTGGCCGTCTGTTTGACCATGTGAAAGTTCAGCCCTGTAGGGGAACCTCCAACAGCCTGCAATTGTCAATGAAAGAGTTAAAATCCCTAAGCGTACCCAGGTTTCTTATTTCTCCCGTAGTGTCTTCCTCTGATCGCAGGAGATTGAAGTCCCCTAAAATTATCCACGGCAGCTGGTTCAAAGTTCTGATCATGGATCATGGTCAGCTCTTCAAAAAATATTCTCTTATTTGGATCCTCTTGTGGCCCATAAACCCCAGTGCACATGAATTTAAAACCTCTTCTTTTTAAAATAATCGTAGCTGTGAAATTAAATTTGTAAGAATCAAGGAGAGAGTATATGTTACTCCACATGAGTAATACTCCCCCCCTTGTTCCTTACGCATCAAAAGCTAAAAATTGGCTATACTTAGAGGGGCACACTTGCCTTACTCGAAATAGATTGCACTCACTCCACTTGGTCTCTTGAAAACAAAGTAAATTAGGGTTGCAATCGGTTACTAACTCTTTAACAACCGCGCATTTATTAATGTCGACAAATGTCGCCCAACCCGCGCACATTCCAATTTAAAAAACTCATAAGTAATGTAAATTCATTCATCATCATAATTGGTAGTACACAAAAAGCACTTGTTAGTGTTACATGTCAACCGATTAGACACGGTGATTACAAAATCAAACTACTAACCAAGGCTACATCTACCTCAACAGCACTAAATATTAAATTGTTAAAATAAAATAAGCTAGTTGGAGGTTTCCTCTTTGTCCTCATCAGATAGGCCAAGATGAGAGTCCGAATTAAAAGCACCAAGGACCGATTCACTTTTGTCTTCAATATGCAGCCCCAAAGCTTGCGGAACCAGACCCGAGCTTATCTCTTGACCCTGCTGCACCAGAGCCAAACCCTCATTTCCACCTTGCTGTACCATAGCCATTTGAGTCAGTGTAGGATTTAGTGACTCCTTTGTCCAAAATCTGCACACTCCTGCGAAGGGGTGGAGAGTTCGAGACTAGTGGAGCGGGGTCCGGCGCCTGTGTGGTATGGTGTTGTACCTATACGGAAGGGGACGGGTCTAGTGTCAGTACCGGACCTGGAGGCAGCGGGGGAGCAGTTAGAGTGGCGGGGATAAATTCATCCAAGTCGTCCAGGTTTGGGAGGGTGTCGGTGGTGCGTTGGGTATCGGGTTGATGGTTGAGGGAATTGAAATATGCATTGCGCTCATCCTGGAGTCGCAATTCCTCCGCGCAGTTCTTCAATTCTGCTTCTAGTCCTTCTGAGAGCATGTCAGTGGGGGACTCTCTTTGGTCATAGTCACAGTTGGGATCCGAATCATCAGAAAAAACTGGATCTCGGTGTTACTGCAGATGCAAGTCGGTTTGGATGAAATCCCCATTGATGATATCAAACTCGATCTTAGGGTCCTCCTCCTCTTGAATAATATTTTCTGCTAGGTTCTCATTGTGTTCTACATGTATTTCCAATTCATCCATCTCTATTGGTTCCGCTTCATCCTCAAATATTTCCTCGATTGGCTCCTCTTCCTCTATTGGCTCCACTTCTATTGGTTCGTCTTCTATTGAGATGTCAGATACAGAGAGGGCAGCAATGATTGGTGCAGATTGAGGGGTGTCTTCCCTCATGAAATCTGTTTTTGGGTTATTGGGTTCGGGTATAAGGTTATCGGGGTCGGTAATGGGTACGGATAGGATATCGGGTCGAGGGGTGATGTTATCATGTCTTGGTATGTTGGTAATATTTCCAAAGAAATCACACATGATTGGTTCCTGGAGGGGTTCGGTTGGAGAGGAGATGTTGATTGGGTTGTGTCTTCGGCCTGGGAGATTTATGGGTATGTCCTGGGTTGGCTGTTGTTGGGTTGCAAAAAAATTGTGGGAGTGGATAGGAGATATGTTGATGTGTTTTGATGGAAGGCCCGATTGAGAAGAAGAGATTAGAGGGGAAGAAGAAAAGCCCAAAATAGGGGAGTGCAGATTAGAAGAAGGGCCCAAATTTGTAGAAGAGGCCGAATGGTTGGAAGTTTGAAATTCGGTCCCCCTCAAAACCATCACATCAGACTGAATCAAAGTACTGGAATAATCTTTGGCAGCCTGTATTTCTGAAAAAACAGACGCATGTTCTGTACCAAAAGAACTGACCTTATTATTCAAAGTGTCTCCAGTTTGGATTTGAAATGTGCCCTCCATTGCGTCTTGTTGGATTTTTGCCTTCCCTTTATCTCGCGGATCCAACCCGGCTCCCTTACCCGGCGGGGCCCGGTCCGAAGTCGCCTCCTTGGTGACCCCGGTGGGATTATCTCGGCGGTAAGCATCGAAAAGAGGGCTTGCCATTATTGTTTTTACTACCTTATTTTACTCTTCACCTTCATCAAGGTTCTCCCATACTGATAGCAAGACCTTGAAGTCTATTGTAACCACCTTCTTGCCATCCTGCTGCTTCGCGTAGCCGGCCACCGCCCTCACATTATCTTCATGAATTCGTGCAAAAGCCTGCTCAATAGGCGCTGGATCTGTTGGAGGAGTGAATGGTAGAGGCTCCTCAATCCATCCATTGACTACTAGGTAATGTTGTGATCGATTCCCTGTATCCACATCAAAAGACCATGGGGTATTACACATAGAAGGCAAAATCGGCCGTTCCGGAGCGGGATCGGACGGTGCCGATCCGATTCCAGGCCGATTTACGCGGATAGTGCAGATTTCGGCCAATTTCGGCCATTTCATTCAGATTTCGGTCAGATTTCGGCCCGTTCTGGACAATTCCAGTCAAATATCGGCCGAAACGCAAATATAAAGTTGCAGAAAGTTTTTTTGAAGCCGTGGGGATTCGATCCCTCGATCTCTAGCTTAAAGGCTTAGAGAGTTACCACCACACCATTTAAGGTTTTTTGATTTATATTATATCTCACTTGTATATATATCAATTATATCACTTATATCAAATAAAAGTCACGGATTGACTAGAAATAGTATATTATCTTGATATAATACAAATAAAAGTCACGGATTGTATATTCTCTTAATATAATACAAATAAAATCGGACTAGAAATAGTTTCTGGGAGTGAAAGAGTATGTTTTTAGTTGTAATGCTTGTATTATATTGTATTAGTGGATTATTTGATTGTAATAATTTCTCTAAAGTTTTTTTATCAATTTTTTCCTATTTATTTAGTATAAAACAAACTTCTGGCAAAAAAGTCCGATTTTCCGATCCGATTCGGCCGATCCCAATCGATTTTTCCGATCCGGATCGGGATCGGACGGGGCCGATCCCGATTCCGATTCCGATTTTTCCTTCTATGGTATTACACCTAAATCGGGCACAACAATGACTGCCCTCATGCACTCAAGGGATTCGGCTCTATTCATTGGCGCATGATCAAGGACAATTCCAAAGGAGCTGATGTCTGCGATTAAATGCTCTATACGCCATGCTTGTGGTGATACGTGCCTTAACTCGATCCACACCTTGAAATCTAAGCGCATTGGATAACCATTTACTGCCGGATTCCAAGGGAAGGAGACATACCCGAATTCTTGTAGTGATTTTGAGAAATTTTGAAGGAAAAGAAGGCGGTTGGAATCCGATGGCAAAAGAAGGAAATATTGCGAGCCCGTCATGTGGGTAAGCGCGAATGGGTAGTCGGACTTGCATATTGCCATCAATGCCGATTGTAGTTAATTTGTTAAGTGGGTTGACCTAAGCCTTGCATCGATCACAATAGCCCTGTTTAACTCGAGTACATCTTGTCTCATTTGATTTGTTTCGGGTATAAAAACGGTTGCAATGCGGGGTCTGTTTGGTGGAAGCTTGTCATCTCCCAAATTACCTCTGGGAGTGAATGGGTCAAAGCGCGAGTGAGTCGTGTATATCCCCAAAGAACAGTGCTTTGCCTCGTGACCCTTGCCCCAGCATTTTGCACAGACCCGATCCTCACTAGTACACTCTTTTTGGTCGTGGCCATGTTTAAGACAGTTGTAACAGCGCCCCTTCCAACGGGCACTGGCGGGGTTAGGTGGTAATGGCAACGGTGGAGGAATGGACTGGGGCGGAGGGGTGACATTTGCAATTACAAGGGGTTGGGGCCACGGGGGGGGACTAAAACTGTTGCGAGTGGAAGGAGGATGGTTGTTGTTGTGGGTGAAAGGAAGGAGGCTCCTGGGATTGGACATTTTGGTGGTTGTGAGTTGCTATGACCATAGAAGGTAAAATCGGCCGTTCCGGAGCGGGATCGGACGGTGCCTATCCGATTTCAGGTCGATTTACGCGGATAGTGCAGATTTCGGCCGGCTTTGACCATTTCGGCCAGATTTCGACCAGTTCCGGTCAAATTTCGGTCCGTTCCAGTCAAATTTCGGCCGAAACGCGAATTAATAAAGAAGCAAAAAAATTTTTGGAGCAAGCGGGAATCAATCTCTTGCCCTTTAGCTGAGGGTCTATGCTAGTTACCACCACACCATTCAAGTTTTGTTGTTATATACCACAACTCATTTATATATATATATATATCAATTATAATTCACTAATTTGTAGCAAATTATTCACTCACGGATTGATATAATACAAATCAAAAAGTCACGGATTGACTAGACTAATACTGTTGTATATTCTCTTAATTGATATAATACAAATCAAAAACAAGTTTCTGACAAAAAAGTCCGATTTTCCGATCCGAATCAGGATCGGACGGGGCCGATCCCGATTCTGATTCCGATTTTTCCTTCTATGGCTATGATTGCTTGGGAGAAGGAGTGTCTAGGTGAGTTGAGTGGAATTATTGGGTTTGTTGGGTTTGCATTAATGGCAGGAGAATTGAGATTTGGCTGCATTAAATTGGAGCTTGAGGGAATTCTGTTTGCAGCCATTAAAATATCGTTGGTGGTTGGAACAAAGGAATTAATTGTGGGAGAGGGATATGTGGTTTGATACTGATTTGTAGTAGGTGTGGATAGTGGAATGCCATTAAGGCTCATAAATGCTTGAGGTGATGGGATAGGAAGTGAAGCATCAATATATAGTACTCTTGGTATTGATGGCAGAGGCATAAGGCAGAGATATGTTGTAAAAAACTCTGGAGTTAGTAGGCTTACCTGTAGGATAGCGGTGATGGACTTGAGTGTTTTGCCTTGGGAAGCAGCTGGGTTATTGATTGCCTGATGTCACCGCCGACTTGGCAGGTCTCATTCACCATTCTTGCGTGGGTAATGGAAGTAAGAGTTTGAAGCTGAGTAGTGGCTCCGCCTCCAACCTGCCCTGCTTGGTTGCTGCTGCTTCTTGTTGGAGAGTATCATTGTTGACGCCGTGAGATAACCGTGTGCCAGCCGCCACCTGAGAGTATTGTCTTCATTTCGCCTCTAGATCGCCTGTTAATGGGTCTCTTGAGAGGATCCATTTACAAATTAGTGTTGTGGAACTGCAACATGTTCATTCTAACTCAATTTGTTAATTTTAGCCATAGCTATAGTACAATTTACCTTTGGCTGAAATACAAATCAATTTTAATTCTGGACGAAACATTTAAAAGAGGAGAATTAGCGGGTGTCAGGTAATATAAAAGACAAAAAGGAAACGGGAAAAAAATGTAACACACACAAAAAGATGTGGGGGCATCCATGAAACAAGAACAAAAATATCAATTGAAGACAAGCAACTTAATAATCAGTAAATAGGAAAACTACTTATCTCAATGGTGAGGTACTAGTAGTACTATAGGTGATGTGACCGAAATTTTTATATATAAGAAAATAAATTAAAAAAATATTAAAAATGAGAAACTGTTCGTAGGATTTCGAAAAATAAGAAGGCTGATATATGCCATGGCGTCCCGCTGGGACGCCATGGCATACTCCAGGCTGTCGGAAAAAAACGGAAAAAAAATAAAATTAAAAATACGGGACGCCATGGCATATCCCGACCCAGGAAAAAAACGTAAAAAAAAAAACGTAAAAAAAACAAAAAAAAACGGGACGCCATGCCATACTCCGGCCCTAAAAAAAAAAAAAAATCAATTTTTTTTTCTGCTGTGTTCAGTCAGAAATCCAATAATTTTGATCAGATTCAAAATTCATTTTACAGAAAATGGCTACATAGATTTTTGTGTTATTTATATCAAAATAAAGGTAAGAAAGTCTAGTTTCCAGATAATATAATTTCTCTATACAACAATATTACAGATTGGTACAGTTTTAGCGATTAATTGACAGAGGTCAGAATTCAGAAAAGCTGAAATTCCAGTGAGCAGTCCTATAATTTTGACCATATTCAAAATTCAATTTAGAGAAAATGGCTACATGAATTTTTGTGTTCTTTATATCAAAATAAAGGTATGAAAGTGTAGTTTGCAGATAATATAATTTATTTATACAAAAATATTACAGATTGGTGCAGTTTTAGCGATTAATTGACAGAGGTCAGAATTCAGAAAAGCTGAAATTCCAGTCAGAAATCCAATAATTTTGATCAGATTCAAAATTCAATTTAGAGAAAATGGCTCCATGGATTTTTGTTTTCTTTATATCAAAATAAAGGTATGAAAGTGTAGTTTTTAGATAATATAATTTCTCTCTACAAAAATATTACAGATTGGAACAGTTTTAGCGATTAATTGACAGAGGTCAGAATTCAGAAAAGATGAAATTCCAGTCAGAAATCCAATAATTCTGACCTCTGTCAATTAATCACTAAAACTGTATCAATCTATAATTTTTTTATATAGGAAAATTATATTATCTGAAAACTATACTTTCATACCTTTATTTTGATATAAAGAACACAAAAATTCATGGAGCCATTTTCTCTAAATTGAATTTTGAATCTGATCAACATTATTGGACTGCTCACTGGAATTTCAGCTTTCCTGAATTCTGACCTCTGTCAATTAATCGCTAAAACTGTACCAATCTGTAATATTTTTGTATAGAGAAATTATATTATCTGAAAACTACACTTTCATACCTTTATTTTTATATAAAGAACACAAAAATTCATTTATCTATTTTCTCTAAATTGAATTTTGAATCTGGTCAAAATTATAGGACTGCTCACTGGAATTTCAGCTTTTCTGAATTCTGACATCTGTCAATTAATCGCTAAAACTGTAGCAATCTGTAATATTTTTGTATAGAGAAATTATATTATCTGGAAACTAGACTTTCATACCTTTATTTTGATATAAATAACACAAAAATCTATGTATCCATTTTCTCTAAAATGAATTTTGAATCTGATCAAAATTATTGGACTACTCACTGGAATTTCAGCTTTTCTGAATTCTGACCTCTGTCAATTAATCGCTAAAACTGTACCAATCTGTAATATTTTTGTAGAGAGAAATTATATTATCTGGAAACTAGACTTTCATACCTTTATTTTAATATAAATAATACAAAAATACATGTAGCCATTTTCTCTAAAATGAATTTTGAATCTGATCAAAATTATTGGATTTCTGACTGAACACAGCAGAAAAAAAAATTAATTTTTTTTTTTTAGGGCCGGCGTATGGCATGGCGTCCCGTTTTTTTTTTTTTATATGTTTTTTCCCTGGGTCGGGATATGCCATGGCGTCCCTATATGTTTTTTTTTTCCCGGGTCGGGATATGCCATGGCGTCCCGTATTTTTAATTTTTTTTTTTTCCGTTTTTTCCGACGGGCTGGAGTATGCCATGGCGTCCCAGTGGGACACCATGGCATATACCAGCCTTCTTATTTTTCGAAATCCTATGAACTATTTCTCATTTTTAATATTTTTTTAATTTATTTTCTTATATATAAAAATTTCGGGTGATGTGACCTCCCGTAACAATAAAACAAACATTAATTACTCACAAGTCACAAGTATTGGTCTTATGAGCATTTTTTTAATTAAATTTTGTAATTATGATGCATGCGCAGACAAAAGGTTGACAAAAGGTTGACAAAAGGTTGCTTTATTTGTAATTATGATGCATGCGCAGACACATTTACACTAATCATTATTATCCATTATTTGCAAGGAAAAGGGTATATAAAAATCCAAGTTCAAGTCATACGTATAGCTGATGCATTTTATTTATTACAATATATACACAAATTTCTTCAAGTAGGTATATTGTAATAAATTGGGCGACAATATATACAAAATTACAAACCTATAATCTAGTTTAGTCAACATGGCCAATAGACCATATCTCAATTGGGCGACAACTTCTAAATTTTCCTTTTCAAACTGATCCGATTACTGTAGCCCAATTCAAAACAAAATAATAAAAATCTCCAATAAAACAAAAAAGTACCTTTCTTGTCTATATCTTTGAATCAAATTTTGCTACACATCCCTTCGTTTGAAATCAAATTACCAAGCCAAATCAATGCCAGACTTTTTTCCTCTTCTCTTCTTCTCTATATAAAAAATGTTTCTTCACAAAATTGAGACAAGAGAGCCAAGAGCCTCTTGAAACCATGCATATATTTGTCACAAACCCATGAGCTTTTCAATTTTCTTTTCTTTCTTCTTTTCTTTATTTATTTTTCAATGAGGACTCAAACGAGCTTCTCAAATATATGGAAGCATTTTTGAGTCAAAAGGGCTCATCACTCTCTCTATCTTCTTCTACTTTTAAGGGACCCAAACATACAACTTGACGATTCAATTTCGCAAGAACAATGACATTGAGATATTAACAACATCAACCTTCTTTCTTCGGCATTCAAAACTCACCAAGGAAAATCGACCTTCTTATATTGGAGATATTAGTGGGTGTAAATTATAGGAGTTGATTAATAATGGAAAGGTGTTAGTAGGAAATTATAAGTGGAGATGTTTAGGATTAATTATAATCAAGTCTATAAATAGGTTCGGTGCTATGGTAATCATATACACAAGATCAATACAAGTTCTCTCTTTTGTAATATCTATTATTGTCTTTCACTGATATTTTTGGTGATGATATTAATATTTAACACATTAATTATTATAGACCCACAACAAATAATATTTTCATCATCAGCATGTCCAAATCACTAAATAAGCAATTTTAGCAAGTGGTATTATAGTTAAGAGGAGGGTTCCAATATCTCATACTTTTTATATCTCATCATACCTCATATTTTATATCTTCATTTTCAAAGTCCAATATGTCGATCCGAATCACTCAATATGATGTCCGTACTAAAATATGCTTGAGGATGAAATTTTAGAATTTTTGAAATTTTTTTGAAATTTTTTTAAATAGGCAGAAAATCACTGTTTTTGAACGGTTCAGATATAATGATTTTGTACCTATCTTAAAAAATAGTAAAAAAATTGCAAAAATTATAAAATTTCATCCCCAAGCATATTTTAGTATGGATATCATATTGAGCGGTTCGGATCGACATATTGGACTTTGAAAATGAAGATATAAAATATGAGGTATGATGAGATATAAAAAGTATGAGATATTGGAACCCTCCTCTATAGTTAAATGATCAAAACATTCTAACTAAATTTGTAAATTTTAGCTATATCTATAGTACAATTTACCTTTAGCTAATATACAAATCAATTTTAATTCTAGACGAAACATTTAAAACAGGAGGAGAATTAGCGGGTGTCAGGTCATATAAAAGAAAGAAGGAAACGGGTAACATAGACAAAAAGGTGTGGGGCATCCATGAGAAAAAAGAAATACAATATCAATTGAAGACAAGCAACTTAACTATCAGTAAATAGGAAAACTACATTATTTCAATGGTGAGGTTCCGTACGTAACCAATAAAACAAACATTAGACGTTATTCAGAACTACAAGTAATGATGCGTGCGCAGACAAAAGGTTGCTTTGTTTACCCACTTTACCACTAGTCATTATTATCCATATATGCAAGTAAAGGGGTATAGAAAAATCCAAGGTGAAGTCAGTACAGGTGATGCATATATAAAACATAGTTATAAAATGAACAGTCAATGGCCAGTGCCACCACAGTTGATAGTAATGTTTTTGGAATATTTTGGAATAATTTTCTTCTTATAAAAACCGTCCATGCATGTTCTCTAAAGCTCTCTAAACCAAATTAATTATAACTACTGCTCTAACAGTCTCCTCGGAGGAAGGAAACAACCCAACAAAATATTGAGCAATATTGCTTTTGGTTTATTTTTATTTTTCAAGCAGCATGTTTTGTAGTAAACTTTTCTCGTTATGGCCAATAGCCGTCGGTCTAATGCTATGCTGTTTGTTCTCCATCCCATGTGGGGCCAAGATTCATCACCGTACCTTTGTTGTAAGTGATTTCTCTGCTATCACAATTCACAATGTCTGGAATAATTGTTATTTTATTTTATTTTATTTAGTTCACGAGTTGTAGTTTGAATATTCAAGAAATATAATAAAACCATCAAAAGAAATATATAGGACTTGAAAATATAACTTACTTTAATTGGGAGCTTGGGCGCTAGGTTTATCAATGGGCATCGGATTGAGATTTATTCAATGTTCAATGTAAATCAGGTGAACTTTGGTCTGATGCCAATCAAACCACTCCTACCTCTCTCAATTAAATTAGCATATATAGTATTGATCAGATCAAGGCAATATGCTTGTGTAAAAGGAACAATTGGGGTGTTTGTCCAAAGGGCTTTGGATAAGGTCTCATGCAAAGTCGGGTCTAAACTGTCCGACTTTAGATAAATTCCTCCAAAGCCATTTGGACAAAACCCATTTCCAAAAGAAACATGCACGGGAACTATCTGGTATCTGGACTGACATGCTTTATATTTTAATCTCCTTAGCATTAATAATGTCATCCCGAGTGAGGTTGTGTTATTTTACAAGGCACGGATCGGTCCGTACTATAATCTCCATATGAAAATGTACTTGAAGATCAAATTTTACATTTTTCAAAATTATTTTATTATTATTTTAGATAGGTTGAACATTACTATTTTTGGATTTCAAAATCTTTCTATCACGTGATATTCTAACTATCTAAAAAATAGTAAATAAATTCTAAAAAAATATAAAATTTGAACTCCAAGTATATTTTTATATCGAGATCATTTGAACTGTTCAGATCAATTATTTGAAACTTTTAAACATATATATAATTAATTCGTAGCACGGTACCGTTTCATGCTTTGTAAAGTACCATAGCCTCGCTCATGATCATGCATGTTGCATTTTTTGGTATGGTTTGCCGCCTCTTAAAAATACGTACTTCTTGCACGCTCTTTCTTTATACCTTTTCTTTTTCTATACATATTATTTTTTAGGTGCCACAGTGCCACCATAGAATAGAGTTACCAGCTCACTCAGATAAAAAAGTCAGGCTTTTTCTATAAAAGCTTAATTTTTTTTTTCTCAAAAAGTTGAGAAAAATTAGAAATTATATTTTTCTTAAATATTATGGTAACAAAGTGATTTTATTCATATAGTTCACTGGTACAAATGTACAATACAATCCAAACATACAAAAATAAATTAGAAACCCGATTGATAATTATATAACTATAAAAAGCTGTGTATATATGGAACCAATTCAAGGATTAGTCAAGTAATTTATGAGCTTTGCTATTGTTCTATATCACAGTGCCACCATTATCGTCTTTCTCAGTTTCCTCAAATTCACTCTTCTCTCTAACTTACTACTATATTTCAATTCGAATTGACAATCGCTAAATCTCAGCATCACATGTTCAACACGAGTCAGACGAGTTTCAGGCAAAAATTCGCTCGGGCGAGAAAATTACTAGAAAACCGGCTCGTCTCCATCCGATTCATGCTTTGATTTACATGACGTAATTAAAAAATAAAATACACTCGAGCTCTTCCCAAAGGAAACAATGTGAACTTAGATAGTGGAAAAAATGGTCAAATCTTCTATGCTTTTCTTGCAAGTATGCATCACAAACCCAACAAGCGATCGGTACCAGTTAAAAATAAAATTTATTTACATCGAAACCAAACTATGAAGTATGAACTTGTAACTTTATATATATATATTTACTTTTTCGGTTTTTCCCTTAAATAGATTCAAGAAGCTACCTACACTCGACTCTGCAATCATACAAAGAGCATTCTAACTGTCAATGGATCATATCCGGGACCCACTATCTCTGCTCGCAAAGGCGACACAGTCTATGTCAAGGTCATCAATAGAGGGAACAAGAACATCACCATCCACTGGTACTATACACACATAGTACATACATAAAGAATATGTCTTTTCCACTATTAATTAAGGAATTATTTTAATCCATGCAAGACTAACATGCAATCATCTAATTTCTATATATAGGCATGGCGTAATCCAGCCGAGGGACCCGTGGTCAGATGGACCGGAATACATTACTCAGTGCCCTATCCAGCCAAGAGCCAACTACATACAACGGATCCAACTTACAGAAGAAGAAGGCACGCTCTGGTGGCACGCACATAGCGAATTTGATCGTGCTACTGTTCACGGTGCTATTGTTATTCACCCGAAGCTCGGAACCACCTTCCCCTTCCGCAAACCCCATAAAGAATTCACGCTAATTCTAGGAGAGTGGTGGAACAAAAACATAACAGATGTGTACCAAACTGCAGTTGACAGTGGCGGTCAATTCGATCTGTCTGATGCCAACACCATCAATGGACAACCTGGTGACTTCATGCCATGCTCAGCAAATGGTAATTTATTGTTCCCGGTATAGGAAGTTGTTTATTTATAATGCAAGTTGCTATTGCTTCAAAAGATGGAAATTCTCTTTGACAATGTTTGTTACTTTATCAATTAAACAAAATTAGCAACCAAATTTATTATTTTTTTCAAATATAATGTGGTCTAACTACATATATTTTTTATTTTTATTTTTGTTGCAGAAACTTTTAAGGTACAAGTCGAACAAGGCAAAATGTACCTCCTCCGTGTAATAAATGCAGCCATGGAAAATGCGTTCTTTTTTGGGGTTTCCGGCCACAATGTAACGGTGGTTGGAACCGACGCCAGCTATACGAAGCCTTACGTAAATGAATTTATCATGATCACCCCGGGCCAAACGATGGACCTCCTCTTACAGGCCAATCAATTCCAAAACTCTTCTTCCCCATTCCGTTATTACATGATCGCGGCTCTATACTTTGATGGAAGTTCTGCAGCCTCTAGAGATTGGAATGAGACTGTAGCTATTTTAGAATACAAAACTAATCATTTCTCGCCATCAATAAGACCAGTTTTCACCTCCTTACCAAAGTACAACGACACTAATGCATCAGCTACGTTCACTAGCGGTCTTCGCTCGCTGTCCAGCTCAGATCACCCAGTTGTCGTAACCCAAACTGTCGATGTCAAAATGTATATCACGATATCTGCGAATGAACAATTGTGCCCAAACAGCTCATGTGATGGTCCAAATGGTACTAGGTTAGCTGCCAGTATGAACAATGCTAGTTTCCAAGACCCGAAAATTGATGTGCTAGATGCATATTATAATTCCATTGCTGGTGTGTACACCACTGACTTCCCTGACCAACCACCGCTCTTCTTCAATTTTACTGATGCAGAATATCAAGAGAATGCAAAATTTGTTGATAAATCGACAAAAGTTAAAGTGCTCGAGTATAACACGACTGTGGAGATTGTGTTTCAGGGCACTAACTTAGTAGACGGACAGGTTACCCATCCAATACACTTGCATGGCCACAGCTTCTATGTCATTGGAAGAGGGACCGGCAACTTTGACAACACAACAGATCCTCTCAGTTACAACTTGGTCGATCCGCCATATCAGAGCACTTTGGGTGTGCCGAAGAACGGTTGGGCAACTATCCGCTTTAGGGCAGCTAATCCGGGTGAGTTTATTCTTTTTCCTTTTTTTCTTTTAAATTTCAAATTTATTAAATCTTTTAATTGATTTAATTTTGTCAATCAAAGGTGTTACACAACTACAATGAGAACGATCTGTTTAGCAAAATTTGGTTAGATAGTTGATCCCGACTAATTAAGTAGATCAGCTAAATTAATCAAATAGTAGATTATTTATTGTTACAAATTGTTGTTTTGAGTGTTTTTCAGACACTAATCCTGAATATATTTTGGTTTTACAATTAATTAGGTGTTTGGTTCATGCACTGTCACTATGAAACACACACAATTTGGGGAATGAATACTGTGTTTATAACAAAGGATGGTAATAGTACAGAGGCAAAAATGCTGCCTCCCCCTGCCGACAAGCCTCCTTGCTGATTTTACTTAAGCATTTTATTATTTTTTTTCAAAGGTGAGTTTTCACTGGTTAATTTATTGTATATTCTTGATTAAGGATGTTATAACCTGAAAAAAAAAATATATAATAACTAAATTAAATTTCAGAATGAAGATTAGTGGCCTACGCCTTCTTTCTGACTTTGTCTCTACTCTATCTCTCTCTCTCTTGCTCTCTTGCCTTCTCTCTTTTCTTGTGAATTTTGATGTCGAACAAAGCCCCGGGACTTTGTGTATTGTTGACAAGTCCCTGTGGTTTCTTTCTTTTGATAAGCCTTCGAGCTCCTTGATTTTTCTAATTATGTGAATCGAGTATGGTTTAAACAACGAATCGGGTGCTTTAAATTGTTGATTTATCGCTTGACCACTAGAATTGATTTTTCTTAGTTTGGTGATTGCTATGCTTAATTAATATGTTGTTTAAACTAATTTCTCACTTGGGTCATGACCTTTAGGCAAGTTATTGCGATTGAATCTCAGTTTTGAGTTTTAGATCAAAATTCTAAAATGTACACTGAGGTAAATGGGCTCAATTAACCTCCATTTCTCGCCTTTGTCTCCGCCAACTGAGTGTTTGTATGAAGTCAACACCGCTCAGTTAAAATCTTTACCCCATCCTCGTTTCACCTACTGAAATCATTATGATTTGGGCCAGAAAATCATTATTTCAGGACCCAAATCTAAGATATACAAAGCAAAAAAAATGAAGATATATGTCCATCAGAAAAAAAATTTATCTATAGAAATTATTAAATTGAGATGTACAAAAATAGAAAGAGTACCTCGTTTCTAACAAATATAGAAATATCTGACTTATTGAGTCTGATCCAAAATTTTTGGATCAGACTCAATGGTTCAGATCCACTATTATTGTCTTTTTCTTTTTTAAATTAGACACTGATGGAAAAATCTGGAATATGGTTGCCACAGAAAATCAGGTGAGAATTGGATATGTTTCATTGAGTACGATCCAAGTTGGTTTTTTTTTAATTCCGCAAAAATAGTGGAAATGACCAAATTTAAGAAAAAAAAAATTAGATCAGACTCAATGAATCCGATTTACTTCAGACTTGATTAAATGTGGCACCCATCCTTTTCTAACGTTTTAAAAAAAAAATTAACTGTGGATCTGAACCATCGAATTTGATCCGAATTTTTGGATCGGACTCAATTAATCAGATCTTTCTATATTTGTTGGAAACAAAGTACTCTTTCTATTTTCGTACGTCTCAATTTAACAATTTCTATAAATAAATTTTTTTGTGTCCATCACAACTTATTCAATTAAATATTTCTCCACTTTAATTTAAATATTAGTTATTTCTTCATCTAGTCATATGGGTAGTGGTCTTCTCTTCCGTTCTCGTGCCAAATGTACACAGCAACAACAACAGCCACATCTCTACTGATATCCACATGAACAGGTTGACAAACAACTACGAATCCAAGTGCTATACCGACTGCCAGCCTTATGTTTCTCTTTCTCTCTCTTGGTTTTTGAATTAGTGCGAACAGAGTGGCTAATGTATGTTACTTTATCTATTTAAACACAATTAGCTACCAAATTCATTATTTTTTTCAAATGAAATGTGATCTGACTACATATATCTTTCATTTTAATTTTTGTTGCAGAAACTTTTAAGCTACAAGTCGAACAAGGCAAAATGTACCTACTCCGTGTAATAAATGTAGCCATGGAAAATAGTTTCTTCTTTGTGGGTTTCCGGCCACAATGTAACGATTGTTGGAACCGATGCCAGCTATACGAAGCCTTATGTGAATGTATTTATCATGATCACCCCGGGCCAAACGATGGACCTTCTCTTATGGGCCAATCAATTGCAAAACTCATCTTCCCCCTTCTGTTATTACATCATTGCGGATCTATACTTTGATGGAAGTTCTAATGCCACTAGAGATGCCAATACGACCGTAGCTATTCTAGAATACAAAAGTAATCATTCCGTGCCATTAATAAGACCAGTTTTCACCCCCTTACCAAAATCTACGACAATAATGGATCAACTGCATTCACTAGCGGTCTTCGCTCGCTGGCCAACTTAGATCACTCAGCTGTTTTAACCCAAACTGTCGATGTCAAAATGTATATCACGTTATCTACAAATGAACAATTGTGCCTTAACAGCTCATGTGCTGGTCCAAATGGTACCAGGTTTGCTGCCAGTATGAACAATGCTAGTTTCCTAGCCCCAAAACGCAAAATTGATGTGCTGGATGCATAGTACCATTCTATTGCCGGTGTGTACACCACTGACTTCCCTGACCAACCACCGCTCTTCTTCAATTTTACTGATGCCACCAATCAAGATAACCTCAAATTTGTTGATAAATCGACAAAAGTGAAAGTGCTCGAGTATAACTCGACCGTGGAGATTGTGTTTCGGGGCACTAACTTAGTAGACGGAGAGGTTATCCATCCAGTGCACTTGCATGGCCATAGCTTCTATGTCATTGGAAGAGGAACTAGCAACTTCGACAACAGAACAGATCCTTTGAGTTACAACTTGGTTGATCTGCCATTTGAGAACACTGTGGGTGTGCCGAAGAACGGTTGGGCAAATATCCGCTTTAGGTCATCTAATCCGGGTGAGCTAATTTTTTTTTCCTTTTTTTTAAATATCATATTTATTGAATCTTTTTTATTGATTTAATTTTGACAATCAAAGGTGTTACACAACTACAATGAGAATGGCTTGTTTAGCAATGTTTGATTAGATAGTTGATCCGGACTAATTAAGTAGCCCAGCAAAACTAATCAAATAGTAGATTAGTTACTGTTACAAATTTGTTGTTTTGAGTGTTTTTCAGACACTAATCCTCAACATATTTTGGTTTTGCAATTAAAATAGGAGTTTGGTACATGCACTGTCACTATGAACAACACATAATCTGGGGAATGGATGTTGTGTTTATAACAAAGAATGGTAATAGTACAGAGGCAAAAATACTGCCTCCCCCTGCCGACAAGCCTCCTTGTTGATTTTACTCAAGCATTGTATTATTATTTTATTTTCAAAGGTGAGTTTGCACTGGTTAATTTATTGTATCTTCGTTAAGAAAATATTATGGTTGGTTGGATTTAATTTGTTACATTTGTAAATGGATAAACGACAGCAGGAGTATAAGCTGGAATGCTGGATTGGGGAACAGGGAGATAAACTACAACCAATAATTGATAAGATGGGTGGTTCTTTTAATATTGAATTATATTGGTTGAATATTTGTTGAATTATGGATATATATGTTATAATGTTGAATATTGTCTTCTGTATATGCTTTATGTTTAATGTTGAATACTGTGATTATTAAATTAAGTAGAGTTTGTACTACCAGCTTGTGGTAATTAACATTAGCTGATTTACCAGCTTGGTGAATTATTTCTAGGCCTGAAAAGGAACTCACGTAATTGGGCCGAGATAATGAATCACCTCCGAGAAGAGATATTGACCCACAAGTCCTTCAGAGTTTTGAGCGTACCACACAATTCTCAATTGATCAAATTCAGAAAAAAAGATATGTTTGTGTGTGCGCAATTGACAAATTAGAATATTAAATATTTATCCAACACGTGTTACATACTTTTTAAATTTTTTAATAAAAGATAAAATAGGAACTTTATAAATTTAAAATGAGTTTTAAAAAAAGAAGAAGATGAAATTGGGCGCTTAATTCAAACAAACAGACCGAAAATTAGTATGTGAGTTTTTAAATTTAGAATAATAAATATGATATTATGAATTTTATAAAAAAATAAATAATTTTGTAATTTGTAAAAAAAAATACATAAAATTTTCCTAAGGGTCCCTAATTCAAATCCTTTTGAGAAAGAAGCAAGCTGCGTCTTTGCTTTCATGGTATCTGGAAACTGCTTTGGTTGTTCCTGGAAATGATTACAAATCTAACCTTATTCCAAACAAAACCTAACTAGACCTTTTTCAGGAAAGAACCAAATGGTGATGATTGTGAGAAAGCTAGGTAAATATGAAACCTTAGCTCAAACTCTTTTATTGATAGGCCTCAAATACATATACATTCAGCTAGGATTTCGAGTGCAAAACAATACCAATTTTCTCGTATTTATCATAGTTTATCTTTATTTTAGTTAAGATTATCAAAAAGATCAAGTTACTGCTGAGATTTGAAAATGAAGAAAAAGAGCCTCAATAGTCTCCTAACAGGCCGCAGCTATCTCCTGGCAGGCCACCACTTGGCTGAAGATAGACAGACTCCTCAAATGCTCTAGACTGAGTCTTTGGCGTGCCGCTTTGCAGTACTCATATTACATATAAAAGATGTCTGACACCCAAGAAATCTCCCTTCCCACCCTATTTTTCTTTCTTTGCTTTTGATATCATTTTACACGGCTGTGTCATTCTTATTTATCCATCCAGAAATATTTTTGTATATCAATCAAATCATGCTAAACATGGAAACTTTTATATGAAAACTTATCTTCATCTATCTATGGCCGATTTCACCAGATGCGTATAAGATTTCTTTCTTGAATTTCTTCTTTCCTTCTTTGAGTAGATACAGATCTTCCTTGAGACCGAGTGTAATCTAACAGATACAAAGTAGAATGTCTCAGTGTTGTAGAAAACTGAGCAGAAGTGTCAGAATTTGGTGTTGGGATTCCCATGGTTCAGCTTATGATAATATATTCAGAGAGAAGTTCATTTAGATTGACTGAGGATTATTTTTTCTGAACTGGCTTCCTCTTGAAGTATTAATTGGGTCATGCAAGGTACATGAATTGTGAAACTTGGTGCTTATAATTTTTTACTTGGGCAATTGGGCTAACACGACTTGAATGATGAGCAATTTGGGCGAAATAGGCTTAATATAAACAGCAAGAGGTCTAAAATGCTATTCAGTGGGCCTAATTGGACCGAAACCTGTTAGTATTTTGGGCTCGTTCTGGGCTCAATACACAAGACAAATGAATAACATGAACAGACAATAAATTAATTAACTCTTTATCTCAATTCCTTTGTAGTGCGTGGTAGAAGAATAACAGAAGATAACTGAATAACACGTATCACAATATAAATAAGGATCACAATTCTTCAAGAAACAAAATGAAATCTTCAAAAGAAATATAGGACTTGATAAATTTAACTTTGATACGGATAATCTACCTCATCATCAAAAGGCACCCTTTTTTCTTTTCCGAAAGGGCAATCAAACTCATGAGTGTAAAGGGCAATCACGAACCAGAGAGCAAAATCAACACACAAAGAGAGAAATCGAGAGAGAAATCAAGCAATCAAACACACAGAGTTTTTACGTGGAAAAGCCTCGAAAGGGAGAAAATCCACGGCCGCGCAAATCCACTGTTTATAGTGAGTTAGGTTACAGCGATAAAGAAAAAAAAACAAGGAGATAGAATGTATACTGAAAAACAAAAACAAGCCAACAGTAAAAGGCCTAAATCTGGGCCGTACATACAGATTACAAATTTGGCTAATCTGGGCTGTCGGATACAAGGATTCATATGCAATTGACTTCTCGAAAATAATTTGGCCTAAATTTGGGCCGTACATACAGATCACAATGCTCGCAGGGGGCTACCGCCCCCCTGCCACCCCCCGCATAATCCTAGAATCAGGCCCACATACATAACAAATCTCCCACTTGGGACTGATTCCCAAATCATCACCTTGAGCGGTAGCCTTTAACTCCTTTTGTAGTGACCTTTGGCGGCGGTGTCTTGCCATCCTCAAGTGGCAAGACCAAGAGAAGCCGAACAGAATTCCAGCTTCTCTCTCGGGACTGACTTGGTAAGCATGTCTGCAGGATTCTTGTTTGTGTGAATCTTTTCCAACTTAAAAGATCATTCTTCAAGCATAGTCCGAATAAAGTGATACCTTATGTCGATATGCTTTGTCCTTGAGTGAAATGCAGAATTCTTCGCCAAATGAATTGCACTCTGACTGTCGCTTTGTAACCGGCAATCTACTTGCTTGTGCTCCAATTCATTCAAGCTTCGTAACCAAGTTATCTCCTTACATGCTTCAACAGCTGCTACATACTCAGCTTCAGTAGTAGATAATGCAACAATCTTTTGTAACCTTGACACCCAGGAAATTGCTGCACTGCCAAGAGTGAACACATAGCCTGTGGTACTCTTCCTACTATCCATGTCTCCAGCCATGTCAGAATCAACAAAACCATGCAACTGTATATCTGCACCTGTATAGCACAATGCCATATCTTTTGTTCCTGCAAGATATCTGAGAATCCATTTTACTGCATTCCAATGCTCAAAACCAGGATTAGACATGTACCTGCTCACAACTCCCACTGCATGAGAGATGTCGGGTCTTGTACAAACCATGGCATACATGAGACTACCCACTGCTGATGCATACAGAATCTTTTCCATTCTCTTCTGTTCTTCTTCTGTCTTGGGGCAATGATGTTTTGAAAGGTTCTTGAAGTGTCCAGCTAAAGGTGTACAGACCGGTTTTGCACCTTCCATGTTGAACCTCTTCAATACCTTTGATATGTACTCCCTTTGGCACAGTTTTAGCAACTTGTTCTTCCGATCCCTTTCAATCTTCAATCCCAAAATTTGCTTTGCTGCCCCTAGATCTTTCATTGAAAATTCCTTTGCCATTTGCTCTTTCAAGTTTTTAATCTTCTTCATGTCGGAACCTGCAACTAGCATATCGTCGACATACAAGAGCAAAATAATGTAAGAATTTTCAAATTTCTTAAAATAACAACAGTGATCTGCATGACAACGAATATATCTATTTCCTGACATAAACCTGTCAAATTTCATATACCATTGTCTCGGAACCTGTTTCAAACCATAAAGGCTTTTCTGCAACTTACACACGAAGTTCTCCTTACCAGTCTTTACATATCCCTGCGGTTGCTCCATGTATATTTCTTCCTCCAACTCACCATGGAGAAAAGCAGTTTTAACATCCAACTGCTCTAAATGCAGATCCTCAGCAGCAACAATACTTAGAACAGTTCTAATCGTAACCTCAGACAACGCTCGCAGGGGGTTGCCGCCCCCCTGCCACCCCCCGCATAATCCTAGAATCAAGCCCACATACATAACAATGAGCTCATCACGTGAATCTTGTAGTTGAGAGTAGATATTGTATATAGGCTTCAACTTAGACTATAATATATATTGCGGGTCTAATTTGAAAACCGGACCGGAGCTCATAGGCGGCCTACACAGCAATTCCGAGCGAATCGGGATGAACCAATTACTTGTGGAGAATTCTTTCCTAATTGCATCCACCTTTATTCCTTAAGGGGCCATTCTTTCTAAATTACCTGGAATTTTAAAGATATAATTAGCATCTCACAAATTTGTGTTTATTAATTTTATTAATTTAAGCCTGATAGGTCCGAACAATAATTTTTCTTTGTCATATTTAAATTTTGTTAATTAAAATGTGTATCTTAAAGTTCATATGACTCAATTATCCGATAACTATTTGTTTCATATTCATATTGGAATCTGTATTCGTAGGTTATCCATATCTGTTTAAGACGGATATGGTTTTAAATTTTGACATCCGTTTACTATATGTATTCTTATTTGTATCCGCTCATTGAAAGACAGATACTAATTTGGTATTAGATCGAGGCAATATACTATATGTATTCTTATTTGTTTAAGACGGATCTTTCAACCTATTCCTTTGATGAATTAATGGAATCACTCCAAACCCATGAAGCTAGGACGTCCAGGTCAGAGGAGAAAGGCGATGAAAGGGTGTTTTACATGAAGGGGGAGTCGACTCAAGGTAGTACCAGCAGCAGGGAGTTTCGTGCCTCAATTCCAGCAATGGTACAAGCAGAATCAGCAACAATTCCAGCAGTTCCAGCTATCCAGCAGATTGCAAAGGAAAGATGTACAATGCTATTATTGCAATAGGTTCGGGCACTATCGAGCATAATGCTACAAGAAGCAAAGGGATGATCAACAAGCGAGTTTTATCGAAGAAAAGAAGGAACAAGACAAGGTATTTATGGCTTATATATAGTGAAACTGAAACTGATGCATCTGAAATCTGGTTTTTGATGAAATTGATGAAACCTAGAAATTGAAGTTTAAGCTTGGTGATGGCAAACCAATTGCGGTGGAAGGAAAAGGTACAGTAGCAATACACACCAACAAAATGGTATGAAATACTTGCACAATGTCTATTTCATTCAAAAATTGTCACATAACCTTCTAAGCATAGGGTAATTGATGGAAAGTGGATATTTAGTTTTGTTTGAAGGAAAAACCTGTGTAATTAAGGATAAAGACACAAACCATATATTGGTAGAGGTTACTATGGCAAATAACAAACTATTTCCCTTAGAAATTACAGGTGTAAAGAAAAGAGTAATGGCAGTAAATTAGTTGAATCAATCTGAGTTATGGCATCTCGGATATGGTCACGTAAATATCAATGGGCTAAAATTGTTAAGTCAAAAGCAGATAGTTGTATTTATGGAAAGCAAACCAAAATATCCTTTCCCAAAGGCCAAGCAACAAGGGCAACACAAGTTCTTGAGATAGTACATACTGATTTGTGTGGACCCATGGAAACAACATATTTGGGCGTTAGTAGGTATTTTTCTTCTTTTTATATTTCTTCTTTTTATAGTGAAACTTTTTTAGCACTTCAAAAAGTTCAAGGCATTTGCTGAAAATCAAATTGATAAAAGAATAAAGGTATTAAGATAAGATAGAGGAGGAGAATATCAATCAACAGGATTGTTTTATAGGCGTCGCGCAGAACGAAAGGAATTCAGAAAATTTTGTGAAACAAAAGGAATAAATCACCACTGACGTCGTGCAGAACGAAATATTGTTTTATAGGCGTGTGATACCAATAATCTTTAGACAATAAATTTGAGAGAACACCAAAATAAAGGGAGAATTGTCTCTCCTTGATTTTATAGAAAAAATAAAGTTTAATGAGCAAAAGTTATTTTTTATTGACTAATGACTCGGGCTTATATAGCCTTACAATACACTCTTACAATTAATACCCTAGATTCACCCTAGATTATCTCATAATGACACGGGCCTAACCCTAATTAGGCCCATAAACACCCAACAACACATAAACATACAATAAATCTCAACACTCCCCCTCAAGATGGGCGAAAGATATCCACTAAGCCCATCTTGTCACATCCTCTCGCTAAGTCCAACGAATTTAGTCCTTTCGTCAGACAATCTGCTGCTTGGTCTTTAGTTGCAACATGACCTAACTTCAGGAGTCCACTGTTCAACTTCTCCTTGATGAAGAACCTATCGATCTCGATATGCTTGGTCCTATCATGCTGCACTGGATTGTTAGCGATACTGATGGCTGACTTGTTATCACACCACAACTTCATTTGGGCCCCTCGATCCACCTCGAGCTCCACCGCAGGGCTCTCAACCACAACATCTCTGCCACGCCTAAGGCCATGGCCCTGTACTCTGCCTCGGCTGTGGATCTCGCAACCACTGTTTGCTTCTTGCTCTTCCAGGAGACCAAATTGCCCCCTACAAACATACAATATCCAGACGTGGACTTCCTGTCATCGGCACAACTAGCCCAGTCTGAATCACAATAGCCCTCAATGTTCAAGTGCCCATTCTTCCTGAAGATCAACCCCTTCCCTGGTGCACTCTTCAGGTACCTCAGAATCTGGTACACAGCATCCATGTGACCCTCTCTAGGGTCATGCATATAGCGACTCACCACACTCACAGCAAAGGATATGTCGGGACGAGTGTGGCTCAAATAGATCAAGCGGCCCACCAACCTCTGGTACCTCTCTCTATCAACTGGCTCTCCTGCCTCAGCACTCAGCTTGGACTTCTGGTCAATGGGAGCAGCCGCAGGCTTGCACCCTAGCATACCTGTCTCTGTAAGCAAATCTAGCACATACTTCCTTTGAGATAAAACAATCCCTTCTTCACCACGAGCTATCTCGATCCCAAGGAAGTACCTCAGCTGCCCCAAGTCTTTTACCTCAAACTCCTTGCCCAATTTGGCCTTCAGCTGAGCAATCTCACCCTCATCATCACCAGTGATAATCATGTCGTCCACATACACAGCAAGCATTGTAGTGTGAACTCCATGTCGCCTAAAGAACATTGTATGGTCTGCATTGGTCTGTCGATACCCCATGCCTACCATAGCTCTCCTAAACCTATCAAACCAGGCCCGAGGAGACTGCTTCAGCCCATAAAGAGACTTCTTGAGTCTGCACACCTTACCAACCGTCTGTTTCGTGCCGAAACCTGGTGGTACCTCCATGTATACCTCCTCCAACAAATTACCATGGAGAAAAGCATTTTTCACATCAAGCTGGTGTAACTTCCAACCCTCATTCGCTGCCAAGGAAATGAGTGTTCGCACTGTGCTCATCTTTGCCACGGGCGCAAAGGTCTCATCATAGTCGATGCCATAAGTCTGACTGTACCCCTTTGCTACCAATCGGGCCTTGTAGTGCTCAACCCGACCCTCTGGGTTTTGCTTCACTGTGAAGACCCACTTGCAACCCACTGCCTTCTTGCCTGGTGGTAGTGACACGAGCTCCCAAGTTTTGTTCTTGTCCAGAGCCCTAAGTTCCTCTAGCATTGCAGCTTTCCACTTCGGATCCTCCTTAGCAACCTGCCAACACTTAGGGATAGAGACAATGTCCAAAGATGCAATGAATGCTCCATGTACAGGTGATATGTGAGAGTAAGAGACAAAATGGGCAATATCATGTGGAAAGCCATATCGATCAGGTGGAACTCCCGCATTGTTGCGAGAGGTCCTCCTTATCGATAGGGGAGTAGGAGGAGTAGAGAGAGGAATCATATCACTTGTGTACTCTGAATCTGAGGTAGATGGTGTAGGTGTCTCAGGAGTCGGAGAAGGCAGGGACAAGGGACTTGGCACAGGTGGCACTGTCGGCATAGCTCCCTCAGCCTCCTTTCTTCTCCTCGTGTATACTCTCAGCTCCCCCTGAGTCTGAGTTCCACCATTCTAGGGTTCGGTCCTCTCACCGCCCGGCACCACAGCCGACTCCATAATCGGCCCAACCGGCGCAATCGGACAAGGAATATCCCCCACACTCACCATCCTCCTCTCAATATCGCTACTATCCTCCCCCTCTCGCCTCATACCTCCTGTATCGAGCGAATCCTCAAAAGGTGATGTAACCTGAGAGGAGTAGTATGGCTCAAACTCTCTAAATGTGACATCCATACTAACAAACAACCTTCTCTCCACCGGACTCCAGCAAACATACCCCTTCTGAGTAGCCGAGTATCCAACAAACACACACTTCACAGCCCTTCGATCAAGTTTTCCCACATTTGGTCTGTTGTCCTGCACGAAGCACACACAGCCAAAAGTTTTGAGAGGGAGAACATTTCCATTCTTACCTCTCAGCATCTCAATCGAAGACTTCCAATCCAATACCCGTGAGGGCATCCTATTAATCAAGTAGGCCGCTGTCAGGACTGCTTGCCCCCACAAGTATTTTGGTACCTTCATTGACATCATCATACTCTGGGTGACCTCAAGGAGATGCATGTTCTTCCGTTCGGCGACCCCATTCTGCTCTGGTGTGTATGGACAGGTGGTTTGATGCTGTATTCCCTGGGATGACAAGTACTCCCCAAACGCCCTGTTGGTGTACTCTGTCCCATTGTCAGACCTCAATACCTTCACAACTGCACCGTATTGAGTCTGAACCGCTTTATGAAAATCTTTGAAACAAGCAAACACATCACTCTTATTTTTCATCAAATAAAGCCAAGTCACACGAGAAAAACAATCAATGAAAGAAACAAAATATTTAAATCCATTCACAGCAGTTGTGGGACAAGGCCCCCATACATCAGAATGCACTAAGTCAAAAGCAAAAGAACTCCTACTCCCAGAACTAGAATATGAGCTCCTAGTGTGTTTCCCCAACTCACACGCATCACACACCAGTTTTTCCTTATTAGCCTTTTCAAACAAAGGCGGATACAACCTACTCAAAACAGAAAAAGAAGGATGACCTAAGCGCCTATGATGAAGCAGTAGTAAGTCCTCTGCACTCCTCCCAACTCCTCCTGTACCCTCTACAAAGGATGAAAGAGCCGAGTCCATACTTTCCCTATCCAGGTACCACAAGCCACTATGCCATGTGCCAGTCCCAAGCCGCCTGCCGGTCTCCTTCTCCTGGAAGATCACCTTTGGAATATCAAACAAAACAACACATTTTAGTTGTGATATAATGGCACTTATGGATAAGAGATTCACAGGAAAGGAAGGAGCATGCAAAACATTAGACAAGGTCAAAGTGTTGGTACATTGCACGGTACCCTTACCAACCACAGGCTGGGCCGTACCATCGGCAGTCTGGATGCTTTCTGGTACTGCTAGGTGAGTATAGGAAGAAAACTCTCTAGTAGCACCAGTCACATGTCGAGACGCACCAGAATCGACTATCCAATTTGGTGATCTAGTGGTGGATATAGATGCGAGAGCAAGTGTATTACAAGTACCTGTGGCTGAGTGAGCAAAGGAAGCAGCAATGTTACCCCTTGATGAAGATGAGGTGGACGCATCATCGAGCACACTCTTCCCCTCACCTGCTGCTTTCTGCTTCCTCTTCAATGCCTCAAGAAACTCGTGATCCTCCTCAGTAAAGACCACAGTCTCCTCACTCTCTTCCTCTGCTACCGTCAAATGTGCCTGGTAGCCTCCTCTTCCACCCCTCCGGCCACCTCTGCCTCGACCACGACCTCCAGACTGGCCTCTACCACCTGAGTTCCTCTCCTTCGGTGGCTTAGTGCAAGCCTGCTTCAAGTGGCCTACCTCACCACAGTTGTAACACTCCCGGGTCTCGCCCCTGTACCCTGTGTTACCTGGCTTGGAGACGGCAAGTGCTGACTTCACCCCTGGAAGTCCTGCTGCACCAGACTGGAGCCTAATCCTGCTCTCCTCCTGTATCATGGCCGAGATCGTCTCATCCAGTGAGGGAATCTGTGGCTGAGCTAGCAACACTGCACACCTCGGCTCAAATGCCGGGTTCAACCCCCTCATGAAGTGCATAGTCCTCCTCTGAGTGTCGCGCTCCCCTCTCTTGCACTCAGGGTCTTTGCAGCATGCGGCTGGTGAGAAATGATCATAATCTGCCCACAGTCGCTCCAGATATGTGGCATACTCCTGAATCGATCTATCTCCCTCTCAATCTGGAACACCCTCAGATTGTTTCCAACTCCATCATAAGTTCTCTTCAGCTTCTCCCAGACATCCTTGACCCGATCTATGCCATCCACTGTGGATGCGATAGAAGGAGTCAATGAACTCAGAAGCCACATGTATACTATCATGTGAGTGGACTTCCACTCTGCCCTCTCTGGAGACCCCTCAGCTGGCTCCTTCTTGTCCCCAGTCAAGTACCCCTCCAGATCTTTCCCCTCCAAAGTGTACCTTACCCGACGCGACCAGCTCAGATATGTAGCTGGCCCATCGAGCTTCCTGTCGAGCGGTGGAAGGACTACATTCGGCGCTGGCCTCGGTGTGCTCTCACTCGCAGCCACACTGAACGCTCGCATCAGCGTCTGAAGCTCGGTGACACTCAGTTTCGCCATAATCTCCTCCATCGGATTCTTACCTCCTTCGGCCATTAATCCGACTCAGATCCCCTTGTCACACACCGTTCTAAGTTCGAATCCCTCCTACCTCGTCTTCTTGACCCGATCTTGATCTATCTCATCAAGATTCGAGTCGAACCCGATTAAATCACAAAACCCAATCACAAAACCCCTCCAGATCTATCTCATCAAATAAGCATATGAATTTTTTTTTTTTTAAATCAACAGATCAGATCAGATTAAATAAGCAGATTATCGCCCATACTCACAGAACCGTAATCGGACCAAGAGAAAAGAGAAAAGAGAGAGAGAACCAGATATTGGCGGAGCTCACAGCGAGAGGGAGAGGACCAGAGGCAGATCGGACCAGCAGAGGCTTAGGCGGCCAGCAAAGGCTGAGGTGGCGGCGGAACCCCAGCAGCGGGCCAGGCGGCGGCCTGGCGACGGCGTGCTAGGCGGAGAGCACCGGCGACCCGAGCCTTAGCAGAATCCGAACCCTAGCTGTGACCTAAACCCTAGCAGGGGCGGGTTTCGGCCAGGCTAGATGGATCTGCCCTGGCGGCGGCCTGGCGGAGCACCTGAGGGGGGGGGGGGCGACGACTGGTGGAGCAGCGGCGGCAGCAGCTATGTGGTGGCGCTACAGTAGCGAAATGCTACAATAACGGGTTTACTGTAGCTAACCCAAACCCTAATGTTTAGGCTCTGATACCATAAAGTTTAATGAGCGAAAAAGTTAATCTTTATTGACTAATGACTCGGGCTTATATAGCCTTACAATACACACTTACAATTAATACCCTAGATTCACCCTAGATTATCTCATAATGACACGGGCCTAACCCTAATTAGGCCCATAAACACCCAACAACACATAAACATACAATAAATCTCAACAAAAAATATCCAGAAAAATTGTCTACTCTATTCTCACCCACAAGCCGGGTTATATAGCTATTACTCAATGCAGAAATTAGTCAAGAAAGTTACTAATATTTGGTAACATATTACACAAATATTTTGAATTACTAAAGGAGAAATTTGATAGTGGTTAGCTGCTGTCCAGAGGCTAAATTCGGAAGTAAAAATATAAATATAAAATATTAACATATAACTAAACTAAGTAAATATTTTGCTGATTTTGTTTGCTGAAATTAAGCTTCTGATTCAGATGCTCCTGCAAGAAAAGAAATGTGGTAGGATTAGCAAGAAGCATGCTAAAAGTAAAAGGATTACCAAACGACTTTTGGCTCACACAGTAGCAACTGCAGTTTACCTACTAAATCTATATCCCACGGAAGCAGTTACAAATAGTACCCCATACGAGGCATGGCATGACAGAAAACCTAGAATTGGGCATTTGAAAATATTTGACTGTGTTGCATACACCTTGATCAATTCACAAATTAGGAGGAAGATAGTTGAAAAGTCAGAAATTAAAATGCTATCTATTGGTTATTGCGTAACAATCAAAGGGATACATGTTATACAATCCAGATAGCAAGAAGTTTGTGATTAGTCATAATGTATTGTTTGATGAAAATGCAAATTGGAATTGGAATGAAGAAAAACAAGTAGTAGAGATTGTTGAATCTGTAGAATTAGATGATATGGAAGATGATGTACTTCAATAACCAGGCAGCTCAATCATTTCAGATCTTAATAGCAGCAGTTATGATCCTGATTTACCACAAGACAGACATGACAGAAGCCAAAACTCTGACCCTGATACAACAACAATAAGAGTTTATAGCAGGCGCGCCATATTGGTCCTGACACACTTGTAAGAAAAAATGAAATATGTGCAAGAATTGTATGAAACGACACAAGTATTATTTGTTGTAGACATTACAACCTATGAACAAGAAGCAGAAAATGAATAATGACATCAAACAATGATAGAAAAATTGGTCACAGCAAGAACAGCGGAGCTCAAGCACAAAAGCTGTAAAGAACAGAACACATACATACTTACAAAGGCATTGGCACGAAGCAAATTCGAGCAATTCCAATCAGCACATGGCGTTGGCAAATTTACATCAAGAGGGAGCGTTAAAAATTGATCAAAGTTGCTGTGGTTAGCATTTTCTAAATTTAGTTGTCAGAAGCTATAGTTAGCATATTTCTATATCTAGCCATAGAAGGCAAAATCACCCGTTTGGGAGCGGAATCGGCCATTCCGGAGCGGGATCGGACGGTGCCAATCCGATTTCAGGTTGATTTACGCAGATAGTGCAAATTTCGGCCAATTTCGCCCGTTCCGGCCCAATTTCGGCTCGTTCCGGCCTGTTCCGGTCAAATTTCGGCCAAAACGCGAATTAATAAAGAAACAGAAATTTTTTTTGAGCTAGCGTGGATCGAACCCTTGCCATTTAGCTGGGGAGCAAAGCTATTTACCACTACACCATCAAACCTTTGTTGTTATATAATACAACTCATTTATATATATATATCAATTATAATTCACTAATTTGTAGCAATCCATTCACTAATTATAATTCACTTAGTTGTAATGCTTGTATTATATTGTATTAGTGGATTATTTGATTGTAATAATTTTTCTAAATTTTTTTATCAATTTTTTCCTATTTTTTAGTATAAAACAAGCTTCTGGCAAAAATGTCCGATTTTCCGATCCGATTCGGCCGATTCCGACCGATTTTTTCCAATCCCGATTCCGATTCCGATTTTTCCTTCTATGTATCTAGCATAGTGGAGGTAGTGGAGGTAGTGGAGGTCGTGGAGGTAGTAGGGGTAGTGGAGGTAGTGGAGCTATAGTTAGCATATTTAAACATAGTGGAGGTAGTGGAGGTCTAAAATTGGACTTTGTATTAGGTATAATAATTATGTAAGCAAGAGATGTAGTAAATACAAAAGATAAAATTTATGTTTTTTAGCAGTTTAGAGAATCAAATATTTTCTTTGTATGAAACAGAGTTGTATGGGACAGAAAAAAAATTAGAAAATTGTTTTGGTATAGTTTTTCTGCGCATATAGCAAATTTTCCAACATGTATATACGGTATCCAACGGAAACAACACTAATAGAGTAATTTCAGCTTTATACCCAGTAAAAAATCCCAGTCGGAGGTGGAGCAGAGCGTAGGACCAATGTGCGTAGGACACAGAGATCCGCTGGTGCAGCGATGTGCCACCTTCTCTGCAGATACAATTCACATGACCACTTTGATTGATGTGTATGCAAAGTGCGGCAATATTGATGGTGCAAGAAAAGTATTTGATGAAATGCCACGTAGAGACATTGCCAGATGGAATGTTTCATTATCTGGTTCTGTTCTCTGTAGCCATCCTCACCTTGCACTGAATCCTGATGAAACACCCAATCTGATGAAACACTCAATTGACCATTAACCATCAACCATTAAACAAAAGTGAATCCCTAGTTAACAACCTCCAGTAACTATATAATTGGAGGCATCCCCATGAAATTAAAAAAATCCTAAAATGCTAAGAATCGTTGTCTTTGTTTCCTCCAATGCCCATTAACCATTGATTCTCCAGAACTCGATTTCTAGTACCGTAACGTCAATGAGGCAATGTACCGGTCGCCGCTTATCAGAGAACAGTCTTTTGTTTCTTTCCCTCCAGATTGCCCAAGTACCAGCCGCCCATACGATATGCCAAAGCAACCTTCCCCGCGCCGTCATTGGCCGGCCTGTTTCGAGCCAAACCGTCTGTATGTGGTTACCCCCTCGCGTAGAGATGTTGTAATGCGTCAACAGTCCCTGCCAAAATCTGGCCGCATACCCACAATCCCACAATCTCCGTGTCCGTGATCTCCGCATCAAGACTTTGGAGTTCGGCTGATAGTGTTGGGCCCACCCAACCTGCCAAAGTAAAAGGTTTTGATGCTGACTTTTGTGACCCAGTAGTGCCTTGAAGTGCTGCCGCAAATAATTTGGCATTGCTTGCGAAGGGACAACGTCACCAGCTTCAGTCCTGAGGGCATCAACCGAATTCGAGTTTTTACGACCATTGGCTATTGCATGGAAAAATTTTGTATTCTTGTCCCCCAGCTTTAACCAAGTACAACCCGACCATTGCTTCCATTTCTCCTCTTTTTCTGCCGCCAACTGAAAAATATGCTCTCGTAATCTAATCCTGAGTCTGAATTCGACTGAAACTAGTTCCCTAGTTTCCTGCACCCTGTCGAGAATTTGCAACAGCCACTTAGATCTTGAGAGATATGTTTCCCTTTTTGAGAATTTGTCGAGCGCCCACCTCCTCAAGTTCACCTGAACCGCCTTAATTTTCCTCTGAAATCTGACAGCCGGGTTATGTGAAGTCACCGATGCCCATGCGCTGGCCACCACCTGTTGTATATCCCTGTACTTTAACCAGAATGTTTCGAACTTGAATTGTCGCTTTGGTGGATTTTCATGCGGCCTTAGTCTGAGTATCAGCGGCGTGTGATCTGATGTTGTAGCCGGCATGTCCGTCAAATCATACGATGCTCCGAAATCATTCCAGTCTCCTAAGAGGAGAACTCTGTCGAGCCTAGAAAATGTCAGTCTTGGCCGTCTGTTTGACCATGTGAAAGTTCAGCCCTGTAGGGGAACCTCCAACAGCCTGCAATTGTCAATGAAAGAGTTAAAATTCCTAAGCGTACCCAGGTTTCTTATTTCTCCCGTAGTGTCTTCCTCTGATCGTAGGAGATTGAAGTCCCCTAAAATTATCCACGGCAGCTGGTTCAAAGTTCTGATCATGGATCATGGTCAGCTCTTCAAAAAATATTCTCTTATTTGGATCCTCTTGTGGCCCATAAACCCCAGTGCACATGAATTTAAAACCTCTTCTTTTTAAAATAATCGTAGCTGTGAAATTAAATTTGTAAGAATCAAGGAGAGAGTATATGTTACTCCACATGAGTAATACTCCCCCCCTTGTTCCTTCCGCATCAAAAGCTAAAAATTGTCTATATTTAGAGGGGCACACTTGCCTTACTCGAAATAGATTGCACTCACTCCACTTGGTCTCTTGAAAACAAAGTAAATCAGGGTTGCAATCGGTTACTAACTCTTTAACAACCGCGCATTTATTAATGTCGACAAATGTCGCCCAACCCGCGCACATTCCAATTTAAAAAACTCATAGGTAATGTAAATTCATTCATCATCATAATTGGTAGCACACAAAAGGCACTTGTTAGTGTTACATGTCAACCGATTAGACACGGTGATTACAAAATCAAACTACTAACCAAGGCTACATCTACCTCAACAGCACTAAATATTAAATTGTTAAAATAAAATAAGCTAGTGGGAGGTTTCCTCTTTGTCCTCATCAGATAGGTCAAGATCAGAGTCCGAATTAAAAGCACCAAGGACCGATTCACTTTTGTCTTCAATATGCAGCCCCAAAGCTTGCGGAACCAGACCCGAGCTTATCTCTTGACCCTGCTGCACCAGAGCCAAACCCTCATTTCCACCTTGCTGTACCATAGCCATTTGAGTCAGATCCGCCGCTCCAGATTGGGTTTGTATCATGCCACAGTAGACGTCTGCTTGGTCCGCCATCCCTTGCTGTAGCGGTTGTTGTGTGATTACCTCATTTCGAAGAGCTCGGAGGAGTTCGGCCTGCCCTTGGGATCTAGATCTGGAGCGTCTCCCACACCCTTGTCACATTTTCTAGCCTTCGCCCTCGAGTCAGTGTAGGATTTAGTGACTCCTTTGTCCAAAATCTGCACACTCCTGCGAAGGGGTGGAGAGTTCGAGACTAGTGGAGCGGGGTCCGGCGCCCGTGTGGTATGGTGTTGTACCTATACGGAAGGGGACGGGTCTAGTGTCGGCACCGGACCTGGAGGCAACGGGGGAGCAGTTAGAGTGGCGGGGATAAATTCATCCAAGTCGTCCAGGTTTGGGAGGGTGTCGGTGGTGCGTTGGGTATCGGGTTGATGGTTGAGGGAATTGAAATATGCACTGCGCTCTTCCTGGAGTCGCAATTCCTCCGCGCAGTTCTTCAATTCTGCTTCTAGTCCTTCTGAGAGCATGTCAGTGGGGGACTCTCTTGGGTCATAGTCACAGTTGGGATCCGAATCATCAGAAAAAACTGGATCTTGGTGGTACTGCAGATGCAAGTCGGTTTGGATGAAATCCCCATTGATGATATCAAACTCGATCTTAGGGTCCTCCTCCTCTTGAATAATATTTTCTGCTAGGTTCTCATTGTGTTCTACATGTATTTCCAATTCATCCATCTCTATTGGTTCCGCTTCATCCTCAAATATTTCCTCGATTGGCTCCACTTCTATTGGTTCGTCTTCTATTGAGATGTCAGATACAGAGAGGGCAGCAATGATTGGTGCAGATTGAGGGGTGTCTTCCCTCATGAAATCTGTTTTTGGGTTATTGGGTTCGGGTATAAGGTTATCGGGGTCGGTAATGGGTACGGATAGGATATCGGGTCGAGGGGTGATGTTATCAGGTCTTGGTATGTTAGTAATATTTCCAAAGAAATCACACATGATTGGTTCCTGGAGGGGTTTGGTTGGAGAGGAGATGTTGGTTGGGTTGTGTCTTCGGCCTGGGAGATTTATGGGTATGTCCTGGGTTGGCTGTTGTTGGGTTGCAAAAAAATTGTGGGAGTGGATAGGACATCTGTTGATGTGTTTTGATGGAAGGCCCGATTGAGAAGAATAGATTAGAGGGGAAGAAGAAAAGCCCAAAATAGGGGGAGTGCAGATTAGAAGAAGGGCCCAAATTTGTAGAAGAGGCCTAATGGTTGGAAGTTTGAAATTCGGTCCCCCTCAAAACCATCACATCAGACTGAATCAAAGTACAGGAATAATCTTTGGCAGCCTGTATTTCTGAAAAAACAGACGCATGTTCTGTACCAAAAGTACTGACCTTATTATTCAAAGTTTCTCCAGTTTGGATTTGAAATGTGCCCTCCATTGCATCTTGTTGGATTTTTGCCTTCCCTTTATCTCGCGGATCCAACCCGGCTCCCTTACCGGGCAGGGCCCGGTCCGAAGTCGCCTCCTTGGTGACCCCGGTGGGATTATCTCGGCAGTAAGCATCGAAAAGAGGGCTTGCCATTATTATTTTTTCTACCTTATTTTACTCTTCACCTTCATCAAGGTTCTCCTGCTGCTTCGCGTAGCCGGCCACCGCCCTCACATTATCTTCATGAATTCGTGCAAAAGCCTGCTCAATAGGCGCTGGATCTGTTGGAGGAGTGAATGGTAGAGGCTCCTCATCAATCCATCCATTGACTACTAGGTCAATGTTGTGATCGATTCCCCGTATCCACATCAAAAGACCATGGGGTATTACACCTAAATCGGGCACAACAATGACTGCCCTCATGCACTCAAGGGATTCGGCTCTATTCATTGGCGCATGATCGAGGACAATTCCAAAGGAGCTGATGCCTGCGATTAAATGCTCTATACGCCATGCTTGTGGTGATACGTGCCTTAACTAGATCCACACCTTGAAATCTAAGCGCATTGGATAACCATTTACTGCCGGATTCCAAGGGAAGGAGACATACCCGAATTCTTGTAGTGATTTTGAGAAATTTTGAAGGAAAAGAAGGCGGTTGGAATCCGATGGCAAAAGAAGGAAATATTGCGAGCCCGTCATGTGGGTAAGCGCAAACGGGTAGTCGGACTTGCATATTGCCATCAATGCCGATTGTAGTTAATTTGTTAAGTGGGTTGACCTAAGCCTTGCATCGATCACAATAGCCCTGTTTAACTCGAGTACATCTTGTCTCATTTGATTTGTTTCGGGTATAAAAACGGTTTGCAATGCGGGGTCTGTTTGGTGGAAGCTTGTCATCTCCCAAATTACCTCTGGGAGAGAATGGGTCAAAGCGCGAGTGAGTCGTGTATATCCCCAAAGAACAGTGCTTTGCCTCGTGACCCTTGCCCCAGCATTTTGCACAGACCCGATCCTCACTAGTACACTCTTTTTGGTCGTGGCCATGTATAAGGCAGTTGTAACAGCGCCCCTTCCAACGGGCACTGGCGGGGTTAGGTGGTAATGGCAACGGTGGAGGAATGGACTGGGGCGGAGGGGTGACATTTGCAATTACAAGGGGTTGGGGCCACGGGTAGTTGTCGGTGAAATGGGGCCACGGGGGGGACTAAAACTGTTGCGAGTGGAAGGAGGATGGTTGCTGTTGTGGGTGAAAGGAAGGAGGCTCCTGTGATTGGACATTTTGGTGGTTGTGAGTTGCTATGACCATAGAAGGTAAAATCGGCCGTTCCGGAGCGGAATCGACTGTTCCGGAGCGGGATCGGACGGTGCCTATCCGATTCCAGGCTGATTTACGCGGATAGTGCAGATTTCGGCTGGTTTTGACCGTTTTGGCCAGATTTCGGCCAGTTCCGGTCAAATTTCGGTCCGTTCCGGCCCGTTCCAATCAAATTTCGATCGAAACGCGAATTAATAAAGAAGCAGAAAATTTTTTGGAGTCAGCAGGAATCGATCTCTTGCCCTTTAGCTGGGGGTCTATGCTAGTTACCACCACACCATTCAAGTTTTGTTGTTATATACCACAACTCATTTATATATATATATATCAATTATAATTCACTAATTTATAGCAAATTATTCACTCATGGATTGATATAATACAAATCAAAAAGTCACGGATTGACTAGACTAATACTGTTGTATATTCTCTTAATTGATATAATACAAATCAAAAACAAGTTTCTGGCAAAAAAAATCCGATTTTCCGATCCGAATCAGGATCGGACGGGGCCGATCCCGATTCCAATTCTGATTTTTCCTTCTATGGCTATGACTGCTTGGGAGAAGGAGTGTCTAGGTGAGTTGAGTGGAATTATTGGGTTTGTTGGGTTTGCATTAATGGCAAGAGAATTGAGATTTGGCTGCATTAAATTGGAGCTTGAGGGAATTCTGTTTGCAGCCATTAAAATATCGTTGGTGGTTGGAAGAAGGAATTAATTGTGGGAGAGGGATATGTGGTTTGATACTGACTTGTAGTAGGTGTGGATAGTGGAATGCCATTAAGGCTCATAAATGCTTGAGGTATGGGATAGGAAGTGAAGCATCAATAGTACTCTTGGTATTGATGGCAGAGGCATAAGGCAGAGATATGTTGTAAAAAACTCTGGAGTTAGTAGGCTTACCTGTAGGATAGCGGTGATGGACTTGAGTGTTTTCCCTGGGAAGCAGCTGGGTTATTGATTGCCTGATGTCACCGCCGACTTGGCAGGTCTCATTCACCATTCTTGCGTGGCTAATGGAAGTAAGAGTTTGAAGCTGAGTAGTGGCTCCGCCTCCAACCTGCCCTGCTTGGTTGCTGCTGCTGCTTGTTAAAGAGTATCGTTGTTGACGCCGTGAGATAACCGTGTGCCAGCCGCCACCTGAGAGTATTGTCTTCATTTCGCCTCTAGATCGCCTGTTAATGGGTCTCTTGAGAGGATCCATTTACAAATTAGTGTTGTGGAACTGCAACATGTTCATTCTAACTCAATTTGTTAATTTTAGCCATAGCTATAGTACAATTTACCTTTGGCTGAAATACAAATCAATTTTAATTCTGGACGAAACATTTAAAAGAGGAGAATTAGCGGGTGTCAGGTAATATAAAAGACAAAAAGGAAACGGGAAAAAAATGTAGCACACACAAAAAGGTGTGGGGGCATCCATGAAACAAGAACAAAAATATCAATTCAAGACAAGCAACTTAATAATCAGTAAATAGGAAAACTACTTATCTCAATGGTGAGGTACTAGTAGTACTATAGGTGATGTGACCGAAATTTTTATATATAAGAAAATAAATTAAAAAAATATTAAAAATGAGAAACTGTTCGTAGGATTTCGAAAAATAAGAAGGCTGATATATGCCATGGCGTCCCGCTGGGACGCCATGGCATACTCCAGGCTGTCGGAAAAAAACGGAAAAAAAATAAAATTAAAAATACGGGACGCCATGGCATATCCCGACCCGGGAAAAAAACGTAAAAAAAAAAAACGTAAAAAAAACAAAAAAAAACGGGACGCCATGCCATACTCCGGCCCTAAAAAAAAAAAAAAAATCAATTTTTTTTTCTGCTGTGTTCAGTCAGAAATCCAATAATTTTGATCAGATTCAAAATTCATTTTACAGAAAATGGCTACATAGATTTTTGTGTTATTTATATCAAAATAAAGGTAAGAAAGTCTAGTTTCCAGATAATATAATTTCTCTATACAACAATATTACAGATTGGTACAGTTTTAGCGATTAATTGACAGAGGTCAGAATTCAGAAAAGCTGAAATTCCAGTGAGCAGTCCTATAATTTTGACCATATTCAAAATTCAATTTAGAGAAAATGGCTACATGAATTTTTGTGTTCTTTATATCAAAATAAAGGTATGAAAGTTTAGTTTGCAGATAATATAATTTATTTATACAAAAATATTACAGATTGGTGTAGTTTTAGCGATTAATTGACAGAGGTCAAAATTCAGAAAAGCTGAAATTCCAGTCAGAAATCCAATAATTTTGATCAGATTCAAAATTCAATTTAGAGAAAATGGCTCCATGGATTTTTGTTTTCTTTATATAAAAATAAAGGTATGAAAGTGTAGTTTTTAGATAATATAATTTCTCTCTACAAAAATATTACAGATTGGAACAGTTTTAGCGATTAATTGACAGAGGTCAGAATTCAGAAAAGATGAAATTCCAGTCAGAAATCCAATAATTCTGACCTCTGTCAATTAATCACTAAAACTGTATCAATCTATAATTTTTTTATATAGGAAAATTATATTATCTGAAAACTATACTTTCATACCTTTATTTTGATATAAAGAACACAAAAATTCATGGAGCCATTTTCTCTAAATTGAATTTTGAATCTGATCAACATTATTGGACTGCTCACTGGAATTTCAGCTTTCCTGAATTCTGACCTCTGTCAATTAATCGCTAAAACTGTACCAATCTGTAATATTTTTGTATAGAGAAATTATATTATCTGAAAACTACACTTTCATACCTTTATTTTGATATAAAGAACACAAAAATTCATTTATCTATTTTCTCTAAATTGAATTTTGAATCTGGTCAAAATTATAGGACTGCTCACTGGAATTTCAGCTTTTCTGAATTCTGACATCTGTCAATTAATCGCTAAAACTGTAGCAATCTGTAATATTTTTGTATAGAGAAATTATATTATCTGGAAACTAGACTTTCATACCTTTATTTTGATATAAATAACACAAAAATCTATGTATCCATTTTCTCTAAAATGAATTTTGAATCTGATCAAAATTATTGGACTACTCACTGGAATTTCAGCTTTTCTGAATTCTGACCTCTGTCAATTAATCGCTAAAACTGTACCAATCTGTAATATTTTTGTAGAGAGAAATTATATTATCTGGAAACTAGACTTTCATACCTTTATTTTCATATAAAGAATACAAAAATCCATGTAGCCATTTTCTCTAAAATGAATTTTGAATCTGATCAAAATTATTGGATTTCTGACTGAACACAGCAGAAAAAAAAATTAATTTTTTTTTTTTAGGGCCGGAGTATGGCATGGCGTCCCGTTTTTTTTTTTTTTATATGTTTTTTCCCTGGGTCGGGATATGCCATGGCGTCCCTATATGTTTTTTTTTTCCCGGGTCGGGATATGCCATGGCGTCCCGTATTTTTAATTTTTTTTTTTTTCCGTTTTTTCTGACGGGCTGGAGTATGCCATGGCGTCCCAGTGGGACACCATGGCATATACCAGCCTTCTTATTTTTCGAAATCCTATGAACTATTTCTCATTTTTAATATTTTTTTAATTTATTTTCTTATATATAAAAATTTCGGGTGATGTGACATTAATTACTCACAAGTCACAAGTATTGGTCTTATGAGCATTTTTTTAATTAAATTTTGTAATTATGATGCATGCGCAGACAAAAGGTTGACAAAAGGTTGACAAAAGGTTGCTTTATTTGTAATTATGATGCATGCGCAGACACATTTACACTAATCATTATTATCCATTATTTGCAAGGAAAAGGGTATATAAAAATCCAAGTTCAAGTCATACGTATAGCTGATGCATTTTATTTATTACAATATATACACAAATTTCTTCAAGTAGGTATATTGTAATAAATTGGGCGACAATATATACAAAATTACAAACCTATAATCTAGTTTAGTCAACATGGCCAATAGACCATATCTCAATTGGGCGACAACTTCTAAATTTTCCTTTTCAAACTGATCCGATTACTGTAGCCCAATTCAAAACAAAATAATAAAAATCTCCAATAAAACAAAAAAGTACCTTTCTTGTCTATATCTTTGAATCAAATTTTGCTACACATCCCTTCGTTTGAAATCAAATTACCAAGCCAAATCAATGCCAGACTTTTTTCCTCTTCTCTTCTTCTCTATATAAAAAATGTTTCTTCACAAAATTGAGACAAGAGAGCCAAGAGCCTCTTGAAACCATGCATATATTTGTCACAAACCCATGAGCTTTTCAATTTTCTTTTCTTTCTTCTTTTCTTTATTTATTTTTCAATGAGGACTCAAACGAGCTTCTCAAATATATGGAAGCATTTTTGAGTCAAAAGGGCTCATCACTCTCTCTATCTTCTTCTACTTTTAAGGGACCCAAACATACAACTTGACGATTCAATTTCGCAAGAACAATGACATTGAGATATTAACAACATCAACCTTCTTTCTTCGGCATTCAAAACTCACCAAGGAAAATCGACCTTCTTATATTGGAGATATTAGTGGGTGTAAATTATAGGAGTTGATTAATAATGGAAAGGTGTTAGTAGGAAATTATAAGTGGAGATGTTTAGGATTAATTATAATCAAGTCTATAAATAGGTTCGGTGCTATGGTAATCATATACACAAGATCAATACAAGTTCTCTCTTTTGTAATATCTATTATTGTCTTTCACTGATATTTTTGGTGATGATATTAATATTTAACACATTAATTATTATAGACCCACAACAAATAATATTTTCATCATCAGCATGTCCAAATCACTAAATAAGCAATTTTAGCAAGTGGTATTATAGTTAAGAGGAGGGTTCCAATATCTCATACTTTTTATATCTCATCATACCTCATATTTTATATCTTCATTTTCAAAGTCCAATATGTCGATCCGAATCACTCAATATGATGTCCGTACTAAAATATGCTTGAGGATGAAATTTTAGAATTTTTGAAATTTTTTTGAAATTTTTTTAAATAGGCAGAAAATCACTGTTTTTGAACGGTTCAGATATAATGATTTTGTACCTATCTTAAAAAATAGTAAAAAAATTGCAAAAATTATAAAATTTCATCCCCAAGCATATTTTAGTATGGATATCATATTGAGCGGTTCGGATCGACATATTGGACTTTGAAAATGAAGATATAAAATATGAGGTATGATGAGATATAAAAAGTATGAGATATTGGAACCCTCCTCTATAGTTAAATGATCAAAACATTCTAACTAAATTTGTAAATTTTAGCTATATCTATAGTACAATTTACCTTTAGCTAATATACAAATCAATTTTAATTCTAGACGAAACATTTAAAACAGGAGGAGAATTAGCGGGTGTCAGGTCATATAAAAGAAAGAAGGAAACGGGTAACATAGACAAAAAGGTGTGGGGCATCCATGAGAAAAAAGAAATACAATATCAATTGAAGACAAGCAACTTAACTATCAGTAAATAGGAAAACTACATTATTTCAATGGTGAGGTTCCGTACGTAACCAATAAAACAAACATTAGACGTTATTCAGAACTACAAGTAATGATGCGTGCGCAGACAAAAGGTTGCTTTGTTTACCCACTTTACCACTAGTCATTATTATCCATATATGCAAGTAAAGGGGTATAGAAAAATCCAAGGTGAAGTCAGTACAGGTGATGCATATATAAAATGTAGTTATAAAATGAACAGTCAATGGCCTGTGCCACCACACTTGATAGTAATGTTTTTGGAATAATTGAAAGAAAAGGGTTCTAATTTTCTTCCTATAAAAACCGTCCATGCATGTTCTCTAAAGCTCTCTAAACCAAATTAATTATAACTACTGCTCTAACAGTCTCCTCGGAGGAAGGAAACAACCCAACAAAATATTGAGCAATATTGCTTTTGGTTTATTTTTATTTTTCAAGTAGCATGTTTTTTCGTAAACTTTTCTCGTTATGGCCAATAGCCGTCGGTCTAATGGTATGCTGTTTGTTCTCCATCCCATGTGGGGCCAAGATTCATCACCGTACCTTTGTTGTAAGTGATTTCTCTGCTATCACAATTCACAATGTCTGGAATAATTGTTATTTTATTTTATTTTATTTAGTTCACGAGTTGTAGTTTGAATATTCAAGAAATATAATAAAACCATCAAAAGAAATATATAGGACTTGAAAATATAACTTACTTTAATTGGGAGCTTGGTCGCTAGGTTTATCAATGGGCATCGGATTGAGATTTATTCAATGTGCAATGTAAGCAGTTCAATGTTCAATGTAAATCAGGTGAACTTTGGTCTGATGCCAATCAAACCACTCCTACCTCTCTCAATTAAATTAGCATATATAGTATTGATCAGATCAAAGCAATATGCTTGTGTTAAAGGAACAATTGGGGTGTTTGTCCAAAGGGCTTTGGACAAGGTCTCATGCAAAGTCGGGTCTAAACTGTCTGATCTGCATTAGAATTCACACGGACAGTTTAGATTCATAAGACTGTTTAAATTTATTAAGTTATAAATTTGTTCAGATGAATCTTAATACAGAACGAAAGGTTTAAATCCGACTTTAGATAAATTCCTCCAAAGCCATTTGGACAAAACCCATTTCCAAAAGAAACATCCACGGGAACTATTTGGTATCTGGACTGACATGCTTTATATTTTAATCTCCTTAGCATTAATAATGTCATCCCGAGTGAGGTTGCCTTATTTTACAAGGCACGGATCGGTCCATACTATAATCTCCATATGAATATGTACTTGAAGAAGATCAAATTTTACATTTTTCAAAAATTATTTTATTATTTTTTAGATAGGTTGAACATTACTATTTTTGGATTTCAAAATCTTTCTATCGCGTGATATTCTAACTATCTAAAAAATAGTAAATGAATTCTAAAAAAATATAAAATTTGATCTCCAAGTATATTTTTATATCGAGATCATTTTGAACTGTTCAGATCAATTATTTGAAACTTTAAAACATATATATAATTAATTTGTAGCATGGTACCGTTTCGTGCTTGTAAAGTACCGTAGCCTCGCTCATGATCATGCATGTTGCATTTTTTGGTACGGTTTGCCGCCTCTTAAAAATACGTACTTCTTGCACGCTCTTTCTTTATACCTTTTATTTTTCTATACATATTATTTTTTAGGTGCCACAGTGCCACCATACAATAGAGTTACCAGCTCACTAAGATAAAAAATTCAGGCTTTTTCTATAAAAGCTTAATCTTTTTTTTCTCAAAAAGTTGAGAAAAATTAGAAATTATATTTTTCTTAAATATCATGGTAACAAAGTGATTTTATTCATATAGTTCACTGGTACAAATGAACAATATTTTTTTATTTGACAAATGTACAATACAATCCAAACATACAAAAATAAATTAGAAACCCGATTGATAATTATATAATTATAAAAAGCTGTGCATATATGGAACCAATTCAAGGATTAGTCAAGTAATTTCTGAGCTTTGCTATTGTTCTATATCACAGTGCCACCATTATCGTCTTTCTCAGTTTCCTCAAATGCACTCTTCTCTCTAACTTACTACTATATTTCAATTCGAATTGACAATCACTAAATCTCAGACATCACATGTTCAACACGACTCAGACGAGTTTCAGGCAAAAATTCGCTCACGCGAGAAAATTACTAGAAAACCGGCTCGTCTCCATCCGATTCATGCTTTGATTTACATAACGTAATTAAAAAATAAAATACACTCGAGCTCTTCCCAAAGGAAACAATGTGAACTTAGATAGTGGAAAAAATGGTCAAATCTTCTATGCTTTTCTTGCATGTATGCATCACAAACCCAACAAGCGATCGGTACCAGTTAAAAATAAAGTTTATTTACAGCGAAACCAAACTATGAAGTATGAACTTGTAACTTGATATATATATATTTATTTTTTTCAGTTTTTCCCTTAAATAGATTCAAGAAGCTACCTACACTCGACTCTGCAATCATACAAAGAGCATTCTAACTGTCAATGGATCATATCCGGGACCCACTATCTCTGCTCGCAAAGGCGACACAGTCTATGTCAAGGTCATCAATAGAGGGAACAAGAACATCACCATCCACTGGTACTATACACACATAGTACATACAAAAAGAATATGTCTTTTCCACTATTAATTAAGGAATTATTTTAATCCATGCAAGACTAACATGTAATCATCTAATTTCTATATATAGGCATGGCGTAATCCAGCCGAGGGACCCATGGTCAGATGGACCGGAATACATTACTCAGTGCCCTATCCAGCCAAGAGCCAACTACACACAACGGATCCAACTTACAGAAGAAGAAGGCACGCTCTGGTGGCACGCACATAGCGAATTTGATCGTGCTACTGTTCACGGTGCTATTGTTATTCACCCGAAGCTCGGAACCACCTTCCCCTTCCGCAAACCCCATAAAGAATTCACGCTGATTCTAGGAGAGTGGTGGAACAAAAACATAACAGATGTGTACCAAACTGCAGTTGATAGTGGCGGTCAATTCGATCTGTCTGATGCCAACACCATCAATGGACAACCTGGTGACTTCATGCCATGCTCAGCAAATGGTAATTTATTGTTCCCGGTATAGGAAGTTGTTTACTTATAATGCAAGTTGCTAATGCTTCAAAAGATGGAAATTCTCTTTGACGATGTTTGTTACTTTATCAATTAAACAAAATTAGCAACCAAATTTATTATTTTTTTCAAATATAATGTGGTCTAACTACATATATTTTTAATTTTTATTTTTGTTGCAGAAACTTTTAAGGTACAAGTTGAACAAGGCAAAATGTACCTCCTCCGTGTAATAAATGCAGCCATGGAAAATGCGTTCTTTTTTGGGGTTTCCGGCCACAATGTAACGGTGGTTGGAACCGACGCCAGCTATACGAAGCCTTACGTGAATGAATTTATCATGATCACCCCGGGCCAAACGATGGACCTCCTCTTACAGGCCAATCAATTCCAAAACTCTTCTTCCCCATTCCGTTATTACATGATCGCGGCTCTATACTTTGATGGAAGTTCTGCAGCCTCTAGAGATTGGAATGAGACTGTAGCTATTTTAGAATACAAAACTAATCATTTCTCGCCATCAATAAGACCAGTTTTGACCTCCTTACCAAAGTACAACGACACTAATGCATCAGCTGCGTTCACTAGCGGTCTTCGCTCGCTGTCCAGCTCAGATCACCCAGTTGTCGTAACCCAAACTGTCGATGTCAAAATGTATATCACGATATCATCGAATGAACAATTGTGCCCTAACAGCTCATGTGGTGGTCCAAACGGTACTAGGTTAGCTGCCAGTATGAACAATGCTAGTTTCCAAGACCCGAAAATTGATGTGCTAGATGCATATTATAATTCCATTGCCGGTGTGTACACCACTGACTTCCCTGACCAACCACCGCTCTTCTTCAATTTTACTGATGCAGAATATCAAGAGAATGCAAAATTTGTTGATAAATCGACAAAAGTTAAAGTGCTCGAGTATAACACGACTGTGGAGATTGTGTTTCAGGGCACTAACTTAGTAGACGGACAAGTTACCCATCCAATACACTTGCATGGCCACAGCTTCTATGTCATTGGAAGAGGAACCGGCAACTTTGACAACACAACAGATCCTCTCAGTTACAACTTGGTCGATCCGCCACATCAGAGCACTTTGGGTGTGCCGAAGAACGGTTGGGCAACTATCCGCTTTAGGGCAGCTAATCCGGGTGAGTTTATTCTTTTTCCTTTTTTTCTTTTAAATTTCAAATTTATTAAATCTTTTAATTAATTTAATTTTGTCAATCAAAGGTGTTACACAACTACAATGCGAACGATCTGTTTAGCAAAATTTGGTTAGATAGTTGATCCCGACTAATTAAGTAGATCAGCTAAATTAATCAAATAGTAGATTATTTATTGTTACAAATTGTTGTTTTGAGTGTTTTTCAGACACTAATCCTGAATAATTTTGGTTTTACAATTAATTAGGTGTTTGGTTCATGCACTGTCACTATGAAACACACACAATTTGGGGAATGAATACTGTGTTTATAACAAAGGATGGTAATAGTACAGAGGCAAAAATGCTGCCTCCCCCTGCCGACAAGCCTCCTTGCTGATTTTACTTAAGCATTTTATTATTATTTTTCAAAGGTGAGTTTTCACTGGTTAATTTATTGTATATTCTTGATTAAGGATGTTATACCCTGAAAAAAAAAATATAATAACTAAATTAAATTTCAGAATGGAGATCAGTGGCCTATGCCTTCTTTCTGACTTTGTCTCTACTCTATCTCTCTCTCTCTCGCTCTCTTGCCTTCTCTCTTTTCTTGTGAATTTTGATGTCGAACAAAGCCCCGGGACTTTGTGTATTGTTGACAAGTCCCTGTGGTTTCTTTCTTTTGATAAGCCTTCGAGCTCCTTGATTTTTCTAATTATGAGAATCGAGTATGGTTTAAACAACGAATCAGGTGCTTTAAATTGTTGATTTATCGCTTGACCACTAGAATTGATTTTTCTTAGTTTGGTGATTGCTATGCTTAATTAATATGTTGTTTAAACTAATTTCTCACTTGGGTCATGACCTTTAGGCAAGTTCTTGCGATTGAATCTCAGTTTTGAGTTTTAGATCAAAATTCTAAAATGTACACTGAGGTAAATGGGCTCAATTAACCTCCATTTCTCGCCTTTGTCTCCGCCAACTGAGTGTTTGTATGAAGTCAACACCGCTCAGTTAAAATCTTTACCCCATCCTCGTTTCACCTACTGAAATCATTATGATTTGGGCCAGAAAATCATTATTTCAGGACCCAAATCTAAGATATACAAAGCAAAAAAAATAAAGATATATGTCCATCAGAAAAAAAATTTATCTATAGAAATTATTAAATTGAGATGTACAAAAATAGAAAGAGTACCTCGTTTCTAACAAATATAGAAATATCTGACTTATTGAGTCTGATCCAAAAATTTTGGATCAGACTCAATGGTTCAGATCCACTATTATTGTCTTTTTCTTTTTTAAATTAGACACTGATGGAAAAATCTGGAATATGGTTGCCACAGAAAATCAGGTGAGAATTGGATCTGTTTCATTGAGTACGATCCAAGTTGGTTTTTTTTTAATTCCGCAAAAATAGTGGAAATGACCAAATTTAAGAAAAAAAAAATTGGATCAGACTCAATGAATCCGATTTACTTCAGACTTGATTAAATGTGGCACCCATCCTTTTCTAACGTTTTTAAAAAAAAATTAACAGTGGATCTGAAGCATCGAGTTTGATCCGAATTTTTGGATCGGACTCAATTAATCAAATCTTTCTATATTTGTTGGAAACAAAGTACTCTTTCTATTTTCGTACGTCTCAATTTAACAATTTCTATAAATAAAATTTTTTGTGTCCATCACAACTTATTCAATTAAATATTTCTCCACTTTAATTTAAATATTAGTTATTTCTTCATCTAGTCATATGGGTAGTGGTCTTCTCTTCCGTTCTCGTGCCAAATGTACACAGCAACAACAACAGCCACATCTCTACTGATATCCACACGAACAGGTTGACAAACAACTACGAATCCAAGTGCTAGTACCGACTGCCAGCCTTATGTTTCTCTTTCTCTCTCTTGGTTTTTGAATTAGTGCGAACAGAGTGGCTAATGTTTGTTACTTTATCTATTTAAACACAATTTGCAACCAAATTCATTATTTTTTTCAAATGAAATGTGATTTGACTACATATATCTTTCATTTTAATTTTTGTTGCAGAAACTTTTAAGCTACAAGTCGAACAAGGCAAAATGTACCTACTCCGTGTAATAAATGTAGCCATGGAAAATAGTTTCTTCTTTGGGGTTTCCAGCCACAATGTAACGGTAGTTGGAACCGACGCCAGCTATACAAAGCCTTATGTGAATGAATTTATCATGATCACCCCGGGCCAAACGATGGACCTTCTCTTATGGGCCAATCAATTGCAAAACTCATCTTCCCCCTTCTGTTATTACATCATTGCGGATCTATACTTTGATCGAAGTTCTAATGCCACTAGAGATGCCAATACGACCGTAGCTATCCTAGCATACAAAACTAATCATTCCGTGCCATTAATAAGACCAGTTTTCACCCCCTTACCAAAATCTAACGACAATAATGGATCAGCTGCATTCACTAGCGGTCTTCGCTCGCTGGCCAACTTAGATCACTCAGCTGTCTTAACCCAAACTGTCGATGTCAAAATGTATATCACGTTATCTACAAATGAACATTTGTGCCTTAACAGCTCATGTGCTGGTCCAAATGGTACTAGGTTTGCTGCCAGTATGAACAATGCTAGTTTCCTAGCCCCAAAACGCAAAATTGATGTGCTGGATGCATAGCACCATTCTATTGCCGGTGTGTACACCACTGACTTCCCTGACCAACCACCGCTCTTCTTCAATTTTACTGATGCCACCAATCAAGATAACCTCAAATTTGTTGATAAATCGACAAAAGTGAAAGTGCTCGAGTATAACTCGACCGTGGAGATTGTGTTTCGGGGCACTAACTTAGTAGACGGAGAGGTTATCCATCCAGTGCACTTGCATGGCCACAGCTTCTATGTCATTGGAAGAGGAACTAGCAACTTCGACAACAGAACAAATCCTTTGAGTTACAACTTGGTTGATCCGCCATTTGAGAACACTGTGGGTGTGCCAAAGAACGGTTAGGCAAATATCCGCTTTAGGTCATCTAATCCGGGTGAGCTTATTATTTTTTCCTTTTTTTTAAATATCATATTTATTGAATCTTTTTTATTGATTTAATTTTGACAATCAAAGGTGTTACACAACTACAATGAGAACGGCTTGTTTAGTAATGTCTGATTAGATAGTTGATCCGGACTAATTAAGTAGCCCAGCAAAACTAATCAAATAGGAGATTAGTTACTGTTACAAATTTGTTGATTTGAGTGTTTTTTAGACACTAATCCTCAACATATTTTGGTTTTGCAATTAAAATAGGAGTTTGGTACATGCACTGTCACTATGAACAACACATAATCTGGAGAATGGATGTTGTGTTTATAACAAAGAATGGTAATAGTACAGAGGCAAAAATACTGCCTCCCCCTGCCGACAAGCCTCCTTGTTGATTTTACTCCAGCATTGTATTATTATTTTATTTTCAAAGGTGAGTTTGCACTGGTTAATTTATTGTATCTTCGTTAAGAAAATATTATGGTTGGTTGGATTTAATTTGTTACATTTGTAAATGGATAAACAACAGCAGGAGTATAAGCTGGAATGCTGGATTGGGGAACAGGGAGATAAACTACAACCAATAAGATGGGTGGTTCTTTTAATATTGAATTATATTGGTTGAATATTTGTTGAATTATGGATATATATGTTATAATGTTGAATATTTTCTTCTGTATATGCTTTATGTTTAATGTTGAATACTGTGATTATTAAATTAAGTAGAGTTTGTACTACCAGCTTGTGGTAATTAATATTAGCTGATTTACTAAAATATAGTGTACAAGATCCATTGGTGAATTATTTCTAGGCCCAAAAAGGAACTCACGTAATTGGGCCGAGATAATGAATCACCTCCTAGAAGAGATATTCACCCACAAGTCCTTCAGAGTTTTGAGCGTACCACACAATTCTCAATTGATCAAATTCAGAAAATATATAAGATATGTTTGTGTGTGCGCAAAACTCAAGAAAATCAATTATTTATCTTCAGAAATTGACAAATTAGAATATTAAATATTTATCCAACACGTGTTACATACTTTTTAATTTTTTTAATAAAAGATAAAATAGGAACTTTATAAATTTAAAATGAGTTTTAAAAAAAGAAGAAGATGAAATTGGGCGCTTAATTCAAAGAAACAGACCGAAAATTAGTATGTGAGTTTTTAAATTTAGAATAATAAATATGATATTATGAATTTTATAAAAAAAAAAAAAATTGTAATTTGTAAAAAAGAAAAAATAGATATAACTTTCCTAAGGGTCCCTAATTCAAATCCTTTTGAGAAAGAAGCAAGCTGCGTCTTTGCTTTCATGGTATCTGGAAACAGCTTTGGTTGTTCCTGGAAATGATTACAAATCTAACCTTATTCCAAACAAAACCTAACTAGACCTTTTTCTGGAAAGAACCAAATGGTGATGATTGTGGGAAACCTTATTCGCAAGATCGGAAAACCTTTCTAATCACGTACACAGAAACCCAGCACGCCCTGCGGGGTAGTGACAGTACCGCATGCGGGGTAGCTATGGGACAATCAATGGCTCATACGGGCTGACAGGTTGTATGGGCGGTAGAGAGACGTCAGAAACATATATTTTGCGTAATTGAGAAGGAGAGAACCTGATCCCTAGAGAATCTCTATTTAATTGGTTAACCCAAACCTTAGCACAATTAGCGCCACCGCATTAACCTTGAGGGTATTGAACCCTACCTTAAAATATTTTAAACGATTTCACAAACTGTTTTAAACCGATTTCAAACCCCCATATAACCTAAACTAGTGAAAATTGTTAAATATCCAATACACTATCCCTATAGATCGACACTCCAATTATACTACACAGTAGAATCATGCGCTTGTGATCTGAACGCAAATAGAATTAGGGTTAAAAGGTATATTAATTTATACTGAAAGTTAGTAGTACCATTTTGGTTCATCAGCCGCCGCTCTCCCCTTGGTCCGATCGGATCGAATTCGATCCAGATCATCACCGTCGAGCCCCGCACCACCCGGTTGTGGCCGTCGCTCCCCCGGTTGGGCACGTTGCCGCCGCCACCTCTTCTCGCCTGTCCTTCTTCGAAGAGGCTTGATCTCTCTCTCTCGCTTTGCTTCTTCTTTGAGATTGATCTAGATCTTTTAGATCCAGATTTTGATCTCTTCGTATCTCCTTCTTGCAAGTTGTGATTCAAATTTGTTAAAAGGTCGCGAGATTATGTTGATTGACTAAGCAAGATCTATTCAAAACATTTGAAGTAATGAGCTAGCTTTTAGATTCGCAAGGGTGAGAAGATTTGAACAGCTAGCATTGATTTCCTCTCATTCTTGATCAACACCTTGGTGTGCCAAGCATGCGGTTTCCTGTTTTGGAAACTATAACAAGAGAGACTAAGGCACAGACAACCGTTTCACACTCCACTAGTTTGGAGATGTATGACTGTAATACTCTGCTAGATCATGTGTGTGACATGATCCATAAACTGTGTATGATTGATTGTGTGTGATTGGAGGAAGTCAAAAACAAAAAATCTCTTAAAATAAGGTTATAGTTAGGTTGCTTGAATATTTATATCGAAATAACTACAAAATATAGATGTTTATAAATTACTGCATACTACTTGAAGATATACTAATTAGTAAGTATTGTTTTTTTAAAGATAACTCATCTTCAAATCTCTATTTCTCACCTTCTTAACAAACACACATGCACTTAAAATCTTAACAGACACCCATTATCCATAACAGACTTTCTTAACAACGATATATTTTCCTAGTCTTTATTGTTTTTGTAGTCATGGCTTGGAAAATCGGCTGAATAGGACTAGGATTGTTCGGAATGCTTTATTGTTTTTGCACCTAAACTCTGTAAAACCGATGCTAAACAGGAGATTCGGTTGAGTTTAGCACGGAAACTCGGTTGAATAGGTTGAATTGGCGCATGCAGTTTGGCCGGATAAATCAACTTTGTGACAGAGTTTAATTTCCGAGACATGGGTGAAACAATTGAAAGAGAAATGTCTGCAGGTGGGTCCTACTGTCATTTTACCAAATCATGTTGTATGAATATTTGAGCTGAAATGGGTTATATAACCGCGTAGGAGTTTGTTTAGGTTTTCTAATAGTTAACAGTATACGTGTGCTTAAATGATCTAATGTTTTGACTTCTTTATTTTTTTTTTTTGGAAATACGATCTGGTTGGATTTAGAAATATGTATAATTACCCTATATGGTAACAGTACAAAATAGTCTTTATCTATACCGTTATTCATTTAGCCAACGAATTTTTTTTTTACTCCTACTCATATCCAATAAATTAACGAGAAACAAATCTTATCCATACTCATTTTATCAAATTATCTATGCCAGATTTCTATTTCTTGGATCGTGGTGGCTGGTACTGTTATTTTTGGTAAGCTGGTTGCATTACTAGTCGTGTGGATTTGGAATACGTAACCGGATGTAGTATTTTATATTACATAGGAAATGACAAAATTGGAGTCTGAATCTGACAAATCTAAATATTCGGAATAGCGGGATTTGGTAGAGCGGAGTATTCGCTATTGAGATCATGGCAACAACTACAATCAATATCGAATTTAATGGGACAAAAAAAACATTATATTTGTTCACGATCATTATGTTGAGTTTTATGTTAAGTTAAATACAATTTAAATTATGTGATTGTAATTAATTATATCATTTATTTGTATAAAATGGACAAAGAGTTGGCTAAAGGTCTATTAGTGATTATTATTTTTTGCATCGATTTTAAGTAATATTTATGTCTATGAGTTAAATTACCAAAATAAGATGAAGATCTACTTATTTTGCTTGTGTTTCAAAAGGAGAATGCTAACAATATATATCTTCCCTGAATATAAAAGATTTTTTTTTAAAGGAGTGCAAATATACTAATCTGACCAAACAAACCTTCTTTGAATATAAAAGATTTTTTTAAAATCTCTCATATTTAAATTTAGTCGTTGTACAATAAAATAGATGTGATAAAAGCTGGACGTTTAACAGAAATTAACACCATAAACGAAATAACAAAAGCATCAATTGATAAATAAGAAATTGACCCCACATGCAAAGCTCTCAGCCTAACAAATCTTAGAAACTAACTAAAGCTCTGAATTACACTTAGGGACTAAAATATAACCTTAAAATTGGTGCTATATTTTACAAAATTAGCGTCGAGATGATTTATATTGAGTTGATCTAAGTCGACCTGTCAAAGTCATAGAAAGGAAAAGATAAGAAATGCCCAACACGACTGCTATTGAAAGAGAGACATCTCTTGTATTGTTTTGGAGATTTGAAGTTGTTTCTTTCTGTCAAAAAAATTTCCACTTCGGTAAATTGGATGAGATATGTGGTCGAGAGAATCCGTGTCTGATCTGAACAAAATACAAAACAGTATCCGTCAGATACAAATGCTGGTTGTAGAAAACGATATCATTTGTCTTTTTCTCTACACGCTACAAAATCTTAGGTTTAATTTTAATGTACTACCGATAAGATTGACAAGCCTCGAAGTCCCACCATCGCTACTTAAACCATTGGGATTTTACAAATCCATAGTTGAAAATGTCAATAAATTTCGATTCACATAAATATATAAAATGAGCTGGTTGAGTTCACAACAGCATTAATAAAAAAAAATATATACCAAACAATCCATTAGAAGATTTAATTTTCACATGAAGAGATGTCGGCATAGATTAGTTTTAGTATATCCTGTTACTGAACTGACTGGTACGGTATAGAGTACAATATGGTCATGACTAGATCGATAAAAGCATATTGCTAATTACAGTGCTAAAACTACTATCAAAATCACTATAACAAGTAAAAAGTTGCCTGAAAGTCCTCACCATTTAGTTATTTCTTTTCAGTGTCAGATGAAAATTCTCCAGAACAAGGAAAGATGATACTGCCAGGTGGGCCTGACACCTGAATCGACTGTGTTATATGTGATCCAGAAACATTAGAATTGGCAACCTACACAAGCACAGAGCGATTGCTCTTTTAATGAATGAAAAATCAAGTACCACAGTAACTATCCTCAGGAAACAACCTTAAAAAGATTTGTTTGAAAAAAGAAAAAGAAAACTTCTGCAGATACAAAACTCTACAAGCGTTTGTAGTTTTTGAAGGAATTTAGAAATGCAATCAACCTGAGTAGCTTATCGCCCTCTTTCCTGTGCAATGTGAAAATTCAGCATTTGGCCATGAAAATTAGAGGCTGGATTTATTGTGGGGGTCACAAATTGGGGTAAATGATTTGGCACAGGGTTTAATGTGGCAAGAAAAGGGTTGATGAAGGCTACTCTTGGTATTTGAACAAGACCTTGAATCTGAGGCATGTTGGCCGGGTTAACAGGTCCCGTACATGCCATTAATGGATTCACACCTGAATACATCATTGGAGGCATCCCACTTCCCATCCACATAAACTGTTGTTAATAATAATTTCAGTTAAATATATATGAAGAAACTGCAGTTCTTTAAATTTATTGAAATTGAGAATTATCGGACCTGAACTTGCATTTGTAGGGATTTTAAGTATTCTATTGCTTCATCTAGTATTGATGCCTTGTCGGTCTGAAAGAAAACTGAAACAAATAAGCACATGATTTTAGGTTTTAATTGATATATTCTCCGTAGTTAGAAATTACGTTGTTGCAATGAGGAATGAGTTCTCGCAATGCTCACATCTTTTCATTAATTCTCTCTCTTCTTCTCTAATGGGGATAAAAAATACAAACAAACCAGATCAGTAAGTTCCATTTAATTCAGCTTATTAAAAAATATGCTCTTTAAATTATAGACAACAGAAAGAATCATTCAGATCAAGTTATTTAATTCAAATTGTAGAGTAACATGACCATGTACGAATGTCTAGCAAGTGGAGATTTTTAAAGTATAACTGACATAAACTTTTTCTTCAGAAAAGGAAAAAAAATGTTATTTATGTTTCAATTAATCTCATTTAAAATCACCTTAGTGAAATCTTTTATTTTTCTAAAGATAACAGATTACAAAACTATCTCACTCTTTCAGAGAGGTTATGCTCTTCCGCTGGTCTGCTTCATCTTTTAGATGTTCTTTTGTTGACAGCTTTACTTGGGTTCACTGCTTCATTGTCATCAGCATCCTACAATTTTATTAGCTTTAGTGCTTTGTTTATTAAAAAAAATAAAAAATGAAAAATGTCATGTCTAACCCCTAAAAAATTTGAAGTAACTCGCATGCCTCATAAATATAAATATAAAAACCATCTCACATAATTGCACATAATTTTTCAAGTGATGTAAAATACTACTTACTTTTCACAATACCTGATATATTGTTGCAGGAATTAGAATAAAGAGAATACCTCACTATGGCTTTCAGAAGCTTCACCTTCTTTCACCTTTTCCTTCCGCTTGCTATCATTTGCATTTAGGTTCCCAAATTTTCCAAAATTACCGCCGGAACCACCAGATGATGATGTGGGGATCATCTTATTGGTGCTTGTGTACATCTTTTCAGATGAAATCCTTGTTGTCTCTGTATCCTCTTTGAACCACAGTGGCCCTCGCTCGACCGTGGCTTGTTCTTGCTTACTTGTGCAAATATTTGAGCCCAATTTAGATGACTCTCCTAATTCAGAATGAACCATTTGTTGGATTTCCTTCGACTTTCCAATCGTCTTAGACAAGTTAGAGAAATTTGTGTAATTCATAAGATTAGTCGGGCCCACAATTTCTAGTTTTCTACAGCTGAACTGCCTCCTAAGGTAGTGTTGAAGTTTGGTATTTCAGAGAAGTATTCCTGGAACAGGTCTTTTTCGAGGGAATCCTCAAAAAACCATGAGGGGCTCTCTTGTTGGGTTTGATCGGCCTGGTTGTTAAGACCTGACCCATTCGATTCCAGTTGCATGTTGGGTTCATTATTGGGTTTGCTGCTGCCTTGGGTTTGTAGCTCCAAGAGCTCATTATCCGGCCTAAAAAACAAATAAAACTGCAAAATAGTTTCAAATTAAAAATTCTGTATACCCCAACAAGATATCAGAAAAATTCTGTGATGACCCATCAGTATTTAACAAAAAAAAAAAAATCTGAAAGCAACATCAGTCAATCTTATTTTCTGCAGGGAGACAATTAATTTTTTTTTAACAATTTGAAAAGTGTTTATGAGAGATAAACTAACCTGGCAGGTTTCCTTTGATTTGGGGAGCCAAAAGGATCTAATAACGATCTTGAATTATCCTGCATGCTACTGCAATCTGGAACAAAGTGGTTCATGCCTTAATTCTCATGGGCAAATCAGTTACTGAATCTTATATAAGCGGAGGGGAAGCCAAGAAATTATATGATTCATGCATATTTTTATTTTAATTATTCTTATTGTTCATTCAAACATGAGCAATTTTCTGAACACATGTAAAAGAACTTATTTATTGGGTAATAGAATACATTTAAGTATTAGAATTTTTACTTTGTAAAAGTAGCAAGTCGTTGTGTACTTATTTAGAAGGTTGTTCTATAGTCATTGAAAATAGATTACATAATAACAGAGAGTATGCTAATTGAAAAGGCACCAATTTCAACATAAATGCACCCAAAAAAACATGCATGTAGAATTGCAGATATAGATAACACAATAACTTAATGCAAATAAGTTAACATGTACAAAGAAGAAAACTTAGCCCCTTAAAAGTAAAAGATGTAAATTTTCTTTTACATGATAAACACAAAAGGTAAGTACCTAAATGACATATAAAAAGTTCAGTCTTCCTAACTGAAAAAGGCACAAGTAATAAATGTTAGAAAAAGTAGTTAGCTTCCAACAATATCAGCTCAAAAAATGAGAACTCTTGTTAAGAAAAGACAAAGAAACTTTCCCCCTTTTGTGCAGGAAAAAAAAAAAAATCTTGACGTGCAATTAATTTTACATAAGACACTGCCCGTAGTACAAAAAGTTTGGGCCTTTCTCTTATAAACCACACATGCACACATGCATACACACAAAATATTCATCCAAAATCAAGATAAAAACTCTCTACTAGAGCACAGGTATTTCTCAAATAGAACAAACGAAGAACCCACGAAATTTGGGCTTCTAATTAGATTTTTTAAAAAAAATATCATAATCCCTATATTCTCTCCTAGAAAAAGCACCAAATTCTTCACAAGAGCAGCAAACAAGCGACCTCAGTAGGATAATCAATGAAGCTCAGCTCTGCTCTGCCCTCTATGATTCTCTAAAAGGTAAATCGACCGACTATGAAAACAGACGCAGCTCTCTCGCTCTCTCTTTTTCTTTTTCTTTCTCTCTCTCAGCAGCTCTCTCCTCTCTCCTCTCTCTTTTGCTGCGGCCCAAGGGGTTTCTATGCTTGATTTGACACACAGTGAGGTGTGCTTGGTTTTATATGCATCCGGATGACGTCAGGATAGTATTATGTGATATATACTACTTTCTTATTATGTGCTTGGTTTCATGTACTTGTGTACTCAGATTTAGCAATAAGAATTGACTCGGTAAGCCCAGATTCCCTGCATCTCCCTCCTATTAGTAATTAGTAGTCTGTGTTTCAACTCAAAAACTTTAAGATAATTTTTTTTAAAGTAAAGATTGGAGGTCAAACTGACAAACTATTTAATATGAAATTAGCCCTTTATTACTAGATAAAGGCTGATTTTTCATGGAAGAGTTATATCTGACTTAATTATTATATGAAATTATATATATGTTAATTAATAAAATAAGTAAAAAATAGAAAAAATATCAAACTTCATTATTTTTAAAAATATAAAAATAAGTTTAACTAGTAATTTTTCACAATAGTTCTTATGGTTATGTGGATATATACTACTTACATGTTTTCACTGGTTATTTTTATCATGAATATTGACAAATTAATTTTTGAAACCTCATTAATTCCGCATGTCCCCACAATGAACAAGAATGTATTTATCCCATGCCTAAAACAATAATTGTTCGTTAAAAAGCCGAAATTACCACTATCGAGCAAAAATTGATTCTGAGAAAAAACGCAAACATTGAATTCTATGTACCAAGAATATACATTATAAGAAAAAACGATATATATAACATTAACTATCCAGTTTATAACATCAATTTAGAAAATATTTTTCATCCCAGTTATTTGTAAATAAATAACACTAGATGCATGAGTCAACATCAACATATAGAAAAGACCCAATTTACCATCTACACGATAAGTAACAAATATCAATATGCAAAGAAACAAAAAAGAATACATAACGATGTAAGTTAGTATTAAAAAGTTATGAATCCTCCAGGAAGTAAATTATTCATTGTCGTATAAAAATGTAATAATATACACTGCTACATAACTGTAGATTTCTATCGGGTTAAAATTGGATATGTTAACAGAGTACTCGCCGCTAGAGACCAACATGATCGAAGAAACACCACTATTTCTATTGGATACATACTAATAGTAGATTAATATTATCCTATCGATAAAGTACCCATTACCGATAGAAGAAAAATTAAAATCTCTATCGGTAGTACTTATATACCGATAGAAGGAATGTGATACTCTTTCAGTACTGAATCATAAACCGATACAAGGTTCATTTTTATTTTTTGGAAATTTCATTCATAAAATTAGCCGAGTAGAACTAGGGTGTGTTATGCTCACCAAAGGGTTTGGTGAGCATAACACCTAAATCTATCAGATTGACTTCAAACGAGGCGAATCCAAACCGTTAAAACCGATCTACTTCAAGAGTGATGTGTGCACATACAAAATTTTGAAATTTTGGAATTCATTTAGTCCAAAGTCAAGAGGACAAAAGTGATAAAAACTGAATGCACCAAAATGAAGATTTAGGAGTTATTTTCATGCATTCATTTTTCATCAATTTTGACCACTTGACTTTGGACTAAATAAATTCGAAAATTTTAAAATTTTACATGTACACACATCACTCGTGAAGTAGATCGGTTTCAATGATTTGAATTCGTCTCGTTTGAAGTCAATCCGATAGATTTAAGAGTTATGCTCACCAAACCCTTTGAGGAGCACAACACACCCTAGTTATACTCAAATTAGCCAACTCCAACCCCAATTTGCTAGCCAAATTAATTCCAAATAGGCATATATAGATACATAAAACAACATAGACCAACATGCATTTCATAAAATCAAATTATACTATTATAAAACATACACAGGCATCTTCACATAGATATATATAAACAAAAATAGAAGACATACACATCTTCATAAACAAAATAAGAAGACGTGTACATCTTCATAAACAAAAAACATACCTAAAGACTACATACTTGCAGCTAGCTAGCTACGATCCATGGTTTTCTTCAGCCTCTTCACCACTACAAAAAACACATTTACTATCACCCCTTTACCATCTGGTGTCATTTCGCACGGATGGTGTATGTAACTAGTCGCAGCGCTATAATTACGTTGAATTTTTTATCGACTGTTCAGTCTAACCAACCAATGGCGTTGATGCCCCTCCTCCTTTGCCATCCTTTTTTAATATCCCACCGTTGGTTTTGAGTCTCTGTGATATTGAATGGGTTACAGCACCAATAGCGTAGAGTGATGATCTTTACCATTCATGATGTCAATTGTGCCGTCAGTTTTGGATTGATCAATACCAATTGTGTTCCTTTTTTGAACCGATGGCAATGTTCTCAAGGGCAACGTTGTAAATACTTGGAACCTAGATTTTGGTATAAATTAACCACACTCTCATGTATATAATTAATTGATTGTGATGTATTGTGTAATTAAGTTTGGAGCTATATTGTGCAATTATAATGCGATAATTATTTAATAACATACATAATACCAACTCAATAATATCTAAATAACTAATAAGGAGTCACATATCCCTAGCTTACTAGAGAATACTGAGCTCGATCGTGACTACTCATTGTTATCATAAGTTCATATCCAAGAGTAATAGAACTATCTAAGAAAGTTAAATTAAAATAGATCCAAGGAATTAATGTACCTAGTACGTGGTATATATTAATATTACCAAATTAACATCCAAATTAGATCCCAATATATATTACAAAACATCCAAAACATTCATACACAAAATGTGTTGAAACATCCATATAGAAACTAATTATAGCTAGTATAACTCCAAAGTCTTCAAACAACAACCTAAATAGGAATAATTACCAAATAGCACATTTACAAATATCCAATCCTGATCAATAAAACCCAATTCCATTTGTTGGAAACGTCATTCTACAATAGTGACCAGAACAAGTGATCAATATAGCATAGTTCCTAAAATATCTATTTTCCCCTTTACCAAACATGAGATACTGTATCACTCGTTTAACCATGGTATCAAAGCTCCAAAATTTAACCTCAACCATCTCCAGATTTCTTCTGTCATATGCTTCAACCAGCAGGATTGGAATTACAGTTTTTTTGCCATTCTTCATAATCCTGATCACAAAACTGTAACAAATAATTGATCAATTGATAACTAGATCTTTACTTTAAACTTTCTTAAAAAAAGCTTTAAACAACAAATTAAAAATGAAGAGAAGATATATATGTATTTGGAAAAAAACTGACACAAAAGTGATGTTGTACTACTGTAAGCTTTGTCAACTTTGGACAACTCTCGATGATCCAAGTTTGCATTTCAAAATATGAATAAGAACAGAGGGAAATAGTGACAACCGTCAAGTTCTCAAATTTGTGGTGTTTTTTCGGCAACTCATCTGAAAACAGTGCCTACACATACATGTTTGAGAAAATAATATATATATACAATTAAACAAAATCATAATAAATTATATATATATATAGAATTACATATAATACCCTCAACATTATATTGTGAACTTGATATTGGGTCAATTTAATTAATTCTCACAGCAGATCTTTTAAATTGATCATGTATGTGTGCATACATGCATATCAATTGATCAATTTAATTAATTCCCACAACATCAATTGATCAATTGATCAATTAAAGATGGGTTGATCAATTGATGGCCAGGGGTCAGTTGATGTGCATGCATGCACAGTATATAGTAAAAATGATAGGATCGAGCTAGGTGCATACCAAGCGTAGATGGCACCTGAGGTTAAAACTCCAGAATATGAACACCTTTAACCTTGTGTAGTAAAGTAGTAATCACCCTCATGGAAGATCAGGCTAAAGAATCCCTGGCATTAACATTGAGGAAGGGCAAAGAGGTCCACAGGTTGCTCCACCTCTTCGCCAGCACGCTCGTACGCACCGCCTCCCTGGTCTCGAGCAGCCCTAAGATAATGCGAAGTATATTATCGGACAAATTACTTATGTAGTCACTCATGATTGTTTCAATTTGAAGGGGAACTAGTGAGAAGAGAGGAAGAAAGAGGTGATCACACAAAGAGAAATGGAGAGAGATAAGAGAAACCCTAACAGAAGAGAGGTGATCACACAAAGAGCAAACGAAGGAGAAAATTATTGATGAATAGAGTAAATAAGGAAGACGAAGAGTGTAGAGAAATTCAAGTTGATTAGACAGAACGATCAGAAATTAAACTTTTTCAAGTAACACAGATTGAATTTAGATCCAACCGTTGCATATGAGCTAGCACGAATATTTAATCACACAATTACAGATCGAACGATCAAGTTGTAAACTACAAATTTCAAGTACCTTTGGCCTATATTATCGGAAGTTGTGTTCCGTTACTTTAATATTTCTATTGGAATTAACGCCATCGGCTTAGGGTTGGAACCTATAGCGTTAGTACCTACATCATTGGTTAAACCGATGGTCATCACTGTATGGTCTTTCATCTTCCCAATATTTTTTTATCCATGCCGTCGGCTAACTAGTTGACACAAATTTTGTATTTGAAATTGAACTGTCTGATATGCAATTTTGTCTGAGCTGCAATTTTGAACTTTGCATTACTTTAGGATTAAGTTGTTCGAACAGTGGACTGAATATAACCCACCAAATTTGGGCTCGCTGCCTAATTTCGTGCCAAAATAATAAAATATTCCACTATTTTTGTTTGCTTTAATTTCTCACTAATTTTTTGCTTCTCCCGTTGCAAAGATTGAATTTTCCAACACGACTTGACCATATCGCAAGGGTGCTTCTAAGATGTGATGTGCGTCTCTTGGGTATCGACCATCCACTTTCATGGAGATTTCCTCCCAAAAGGTTTGTCCTGCTATGCATGGTCCATAGTCGATATGTCCTTCATTAGGGGTCCCTAGCGCTTTGTTGATATCCCATGCCAACATATTGTACCCTTTGTTGAAGAGGGTAAAGGGCATGACTCATCCTTCCACATGGATGGTTGAGAGGAATTCGAGAGTTGGGCGGATGTAAGACTTCTTAGTTCGTAGTTTGTTTGCTAATCCCCAAAGGTGGTTATTCTAGTTGTATTAAATTAAATAGCAACTTTTTAGGGTACAACAATTTTGTATTATTCTAGTTGTATTTCATCTTCTTCTAGTTGTCTTTCACCTTGTACTGGTTGTCTTTCTTGTTCTACTAGTTGACTTTTATCTTCTACTAGATGTTGTATTTCATCTTCTTCTACTTGTATTTCAATTATTCTAGTTGTATTTCATCTTCTTCTAGTTGGCTTTCACCTTGTACTGATTGTCTTTCTTGTTCTACTAGTTGTCTTTCATCATTTTCTAGTTGTTCTTCATCTTTTATTGGTTGTATTTCATCCTCTTCTAATTGTCTTTCACCTTCTATTAGTTGTCTTTCATCATCTTATGTTTGTCTTTCATGTTCTACTAGTTGTCTTTCATGTTCAACAAGTTGTCATTCATCATCTTCTAGTTGTATTTCATCGCCTTCTAGTTGTCTTTCATTTTGAACTGGTTGTCTTTCAAGTTTTATTGGTTGGCTTTCATCTTATTCTAGTTGTTTTTCAACTTCTACTAGTAGTCTATCATCTTCTTCTAATTGTCATTCATATTCTACTAGTTGTCTTTTATGTTCTACTGGTTGTCTTTCGTCTACTACAGGTTGTATTTCATCTTTTTCTAGTTGTATTTCATATTATTCTAGTTGTACTTCATCTTCTTCTAGTTGTATTTCATATTATTCTAGTTGTATTTCATATTCTTCTAGTTGTCTTTCACCTTATACTGGTTGTTTTTCTTATTCTGCTAGTTCGCTTTTATCTTCTACTACAGGTTGTATTTCATCTTCTTCTAGTTGTCTTTCTACTTGTACTAGTTGTTTTTCATTTTTTTTTTATTTTTTTTTCATCTTCTTCTAGTTGTATTTCATATTCCTCTAACTGTATTTCATCTTCTTCTAGTTGTCTTTCACCATGTACTGGTTGTCTTTCATGTTCTACTATTTGTCTTTTATCTTCTACTAGTTGTCTACTGGTTGTATTTCATCTTTTTCTTGTTGTCCTTCATCTTTTACTGGTTATATTTCATCTTCTTCTAATTGTCTTTCACCTTCTAATAGTTGTCTTTCATCTTCTTATGATTGTATTTAATGTTCTACTTGTTGTCTTTCATGTTCAACAAGTTGTCATTCATCTTCTTCTAGTTGTATTTCATCGCCTTCTAGTTGTTTTTCCTCTTGTACTAGTTGTATTTCATGTTTTACTGGTTGTCTTTTATCTTCTTATAGTTGTTTTTAATTTTCTACTAGTTGTCTTTAATCTTCTTCTGGTTGTCTTTTGTTATACTAGTTGTCTTTCATGTTCTACTGGTTGTCATTCGTTTACTATAGGTTGTATTTCACCTTCTTCTAGTTGTATTTCATGTTATTCTAGTTATGTATCATCTTCTTCTAGTTGTATTTCATGTTATTCTAGTTGTATTTCATCTTCTTCTAGTTGTCTTTCATGTTCTACTGGTTGTCATTCGTTTACTATAGGTTGTATTTCACCTTCTTCTAGTTGTATTTCATGTTATTCTAGTTATATTTCATCTTCTTCTAGTTGTATTTCATGTTATTCTAGTTGTATTTCATCTTCTTCTAGTTGTATTTCTTGTACTGGTCGCCTTTCATTTTCTACTAGTTATCTACTTATTGTCTTTTATCTTCTTATAGTTGTCATTTATCTTGTACTGGTTGTCTTTAGTTTTCTTATAATTGCCTTTCACCTTCTACTAGTTGTCTTTTAGCCTCTATTGGTCGTCTTTCATGTTCTACTAGTTGTTTTTCACATTCTACCGGTTGTCTTTCGTCTACTACAAGTATTATTTCATCTTCTTATTGTTGTCTTTCACCATGTACTGGTTCTCTTTTTTGTTCTACTAGTTGTCATTCATCTTTTACTATTTGTATTTTATCTTCTACTAGTTGTCTACTGGCTGTATTTCATCTTTTTCTAGTTGTCATTTTTTTTTAATGGTTGTATTTCATCATCTTCTAATTGTCTTTCACCTTCTATTAGTTGTCTTTTATTTTCTTATGGTTGTCAGTCATGTTCTACTAGTTGTCTTTCATGTTCAACAAGTTGTCATTCATCTTCTTCTAGTTGTTTTTCAAGTTCTACAAGTATTCTATCATCTTCTTCTAGTTGTCTTTCATGTTCTATTAGTTGTATTTCATGTTCTACTAGTTGTCTTCCATCTTCTACTATTTGCCTTTTATCTTCTACTGGTTGTATGCTGATTGTATTTCATCTTTTTCTAGTTGTCCTTCATCTTTTACTAGTATTTCATCTTCTTCTAATTGTCTTTCACCTTCTATTAGTTGTCTTTCATCTTCTTATGATTGTCTTGCATGTTCTAGTGGTTGTCTTTCATGTTTAACATGTTGTCCTTCATCTTCTTCTAGCTTTATTTCAACGCCTTCTAGTTGCCTTTCATCTTGTAGTGGTTGTCTTTCAAATTCGACTGGTTGTCTTTCATCTTCTTCTAGTTTTTTTCACCTTCTACTAGTAGTTTATCAACTTCTTCTGGTAGTCTTTCATGTTTAACTGGTTGTCTTTATCTTTTACTATTTGTCTTTTATCTTCCACTGGTTGTCTACATGTTGTATTTTGTCTTTTCCTAGTTGCCTTTCATCTTTGACTTGTTTTATTTCTTCCTCTTCTAATGATCTTTCACCTTCTATTAGTTGTCATTCATCTTCTTATGATTTTTTTTCGTGTTTTACTGGTTGTCTTTCATGTTCAATAGGTTGTCCTTCATCTTGTTATAGTTGTATTTCATCACCTTCTAGTTGTCTTTCATCTTGTACTGGTTGTCTTTAATCTTCTTGTAGTTGTCTTTCACCTTCTATTAGTTGTCTTTCATCTTCTACAAGTTGTCTATTGGTTGTATTTCATCTTCTTCTAGTTGTCTTTCACCTTGTACTGGTTGTCTTTCTTCAACTGCAGGTTGTATTTCACCTTCTTCTATTTGTATTTCATATTCGTCTAATTGTATTTCATCTTCTTCTGATTGTCTTTCACCTTGTACTGGTCGTATTTCATGTTCTACTGGTTGTTTTTCATGATTTACTGGTTGGAGTAGAACTAGGGTGCTCCTAAGCTCACCAAGTCCTTCATGAGCACAACTCTAAAACCTATCGAATTGACTTCAAACGACATTTTCAAACCGTTAGATGTTCAATCTATATTAAAATGTGCTTGGAGACCAAATTTTACATTTTTTGGAATTTTTTTACTATTTATTAAGATGGTTTGAAAATCGCTGTTTTTATTAAAATTTTGCACCATTGGAAAACAGCGATTTTCAAACCATCTTAATAAATAGTAAAAAAATTCCAAAAAATGTAAATTTGGTCTCCAAGCACATTTTAATATAGATTGAACATCTAACGGTTTGAAAATGTCATTTGAAATCAATTCGATAGGTTTTAGAGTCGTGCTCACGGAAGGGCTTGGTGAGCTTAGGAGCACCCTAGTTCTACTCTACTGGTTGTCTTTATTGTTCAACAAGTTGTCTTTCATCTTTTTCTAGTTGTATTTCATCGCCTTCTAGTTGTCTTTCATGTTTTACTAGTTGTTTTTCATCTTCATCTAGTTGTTTTTAACTTTCTACTGGTTGTCGTTAATATTCTTCTAGTTGTCTATAATGTTCTACTAGTTGTCTTTCATGTTCTACTGGTTGTTATTTGTTTGCTATAGGTTGTATTTCACCTTCTTCAAATTATATTTCATGTTATTCTAGTTGTATTTCATCTTCTACTAGTTGTTTTTGATATTCTTCTAGTAGTATTTTATTTTCTACTAGTTGTCTTTCATGTTCTACTGGTCGTCTTTCTTGTTCTACTAGTTGGTTTTTATCTTCCACTACATGTTGTTTTTCATCTTTTTCTTATTGTATTTCATATTCACCTAGTTGTATTTCATCTTCTTCTAGTTGTCTTTTTCACCTTGTACTGGTTGTCTTTCTTGTTCTACTAGTTACCTTTTATCTTTTACTACATGTTCTATTTCATCTTCTTCTAGTTGTATTTCATCTTCTTCTGATTGTCTTTCACCTTATACTGTCGTCTTTCATGTTCTTTTGGTTGTCTTTCATCTTGTACTAGTTGGTTTCATCTTCTACTAGCAGTCTATTGGTTGTATTTCATCTTCTTCTAGTTGTCCTTCATCTTGTACTGGTTGTTTTTTAACTTCTTCTAATTTCCTTTCACCTTCTACTAGTTGTCTTTCATCTTCTTATGGTTTTTTTCATGATCTACTGGTTGTGTTTGATGTTCAACAGGTTGTATTTCATCGCCTTTTAGTTGTCTTTCCACTAATACTTGTTGTCTTTCTTGTTTTACTGGTTGTCTTTCATATTCATCTAGTTGTTTTTAACTTTCTACTAGTTGTCTTTTAATATTCTTTTAGTTGTCTTTAATGTTCTACTAGTTGTCTTTCATGTTCTACGGGTTGTCTTTCGTTAAGTACAGGTTGTATTTCATCTTCTTCAAGTTGTATTTCATGTTATTCTAGTTGTATGTCATCTTCTTCTTGTTGTTTTGCCCGTGCTGGTTGTCTTTCTTATTCTACTAGCAAGCTTTCATCTTCTACTAGTTGCCTTTCATCTTCTACAAGCTGGCTACTGGTTGTCTTTCATCTTTTTCTAGTTGTTCTTTATTTTGTACTAATTGTCTTTAATTTTCTTATAGTTGTCTTTCACCTTCTACTAGTTGTCTTTCAGCTTCTACTGGTTGTCTTTCACGTTCTACCGATTGTCTTTCGTCTACTACGGGTTGTCTTTCATCTTTTTCTAGTTGTTCTTTATCTTGTACTAGTTGTCTTTAATTTTCTTATAATTGTCTTTCACCTTCTACTAGTTGTCTTTCAGCTTCTACTGGTTGTCTTTCATGTTCTACAGGTTCTCTTTCACGCTCTACCGGTTGTCTTTCGTCTACTACGGGTTGTATTTCATCTTCTTCTTGTTGTCTTTCACCATGTACGGGTTGTATTTTATCTTTTACTATTTGTCTTTTATCTTTTACTGGTTGTCTACTGCTTGTATTTCAACTTTCACCTTCTATTAGTTGTCTTTCACCTTCTTATGATTGTCTTTCTTGTTCTACTAGTTGTCTTTCATGTTCATGAGGTTCTCCTTCATCTTGTTCAAGTTGTATTTCATCACCTTCTAGTTGTCTTTCATCTTGTACTGGTTGTCTTTCAAGTTTGACTAGTTGTCAATCATCTTCTTCTTTTTGTTTTTCATGTTCTACTAATTGTCTTTCATAATCTACTGGTTGTCTTTCAAGTTCTACTAGTTGTCTTTCCTGTTCTACTAGTTGTCTTTCGTCTACTACAGGTTGTATTTCATCTTCTTCTAGTTGTATTTAATATTATTCTAGTTGTACTTCATCTTCTTCTAGTTGGATTTCATATTATCCTAGTTGTATTTCATCTTCTTCTATTTGTCTTTCACCTTGTACTGGTTGTCTTTCTTTTTCTACTAGTTGGCTATTATCTTCTACTATATATTTCATCTTCTTCTAATTATATTTTATATTATTCCAGTTATATTTCATCTTTTTCTAGGTGTCTTTCACCATGTACTGGTAGTCTCTCAAGTTTTACTAGTTGTCTTTCATCTTCTTTTAGTTGTTATTCACCTTCTACTAGTTGTCTTTCATTTTCTACTGGTTGTATTTCATGTTCTACTGGTTGTCTTTCGTCTACTACATCTACTTCTAGTTGTATTTCATATTCTACTAGTTTGTATTTTGTCTTATTCTAGTTGTATTTCATATTCTTTTAGTTTTATGTCATCTTCTTCTTGTTGTCTTTCACCATGTACTAGTTGTCTTTCATGTTCTACTATTTGTTTTTATCTTCTACTGGTTGTCTACGAATTGTATTTCATCTTTTTCTAGTTGTCTTTCATTTTTTACTGGTTGTAGTTGTCTTTCACCTTCTTCTAATTGTCTTTCACCTTCTATTAGTTGTCTTTCATCTTTTTATGATTGTCTTTCATGTTCTTCTGGTTGTCATTCATGTTCAACAGGTTGTCCTTCATCTTCTTGTATGTCATCGCCTTCTAGTTGTCTTTCATCTTGTAGTGGTTGTCTTTCAAGTTTTACTGGTTGTCTTTCATCTTCTTCTAATTGTTTTTCAACTTCTACTATTAGTCTATCAGCTTCTTCTAGTTGTCTTTCATCTTCTACTAATTGTCTTTCGTCTACTAAGGGTTATATTTCATCTTCTTCTAGTGGTATTTGAAATTCTTCTAGTTGCATTTAATCTTTTTCTTGTAGTCTTTCACCTTGTACTGCTTGTTTTTTATGTTCTACTGAATGTCTTTCACCTTCCACTAGTTGTCTTTCATCTTCTACTAGATGTTTACTGGTTGTATTTCATCTTCTTCTAGTTGTCTTTCATGTTTTACTGGTTGTATTTCATCTTCTTTTAGTTGTATTTCATCTTCTACTGGTTGTTTTTCATCTTCTTCTAGTTATATTTCATTTTCTACTGGATGTCTTTCATGTTCTACTGGTTGTTTTTCTTGTTCTACTAGTTGGCTTTTATCTTCTACTACAGGCTGTATTTCATCTTCTTCTAGTTGTATTTCACATTTATCTAGTTGTCTTTCATCTTCTTCTATTTGTCTTTCGACTTGTACTAGTTGTCTTTCTTGTTCTACTGGTTGTCTTTCATCTTCTACTAGCTGTCTGTTGGTTGTACTTCACCTTCTTTAAATTGTCTTTCACCATCTACAAGTTGTCTTTCATCTTCTTATGGTTGTCTTTCATATTCAACATGTTGCCTTTCATCTTTTTCTAGTTGAATTTCATCGCCTTTTAGTTATCTTTCCACTTATACAGATTGTCTTTCATGTTTTACTAGTTGTCTTTAATCTACTTTTATTGTCTTTCATGTTCTACTAGTTGTCTTTCATGTTCTACTAGTTGTCTTTCATGTTCTACTGGTTGTCTTTCGTTTCCTACAGATTGTATTTCGTCTTTTTCTAGTTGTATTTTATGTTATTCTAGTTTTATTTCATCTTCTTCTAGTTGTTTTGCACATGCTGGTTGTCATTCTTATTCCACTAGTAGGCTTCCATCTTCTACTAGTTGCCTTTCATCTTCTACTAGTTATCTATTAATTGTCCTTCATTTTCTTCTAGTTGTCCTTTATCTTGTACTGGTTGTCTTTAATTTTCTTATAGTTGGCTTTCACCTTATACTAGTCTTTCATCTTCTTATGGTTGTCTTTCATGTTCTACTAGTTGTCTTTCATGTTCTACCGGTTGTCTTTCGTCAACTATATGATGTATTTCATCCTCTTCTTCTTGTCTTTCACCATGTAATAGTTGTCTTTCATGTTCTACTGATTGTCTTTCATCTTTTACTATTTGTTTTTATCTTTTACTGGTTGTCTACTGGCTATATTTCATCTTTTTATAGTTGTCATTCATCTTTTACTGGTTGTATTTTATCCTCTTCTAATTATCTTTCACCTTCTATTAGTTGTCTTTCATCTTCTTATGGTTGTCTTTCATGTTCTACTTGTTGTCTTTCATGTTCAACAGGTTGTCCTTCATCGTCTTCTATTTGTATTTCATCGCCTTCTATTTGTCTTTCATCTTGTATTGGTTGTCTTTCAAGTTATACTGGATGTCTATCATTTTCTTCTAGTTATCTTTTATGTTCTACTAGTTGTGTTTGATGTTCTACTAGTTGTCTTTCGTCTACTACATGTTGTATTTTATCTTCTTCTAGTTGTGTTTAATATTATTCTAGTTGTATTTCATCTTCTTCTAGTTGTATTTCATATGATTCTAGTTGTATTTCATCTTCTTCTAGTTGTCTTTCACATTTTACTGGTTATCTTTCTTCTTCTACTAGTTGGCTTTTATCTTCTACTATAGGTAATATTTCAGTTTCTTCTATTTGTATTTCATATTATTCTATTTGTATTTCATCTTTTTCTAGTTGTCTTTCACCTTGTACTGGTTCTCTTTCAGGTATTACTGGTTGTCTTTCATCTTCCTTTAGTTGTTTTTTATCTTCTACTAGTTGTTTTTCATTTTCTTCTAATTGTATTTCATTTTCTACTAGTTGTCTTTCATGTTCTACTGGTTGTCTTTCTTCTACTACATCTTGTATTTCATCTTCTTCTAGTTCTATTTCATATTCTTCTAGTTTGTATTTCATTTTCATGTAGTTATAGTTCATATTATTCTAATTGTACATGAAATGCAACCAATGGAACATGAAAGACAACTAGTAGAACATGAAAAACAGCTAGAAAAATATGAAAGACAACCAGTACAAATAAAAGACAACTAGAAGACGACGAATGACAACATGGTGGATATGACAGACAACTAGTAGAACCTGAAAGACAACCATATGAAGATGAAAGAAAACTAGTAGAAGTTGAAATACAAATAGTACAAGATGAAGGACAACAAGAAAAAGAAGAAATACAACCAGTACACAACTAGTAGAAAATGAAAAACAACCATTAGAACATGAAAGAAATCCAGTACATGGTGAAAGACAACTAGAAGATGACGAAATACAATCTGTAGTAGATGAAATACAACCAGTAGAACATGAAAGACAACCAGTAGAAAATGAAATACAAAAAGAAAAATATGAAATACAACCTATAGTAGAAGAAAATAATAAGTAGAACATGAAAAGCAACTAGAAGAAGAGGACAAAAAACTAGTATAATATGAAAAAAAAACTAGTAGAACATGAAAGACAACTAATACAAGGTTAAAGACTACTAGAAGAAGATGAAATACAGCTAGAAAATATGAAATCGAACTAGCAGAAGATGAAATACAACATTTAATAGACGAAAACAATAGGCATAACATGAAAAAAAGCTAGAAGAAGAAGAAAGATGACTAGTAGAAGGTGAAAGACAACAATAAGAATAGGAAATAAAAACAGTATAAGATGAATGACAACCATTAAAACACGAAAGACAACCAACCAGTACAAGGTGAAAGACTACTATAAGAAGATGAAATACAACTAGAAGAATATGAAATGCAACTTGATGAAGATTAAATACAGCTTGTAGTTGACGAAAGACAGCCGATTGAACATGAAAGACAACCAGTAGAACATGAAAGACAATCACAAGAAGATGAAAGCCAACAAATCGAAGATGAAAGAAATCCAGTACATGGTGAAAGACAACGAGAAGATGATGAAATACAACCTACAGTAGATGAAAGAAAACCAGTAGAACATGAAAGACAACAAGTAGAAAATAAAATACCACAATAAGAAGAAGAAATACAACCTATAGTAGACGAAAACAATAAGTAGAACATCAAAAACAACTAGAAGAAGATGAAAGACAACCAGTATAAGAGGAAAAACAACTAGTAGAACATGAACGACAACCAGTACAATGTTAAAGACTACTAGAACAAGATGAAATTCAAACTATAGTAGAGGAAAGACAACTAGTAGAACATTAAAGACAGCCAGTACAAGCTGAAAGACAACAAGTAGAATCTGAAAGATAATAAGAAGAAGATGAAAGACAACCAGTATAAGATGAAAGACAGCCATCAAAACACGAAAGACAACTAGTACAAGGTGAAAGACTACTAAAAGAAGATGAATTACAACTAGAAGAATACAAATTGATGAAGATTAAATACAACCTATAGTAAACGAAAGACAACAGGTAGAACATGAAAAACAACCAGTAGAACATGAAATACAACCATAAGAAGATGAAAGACTAGTATAAGGTGAAAGGCAATTAAAAGAAGATGAAAAACAACAATAACAAGATGAATGACAACTAGAAGAAGACCAGTAGATTAGTAGAACATGAAAAACAACTAGTAGAACATGAAAGACAAACAGTACATGGTGAATGACAACTAGAAAAAGATGAAATACAACCTTTAGTAGACGAAACAACATGTAGAACAAGAAAGACAACTAAAAGAAGATGAAAGACAACTAGTAAATTGTAAAAACATGTAGAAGAAGATGAAAAACAACAAGTATAACATGAATTAACCAGTAGAACATGAAAGACAACCAGTACAAGGTGAAAGACTATTAGAAGAAGATGAAATGCAACTAGAAGAATATCATGTACAACTAGAAGACAATGAAATACAACCTGCAGTAGAGGAAAGACGATTAGTAGAACATGAAAGACAACATGTTAAAAAAAACTAGAAGACGAAAGTTGAAGGTGAAAGACAATTAGAAAAAGATGAAAGAAAACTCGGTATAAGATGAAAAATGACCAGTATAACAGGAAAGACATTCATTACAACGTTAAAGACTACTAGAAGAAGATGAAACTCAACTAGAAAAATATGAAATACAACTAGAAGAAGATGAACTATAACCTGTAATAGATGAAAGACAAACATTAGAACATGAAAGACAACCAGTAGAAGCTTAAAGACAACAAGTAGAAGGTGAAAACCAACAAGAAGAAGATGAAAGACAACTAGTATAAGATGAAAGACAACCATCAAAACACGAAACACAACCAATACAAGGTGAAAGACTACTAAAAGAAGATGAAATACAACTAGAAGAATATGAAATACAACTTGATGAAGATTAAATACAACCTATAGTAAATGAAAGACAACAGGTAGAACATGAAAGACAACCAGTAGAACATCAAAGACAACCATAAGAAGATGAAATAAGGTGAAAGGCAATTAGGAGAAGATGAAAAACAACAATAACAACATGAATGACAACTAGAAGAAGATGAAATACAACCTTTAGTAGACGAAAACAACATGTAAAACATGAAAGACAACTAAAAGAAGATGAAAGACAACTAGTAGAAGGTAAAAACAACAAGAAGAAGATGAAAGACAACTAGTATCAGATGAAAAACAACCATCAACACACGAAACACAACCAGTACAACCAGTAGAACTTGAAAGACAACTAGAAGAAGATGAAATACAACATATAGTAGACGATAAAAGCCAACATATAGTAGTTGAAAGACAACCAATAGAAAATGAAATACAACCAGAAAAACATGAAATACAACATTTAATAGACGAAACAACAAGTAGAACATGAAATACAACTAGAAGAATTTGAAATACAACATATAGTTGATGATAAAAGCCAACTAGTAGAACAAGAAAGACAACAAGAACAAGAAGAATACAACTTGAATAATATGAAATACAACTAGATTAATTTGAAATACAACTACAAGAAGATGAAATACAAGCTGTAGTTGACGAAAGACAACCAGTAGAACATGACTAGAACTAGTAGAAAATGAAATACAACTCGAAGAAGATAAAATTCAACCCGTACTTGGCGAAAACAACAGGTAGAACATGAAAGACGACTAGAAGAAGATGAAATACAATATATAGAAGATGATAAAAGCCTACTAGTAGTGCAAGAAACACAACCATTACAAGGTGAAAGACTACTAGAAGAAGATGGAATACAACTAGAAGAAATGTAGTATACCTAGAAGTTGATGAAATAAAACTTGTAGTAGATGAAAGACAACTAATAGAACATTAAAAATAACCTGTAGAAATTGAAATACAACTTGAAGAATATGAAATACATCCTCCTGTAGTAGACAAAACAACAACTAGAACATGAAAGACAACTAGAAGAGGATGAAATACAACATATAGTAGACGATAAAAGCCAGCAAGTAGTATAAGAAAGACAACCATTACAATGTGAAAGAGTATTAGAAGAAATTGAGACATAACTAGAAGAATATGTTGTACAACAAGAAGATTATGAAATACAACTTGTAGTAGATCAAAGACAACCAACAGAACATTAAAGACAAGCAGTAGAAAATCAAATACAACTAAAAGAACATGAAATACAACCTGTTGTAGACGAAACAACTACTAGAACTTGAAAGACAACTAGAAGAAGATGAAATACAACATATATTAGATGATAAAAGTCAACAAGTAGTACAAGAAAGACAACCATTACAATGTGAAAGAGTATTAGAAGAAGAATAAATATAACTAGAAGAATATGTAGTACAACTAGAAGATGATGAAATACAACTTGTAGTAGATGAAAGACAACCAATAGGATATTAAAGACAACCAGTAGAAAATGAAATACAACCAGAAGAAGATGAAATACAACATTTAATAGACGAAATAACAAGTAGAACATGAAATACAACTAGAAGAATATGAAATACAACATATAGTTGAAGATAAAAGCCAACTAGTAGAACAAGAAAGACAACCAGTACAAAGTGAAAGACAACTAGAAAAAGATGAAATACAACTAGAAAAATATGAAATACAACTAGAATAATATGAAATACAACTTGATTAATATGAAATACAACTACAAGAAGATGAAATACAAGCTGTAGTTGACGAAAGACAACCAGTAGAACATGACTAGAGCTAGTAGAAAATGAAAGACAACAATAGGTAGAACATGAAAGACAACTAGATAAAGATAAAATACAACATATAGTTGATGACAAAAGCCAACTAGTAGTACATGAAAGACAACCATAACAAGATGAAAGACAACTAGAAGAAGATGAAATACAACTAGAATAATATGAAGTACAACTAGAATAAAATGAAATAAAACTTCAATAAGATCAAATACAAGATGTAGTAGACGAAAGACAGCAAGTAGAACATGATAGACAATTAGTAGAAAATAAAATACAACTCGAAGAAGATGAAATACAACCCTATGGTAGACGAAAACAACAGGTAGAATATGAAAGACTACTAGAAGAAGATGAAATACGACATATACTAGATGATAGAAGCCAACTAGTAGTACAAGAAAGACAACCATCACAAGGTGAAAGACTACTAGAAGAATATGAAATACAACAAGAAGAATATGTAATACAACTAGAAGAAGATGAAATACGAGAAGAAGAATATGTAATACAACTAGAAGATGGAGAAATCCAGTAGTAGACAAAAGACAACTAATAGAACATGAAAACCAACCAGTAGAAAATGAAATATCACCAGAAGAAGAGGAAATACAACACTTAGTAAACGAAACAACAAGTAGAACATGAAATACAACTAGAAGAAGATGAAATACAACATATAATGCATGATAAAAGCCAACAAGTAGTACAAGAAAGATAGCTAGAATAAGGTGATAAACAACTAGAGGAAGATGAAACACAACTAGAAGAATATGTAGTGCAACTAGAAGATGATGAAATACAACCTATAGTAGACGAAAGACAACTAATAGAACATAAAAACCAACCAGTAGAATGAAGTACAACAAGAAGAAGATGAAAAAAAACCGGTTGTAGACGAAACAACAAGTAGAACATGAAAGACAACAAGAAGAAGATGAAATACAACTAGAATAATATGAAACACTACAAGATGAAGTTGAAATACAACTAGAAGAAGAAGAAATACAACCTATAGTACTCGAAACACAACAAATACAACATGACAGACAACTAGTTGAAAATGAAATACACCACGAAGAAGATGAAATACAACCTGTAGTAGAGGAAAACAACAGGTAGAACATGAAAGACGACTAGAAGAAGATGAAATACAATATATAGAAGATGATAAAAGCCTACTAGTAGTGCAAGAAACACAACCATTACAAGGTAAAAGACTACTAGAAGAAGATGACATACAACTAGAAGAATATGTAGTATAACTAGAAGTTAATGAAATAAAACTTGTAGTAGATGAAAGACAACTAATAGAACATTAAAAACAACCAGTAGAAATTGAAATACAACTAGAAGAACATGAAATACAACCTGTAGTAGACGAAACAGCAAGTTGAACAAGAAAGACGACTAGAAGAGAATGAAATACAACATATAGTAGACGATAAAAGCCAGCAAGTAGTACAAGAAAGACAACCATTACAATGAAAGAGTATTAGAAGAAGTTGAAATATAACTTAAAAAATATGTAGTACAACCAGAAGATGATGAAATACAACTTGTAGTAGATGAAAGACAACCAATAGGACATTAAAGACAACCAGTAGAAAATGAAAAACAACTAGTAGAACATGAAATACAACCTGTTGTAGACGAAACAACTAGTAGTACTTGAAAGACAACTAGAAGAAGATGAAATACAACATATAGTAGACGATAAAAGCCAACAAGTAGTACAAGAAAGACAACCATTACAATGTGAAAGAGTATTAGAAGAAGATGAAATATAACTAGAAGAATATGTAGTACAACTAGAAGATGATGAAATACAACTTGTAGTAGATAAAAGACAACCAATAGAATATTATAGACAACCAGGAGAAAATGAAATATAACCAGAAGAAGATCAAATACAACATTTAATAGACGAAACACCAAGTAGAACATTAAATACAACTAGAAGAATATGAAATACAACATATAGGTGATGATAAAAGCCAACTAGTAGAACAAGAAAGACAATCATTACAAAGTGAAAGACAACTTGAAGAAGATGAAATACAACTAGAATAATATGAAATACAACTTGATTAAATGAAATACAACTACAAGAAGATAAAATACAAGCTGTAGTTGACGAAAGACAACCAGTAGAACATGACTAGAGCTAGTAGAAAATGAAATACAACTCAAAGAAGATGAAATACAACCCGTAGTAGACGAAAACAACAGGTAGAACATGAAAGACAACTAGAAAAAGATAAAATACAACATATAGTTGATCATAAAAGCCAACTAGTAGTACATGAAAGACAACCATAATAAGGTGAAAGACATCTAGAAGAAGATGAAATACAACTAGAATAATATGAAATACAACTAGAATAAAATGAAATAAAACTTCAATAAGATCAAATACAACATGTAGTAGACGAAAGACAACAAGTAGAACATGACAGACAATTAGTAGAAAATAAAATACAACTCGAAGAAGATGAAATACATCCTATGGTAGACGAAAGCAACAGGTAGAACATGAAAGACAAGTATAAGAAGATGAAATACGACATATACTAGATGATAGAAGCCAACTAGTAGTACAAGAAAGACAACCATCACAAGGTGAAAGACTACTAGAAGAAGATGAAATACAACAAGAAGAATATGTAATACAATTAGAACAAGATGAAATACAACAAGAAGAATATGTTGTACAACTAGAAGATGATGAAATACATCCTGTAGTAGACAAAAGACAACTAATAGAACATGAAAACCAACCCGTAGAAAATGAAATATCACCAGAAGAAGAGGAAATACTACATTTAGTAAACGAAACTACAAGTAGAACATGAAAGACAAGTAGAAAAATATGAAATATAACATATAGTGGACGATAAAAGCCAACAAGTAGTACAAGAAAGACAGCTAGTACAAGGTGATAAACAACTAGAAGAAGATGAAACACAACTAGAAGAATATGTAGTACAACTAGAAGATGATGAAATACAACCTATTGTAGACGAAAGACAACTAATAGAACATAAAACCAACCATTAGAATATGAAGTACAACAAGAAGAAGATGAAAAAAACCTGTTGTAGATGACACAACAAGTAGAACATGAAAGATAATTAGAAGAAGATGAAATACAACTAGAATAATATGAAACACTACAAGATGAAGTTGAAATACAACTTGAAGAAGAAGAAATACAATCTGTAGTACACGAAACACAACAAGTACAATATGACAGACAACTAGTTGCAAATGAAATACAACTCGAAGAAGATGAAATACAACCTGTAGTAGAGGAAAACAACAGGTAGAACATGAAAGACGACTAGAAGAAGATGAAATACAATATATAGAAGATGATAAAAGCCTACTAGTAGTGCAAGAAACACAACCATTACAAGGTAAAAGACTACTAGAAGAAGATGAAATACAACTAGAAGAATATGTAGTATAACTAGAATTTGATGAAATAAAACTTGTAGTAGATGAAAGACAACCAATAGAACATTAAAAACAACCAGTAGAAATTGAAATACAATTAGAAGAACATGAAAGACAACTAGAAGAGGATGAAATACAACATATAATAGACGATAACCAGCAAGTACAAGAAAGACAACAATTACAATGTGAAAGAGTATTAGAAGAAAAGAAATATAACTTGTAGAATATGTAGTACAACTAGAAGATGATGAAATACAACTTGCAGTAGATGAAAGACAACCAACAGAACATTAAAGACAACCAGTAGAAAATGGAAAACAACTAGAAGAACATGAAATACAACCTGTTGTAAATGAAACAACTAGTAGTACTTGAAAGACAACTAGAAGAAGATGAAATACAACATTTAGTACACGATAAAAGACAACAAGTAGTACAAGAAAGACAACCATTACAATGTGAAAGGGTATTAGAAGATGATGAAATATAACTAGAAGAATATGTAGTACACTAGAAGATGATGAAATACAAGACGTAGTAGATGAAAGACAACCAATAGAATATTAAAGACAACCAGTAAAAAATGAAATACAACCAGAAGAAGAAGAAATACAACATTTAAGAACCTGAAATACAACAAGAAGAATATGAAAAACAACATATAGTTGATGATAAAAGCCAACTAGTAGAACAAGAAAGACAACAAGAACAAGAAGAATACAACTTGAATAATATGAAATACAACTTGAATAATATGAAATACAACTAGATTAATTTGAAATACAACTACAAGAAGATGAAATACAAGCTGTAGTTGACGAAAGACAACCATTAGAACATGACTAGAACTAGTAGAAAATGAAATACAACTCGAAGAAGATGAAATAACCCGTACTAGACGAAAACAACAGGTAGAACATGAAAAGACAACTAGAAGAAGATGAAATACAACATATACAAGATGATAAAAGCCTACTAGTAGTGGAAGAAACACAACCATTACAAGGTGAAAGACTACTAGAAGAAGATGGAATACAACTAGAAGAATATGTAGTATACCTAGAAGTTGATGAAATAAAACTTGTAGTAGATGAAAGACAACTAATAGAACATTAAAAACAACCTGTAGAAATTGAAATACAACTCGAAGAATATGAAATACATCCTCCTGTAGTAGACGAAACAACAAGTAGAACATGAAAGACAACTCAAAGAGGATGAAATACAACATATAGTAGACGATAAAAGCCAGCTAGTAGTAGAAGAAAGACAACCATTACAATGTGAAAGAGTATTAGAAGAAATTGAAACATAACTAGAAGAATATGTTGTACAACAAGAAGATTATGAAATACAACTTGTAGTAGATCAAAGACAACCAACAGAACATTAAAGACAACTAGTAGAAAATCGAATACAACTAAAAGAACATGAAATACAACCTGTTGTGGACGAAACAACTACTAGAACTTGAAAGACAACGAGAAGAAGATGAAATACAACATTTAGTAGACAATAAAAGCCAACACAAGTAGTACAAGAAAGACAACCATTACAATGTGAAAGAGTATTAGAAGAAGATGAAATATAACTAGAAGAATATGTAGTACAACTAGAAGATGATGAAATATAACCTGTAGTAGATGAAATACAACGAATATAATATTAAAGACAACTAGTAGAAAATGAAATACAACCAGAAGAAGATGAAATACAACATTTAATAGACGAAACAACAAGTTGAACATGAAATACAACTAGAAGAATATGAAATACAACATATAGTTGATGATAAAAGCCAACTAGTAGAACAAGAAAGACAACCAGTACAAAGTGAAATACAACTAGAAGAAGATGAAATACAACTAGAATAATATGAAATACAACTTGATTAATATGAAATACTTCTACAAGAAGATGAAATACAAGCTGTAGTTGACGAAAGACAACCAGTAGAACATGACTAGAGCTAGTAGAAAATGAAATACAACTCAAAGAAGATGAAATACAACCCGTAGTAGACGAAAACAACAGATAGAACAAGAAAGACAACTAGAAAAAGATAAAATACAACATATAGTTGATGATAAAAGCCAACTAGTAGTACATGAAAGACAACCATAACAAGGTGAAAGACAACTAGAAGAAGATGAAATAGAACTAGAATAATATGAAATACAACTAGAATAAAATGAAATAAAACTTCAATAAAATCAAATACAACATGTAGTAGACGAAAGACAACAAGTAGAACATGATAGACAATTAGTAGAAAATAAAATACAACTCGAAGAATATGAAATACACCCTATGGTAGACAAAAACAACAGGTAGAACATGAAAGACAAGTATAAGAAGATGAAATACGACATATACTAGATGATAGAAGCCAACTAGTAGTACAAGAAAGACAACCATCAGAAGGTGAAAGACTACTAGAAGAAGATGAAATACAACAAGAAGAATATGTAATACAACTAGAAGAAGATGAAATACAACAAGAAGAATATGTTGTACAACTAGAAGATGATGAAATACATCCTGTAGTAGACAAAAGACAACTAATAGAACATGAAAACCAACCAGTAGAAAATGAAAAACAACTAGAAGAACATGAAATACAACCTGTTGTAGACGAAACAACTAGTAGTACTTGAAAGACAACTAGAAGAAGATGAAATACAACATATAGTGCACAATAAAAGCCAAGAAGTAGTACAAGAAAGACAGCTAGTACAAGGTGATAAACTATTAGAAGAAGATGAAACACAACTAGAAGAATATGTAGTACAACTGGAAGATGATGAAATACAACTTGTAGTAGACGAAACACAACTAATAGAACATAAAAACCAACCATTAGAATATGAAGTACAACAAGAAGAAGATGAAAAAAACCTGTTGTAGACGAAACAACAAGTAGAACATGAAAGACAACTAGAAGAAGATGAAATACAACTAGAATAATATGAAACACTACAAGATGAAGTTGAAATACATCTAGAAGAAGAAGAAATACAACCTGTAGTACACGAAACACAACAAGTACAACATGACAGACAACTAGTTGAAAATGAAGTACACCTCGAAGAAGATGAAATACAACCTGTAGTAGGCGAAAACAACAGGTAGAACATGAAAGACGACTAGAAGAAGATGAAATACAATATATAGAAGATGATAAAAGCCTACTAGTAGTGTAAACACAACCATTACAAGGTAAAAGACTACTAGAAGAAGATGAAATACAACTAGAAGAATATGTAGTATAACTAGAATTTGATGAAATAAAAGTTGTAGTAGATGAAAGACAACTAATAGAACATTAAAAACAACCAGTAGAAATTGAAATACAACTAGAAGAACGTGAAATACAACTTGTAGTAGACGAAACAACAAGTTGAACATGAAAGACAACTAGAAGAGGATGAAATACAACATATAGTAGACGATAAAAGCCAGCAAGTAGTACAACAAAGACAACCATTACAATGTGAAAGAGTATTAGAAGAAAATAAATATAACTTGAAGAATATGTAGTACAACCAGAAGATGATGAAATACAACTTGTAGTAGATGAAAGACAACCAACAGGACATTAAAGACAGCCAGTAGAAAATGAAAAACAACTAGAAAACATGAAATCCAAGAAGATGAAATACAACATATAGTAGACAATAAAAGCCAACAAGTAGTACAAGAAAGACAACCATTACAATGTGAAAGAGTATTAGAAGAAGATGAAATATAACTAGAAGAATATGTAGTACAACTAGAAGATGATGAAATACAACCTGTAGTAGATGAAAGACAACCAATAGGACATTAAAGACAACCAGTAGAAAATGAAATACAACCAGAAGAAGATGAAATACAACATTTAATAGACGAAATAACAAGTAGAACATCAAATACAACTAGAAGAATATGAAATACAACATATAGTTGAAGATAAAAGCCAACTAGTAGTACAATAAAGACAACCAGTACAAAGTGAAAGACAACTAGAAGAAGATGAAATACAACTAGAATAATATGAAATACAACTTGATTAATATGAAATACAACTACAAGAAGATGAAATACAAGCTGTAGTTGACGAAAGACAACCAGTAGAACATGAAAATAAAATAAAATAGAACTCAAAGAAGATGAAATACAACTCGTACTAGACGAAAAAAATAGGTAGAACATGAAAAGATAGCTAGAAGAAGATGAAATACAACATATAGTTGATGATAAAAGCCAACTAGTAGTACAAGAACGACAACCATTACAAGGTGAAAGACAACTAGAAGAAGATGAAATACAGCTAGAATAATATGAAATACAACTAGAATAATTTGAAATACAACTTGAATATGATCAAATACAACATGTAGTAGACGAAAGACAACAAGTAGAACATGACAGACAATTAGTAGAAAATGAAATACAACTCGAAGAAGATGAAATACAACCTATGGTAGACGAAAACAACAGGTAGAACATGAAAGCCAAGTAGAATAAGATGAATTACGACATATACTACATGATAAAAGCCAACTAGTAGTACAAGAAAGACAACTATCACAAGGTGAAAAACTACTAGAAGAAGATGAAATACAACAAGAAGAATATGTAATACAACTAGAAGAAGATGAAATACAACAAGAAGAATATGTAGTACAACTAGAAGATGATGAAATACAACCTGTAGTAGACAAAAGACAACTAATAGAACATGAAAACCAACCAGTAGAAAAGGAAATATAACCAGAAGAAGCTGAAATAGAACATTTAGTAAACAAAACAACAAGTAGAACATGAAAGACAACCAGAAGAAGATGAAATACAACATATAGTAGACGATAAAAGCCAACAAGTAGTACAAGATAGACAGCTAGTACAAGGTGAAAAACTACTAGAAAAGGATGAAACACAATTAGAAGAATATGTAGTACAACTAGAAGATGATGAAATACAACCTATAGTAGACGAAAGACAACTAATAGAACATAAAAACCAACCAGTAGAATATGAAATATTACTAGAAGAAGATGAAATACAACATGTAGTAGACGAAACAACAAGTAGAACATAAAAGACAACTAGAAGAAGGTGAAATACAACTAGAATAATATAAAACACGACAAGATGAAGATGAAATACTACTTGAAGAAGAAGAAATACAACCTGTAGTAGACGAAAACAATAAGTAGAACATCAAAAACAACTTCAAGAAGATGAAAAACAATTCGAAGAGGACAGACAACCAGTATAAGATGAAAAACAACCAGTAGAACATGATCGACAACCAGTACAAGGTTAAAGACTACTAGAACAAGATGAAATTGAAACTGTAGTAGAGGAAAGACAACAAGTAGAACAATAAAAACAGCTAGTACAAGCTGAAAGACAACAAGTAGAAGCAGAAAGACAAGAAGAAGAAGATGAAAGACAACCAGTATAAGATGAAAGACAACCATCAAATCATGAAAGACAACTAGTACATGGTGAAAGACTACTAAAAGAAGATGAATTACAACTAGAAGATTATGAAATACAACTTGATGAAGATTAAATACAACCTGTAGTAAACGAAAGACAACAGGTAGAACATGAAAGACAACCAGTAGAACATGAAAGACAACCATAAGAAAATGAAAGACTAGTATAAGGTGAAAGGCAATTAGAAGAAGATGAAAAACAACAATAACAAGATGAATGACAACTAGAAGAAGATGAAATACAACCAGTAGACTAGTAGAACATGAAAGACAACTAGTAGAACATGAAAGACAATCAGTACAAGGTGAAAGACTACTTTAAAAAGATGAAATGCAACTAGAAGAATATGAAGTACAACTAGAAGATGATGAAATACAACCTGTAGTAGATGAAAGACAATTAGTAGAACATGAAAAACAACCAGTTAAAATGAAATGTAACAAGAAGAAGATATATATGTACTGTAGTAGACGAAAACAATAGTTAGAATATGAACAAAAACTTGAAGAAGATGAAAGACAATTAGTTGAAGGTGAAAGACAATTAGAAGTAGATGAAAGAAAACTTATAAGATGAAAAACGACCAGTATAACATGAAAGACATCAATTACAAGGTTAAAGACTACTAGAAGATGGTGAAATGCAACTAGAAAAATATGAAATACTACCAGAAGAAGATGAAATATATCCTGTAATAGACGAAAGACAAGCAGTAGAACATGAAAGACAACCAGTAGAAGCTTAAAGACAACAAGTAGATGGTGAAAAACAACAAGAAAAACATGAAAGACAACCAGTATAAGATGAAAGACAACCAACAGAACACGAAAGACAATCAGTACAAGGTTAAAGACTATTAGAAGAAGATGAAATGCAACTAGAAGAATATGAAATACAACTTGATGAAGATGAAATACAGCCTGTAGTAGACGAAAGACAACCAGAAGAAGATGAAAGACAATCATCGAAACACGAAAGACAACCAGTTTAAGGTGAACGACTACTAGAAGAAGATGAAATACAACTAGAAGAATATGAAATACAATTTGATGAAGATTGAATATAGCCTGTAGTTGACGAAAGACAACCGGTTGAACATGAAAGACAACTAGTAGAAGATGAAAGACAACCATCAAAATACGAAAGACAACTAGTTTAATGTGAAAGACTACTAGAAGAAGATGAAATACAATTTGATGAAGATTAAAGACAGCCTGAAGTTGACGAAAGACAACCGGTTAAACATGAAAGACAACCAGTAGAACATGAAAGACAATCATAAGATGATGAAAGACAACAAATAGAAGATGAAAGACAACCATTAGAACATGAAAGAAATCCAGTACATGGTGAAAGACAACTAGAAGATGATGAAATACAACCTATAGTAGATGAAAGAAAACTAGTAGAACATGAAAGACAACCAGTTGAAAATGAAATACCACAAGAAGAAGATGAAATACAACCTATAGTAGACGAAAATAATAAGTAGATTATGAAAAACAACTACAAGAAGATGAAAGACAACTAAAAAAAGTGAAAGACAACTGGAAGAAGAGGAAAGACAACCAGTATAAGATGAAAAACAACCAGTAGAACATGAACAACAACAAGTACAAGGTTAAAGACTAGTAGAAGAGGATGGAATTCAAACTGTAGTAGATGAAAGACAACCAGTAGAACTTTAAAGACATCCAGTACAAGTTGAAAGACAACAAGTAGAAAATGAAAGGCAACAAGAAGAAGATGAAATACAACCGGTATAAGATGAAAGACAACCATCAAAACACGAAAGACAAATACAAGGTGAAAGACAACTAAAAGAAGATGAAATACAACTAGAAGAATATGAAATACAACTTGATGAAGATTAAATACAACCTGCAGCAAACGAAAGACAACAGGTAAAACATGAAAGACAACCAATAGAAGATGAAAGACTAGTATAAGGTGAAAGACAATTAGAAGAAGATGAAAACAACAATAACAAAATGAATGATAACTAGAAGAAGATGAAATACAAACAGTAGACTAGTAGAACATGAAAGACAACCAGTACATGGTGAAGGACAACTAGAAGAAGATAAAATACAATCTTTAGTAGACGAAAACAACATGTAGAACATGAAAGACAACTAAAAGAAGATGAAAGACAACTAGTAGAAGGTAAAAACATGTAGAAAAAAACCAGTAGAACATGAAAGACAACCAGTACAAAGTGAAAGACTACTAGAAGAAGATGAAATGCAACTAGAAGAATATGAAGTACAACTAGAAGATGATGAAATACAACCTATAGTAGACGAGAGACGATTAGTTGAACATAAAAGACAACCAATTAAAATGAAATGTAACAAGAAGAAGATATATATATATATATATATATATATATATATATATATATATATATTATAGTAGACGAAAACAATAGGTAGAACATAAAAAAACTAGAAGAAGATGAAAGACAACTAGTCGAAGGTGAAAGACAACAGTAAGAACAGGAAATAAAAATAGTATAAGATGAATGACAACCATCAAAACACGAAAGACAACAAGTACAAGGTGAAGACTATTAGAAGAAGATGAAATACAACTAGAAGAATATGAAATACAACTTGATGAAGATTAAATACAGCCTGTAGTTGAAGAAAGACAACCGGTTGAACATGAAAGACCACCAGTAGAACATGAAAGACAATCATAAGAAGATGAAAGACAACCATTAGAACATGAAAGAAATCCTGTACATGGTGAAAGAAAACTAGAAGATGTTGAAATACAACCTATAGTAGATGAAAGAAAACTAGTAAAACACGAAAGACAACCTGTAGAAAATGAAATACCACAATAGGAAGATGAAATACAACCTATAGTAGACGAAAACAATAAGTAGAACATGAAAAACAACTAGAAGAAGATGAAAGACAACTAGAAGAAGGTGAAAGACAACTAAAAGAAGGTGAAAGACAACTGGAAGAAGAGGAAAGACAACTAGTATAAGATGAAAAACAACCAGTAGAACATGAACGACAACCAATACAAGGTAAAGACTACTAGAAGAAGATGAAATTCTAACTGTAGGAGAGGAAAGACAACCAGTAGAACTTTAAATACAGCCAGTACAAGCTGAAAGACAACAAGTAGAAGGTGAAAGACAACAAGAAGAAGATGAAAGACAACCATTATAAGATGAAAGACAACCATCAAAACACGAAAGATAACCAGTACAAGGTGAAAGACTACTAAAAGAAGATGAAATACAACTAGAAGAATATGAAATACAACTTGATGAAATACAATCTGTAGTACACAAAAGATAATAGGTAGAACATGAGACAACCAGTAGATAATGAAAGACAACCATTAGAAGATGAAATAGTATAAGGTGAAAGGCAATTAGAAGAAGATGAAAAACAACAATAACAAGATGAATGACCACTAGAAGTAGACTAGTGGAACATATAAGACAACTAGTAGAACATGAAAGACAACCAGTACATGGTGAAGGACAACTAGGAGAAGATGAAATACAACCTTTAGTAGACGAAAAAAACATGTAGAACATGAAAGACAACTAAAAGAAGATGAAAGACAACTAGTAGAAGGTAAAAACATCTAGAAGAAGATGAAAAACAACAAGTATAATATGAAAAAAACCAGTAGAACATGAAAGACAACCAGTAAAAGGTGAAAGACTACTAGAAGAAGATGAAATGCAACTAGAAAGATATGAAATACACCTACAAGAAGATGAAATATAACCTGTAAAAGACGAAAGACAACCAGTAGAACATGAAAAACTGTCACACCCCGACAACGGGGCTGACAACCCACCGCGCTGTCAGTGCAAGGCCATTTTATTATCATGCACAATCTTATAAATATATACATACACTACCAGTGACATAGACAAGAGCCACGATACCTGTAAAAACTTTGTGGCATGTTCCACAATCTTCTAGTTCACATCTCGTTTTTGTGTCTTGCGTTTTGTACCTGGAACCCACCGAAGTGGAAAAATGTGAGAGATTGAAAATCTCCCAGTGCGGTATTTAGTTCCAGTCGAGTTATTCTAAGACCCAACCAACATGAACCAAATAACACCAAGCACAAATAATAAAAGAGCAACACTAATCATCAAGCCAAATAAATAATTCATAACATAAAATGCTCGAATCCAAATAAAAGAAACAATACACACAAAGTAATAATAACTGCAGCAACAATAAGAGAAACATTGAAACAATATTCAATCTTTTCCATGCATATGATCTGATATAGTACCCAAATGCAATGATCATGAATCTTACTTTATGCACAAATGTTCTAGTAAAGCAATTCTTTTAATATTTCTATCTTGCGATAGATTCGACACTTATTTGACTACGGTCATGCGCTACCACGAATACGGTGCATGCCTACACAATTTCTATTATGTGCATAACTTGAAATTGTGCACTTACCACGAATACGGCGCCTACGTGCCTTCAGGTATGCGCTTCCACGAATCAACGGTGCCTACATAACTGGATCATGCGCTACCACGAATACGGTGACTACGCAATTTCTATTATGCGCTTCCACGAATTAACAGCGCCTACATAACAAAAATTACACGCTTACCACGAATACAGCGCCTACATGACCACCATGGTCATGCGCTACCACGAAAAGATAGTGCCTACATGACCGGTCAAGTTTCCAAGTTCAATATTCAATCAAAACATGATCCTAGTCATGCACTACCACGAAAAGACAGCGCCTACATGATCGGTCAAATATCCAATTTAATATTCAATCAAGTGCACATATGACTATATGTTATGCTTCATGAGAAATACTATGCATCATTATCATGCATGCCACTATTGACTTGAAATCAAACTTATGATTTAACCAAATTAATTTATATCAAGTGATGCATGAATTTCAGAAAAGTATGATCGTGCTTCCTAAGACATTTCATGCATTCATATCATACAAATCAAAACTATAACAAATATCTATAGTATGGCAAACAGCTAGAAATCAACAAGCAATAATCAAGACAATAGCAATCAAGCAAACCAAATCATGTTTCAAATAATATTAAACCAAATGATTAAAATCATGACATGCTCTAGTCTCAAGAATTGATAAGGGAACCACCAAATACCGGACTTAAGTTCTATGTCTATAGTTTGTCACCATACCAACTGGTTTGATTAACAAATTAACAAGGCTGTTATTAAAACATCTACTAATTCTAGTGCGATCCATTCATATCAATTCCAGTGCAATCCCTTTATATTTGGTCAATACCCATATGCTATGTTAATTATGCATGCCTTGCAAACATGAACTGTTACCCAATAATTGATCAATACTTTATAACAATCAAGCAACCCAAATCAACAATTATAAGCAAGCAATCAACAAATCAAGCAAACCAAATCAATACTTTATAACAATCAAGCAACCCAAATCAACAATTATAAGCAAGCAATCAACAAATCAAGCAAACCAAATCAACACTTATAATCTAGCAATCAACAATCAATAAAATTAGTTGGAAGGAGCTAGGAATAACTCGAAATCTGCACCTTAGCAATGTTGGGTACGATAATTACAGTGTCATTGCGGTATAGACCTGTTCCACAATACTTCTTGATCCAATTGTGCAAGATTTGCGCCTATGCCGATGAACAAGATTGATTCGGTAGTACAATAGCGTCTTTTAGTACTTTAGTTAGTTACAACCTGTGGAACTTGTCAAATTCCTGATTGGGGCTCGATCAAGGACATAAAAGAATTTCAATTAATTTGTGATATAAGGTTTAAACAATAGAGTTCCTTTTTCATTGATTTTAAGTCATAAAAGATTAGGTGACAAAGATCATATAAAATTTATGACATGAATTAAATTAGGCTTTTGAGCAAAATTTTCTATTTCGGTTTTCTCCAATAGAAAGGTTCAAGTATATTAATTATTTGAATGAGATAATTAAATTACCTTCATGTTATGGAATTGATATTAGGAATATACCAATTGAGGTCTAAGTTTGTAACTTCAAATTTTCTAGATATGCCCAAACTCGTTATCTCAAATCCAAGACTTTAGTAAGTATAATTTTATAACTTCGCATATTTACCAAAAAACTTAGATTGATTTCAAATTCAGGACTATTTTAAGGTTCTTCACTACCAATCCAAAGTTATAAATAAAACAATTTACAAGTTCAAGCATCGTAGCAAAACAAAAATTGGAGAAGTGAGAAGGTTCTAAATACCGGATTAATTTTTCACTCAACACCCGAGAGAGAGAAAGAGAGCAAGAAATATCTCGACAAGATCCCGCAACTAATCGATCCTCCATTCCGTCTTGATCAATCGTCCACGTCCACTGCACGTTCAATTCTTGAAGCCACAAAAGACCTACTTCTTCTCCTCCGTTGTTCCCTGTTGCTAAGGTGTCGGCACCACCACATTCATTCTCTCCTCTATCTCCTTTCTTTTGTTTTATCCTTCATCGGTTCCCTCTTCTTTTCTTTTTTCTTTCTGATATCTTCAAGATTGGAGGGCGATATAGTCAAGGGAGCAAAAGGAATAGAATGTGGGGATGCAGATGATGACACGTGTGTGAGATATTAAATTTATGGGAAAATTGGTTATTTGCTACTCCAAAACCTTCAAATTGTAAAAATACCATCCTGAAATTTGAAATTGAAAAAATGACACTCTAAACTTCATTAATTCCTAATTTTGCCATTTATACTATAAAAAAAAATTTAGGACTAAAATACCCTTCTCTCTCTCTCAAATTTTCGCAATAAGGTCCTGTCAGTTCAAGTTCAGTACCAGTGGCTACACTGGGCTGGTACCGACTGGTACCAGTAAGCACATACAACACATAACAACAAGGTAAAGGCCAGCACAAAGAAAACCAGCAAGGACTGGTACGGCCAGTGTACCAGTCACGCAAACAAGAGGCAGAAATCCAAGCAACAGGCAGCAAGCAACACAGCACCAAAAACCAGCAAAACAGGGCAACACAGCACCGAAAATTTGAGAGAGAGAGAAGGGTATTTTAGTCCTAAATTTTTTTTTTTTATAGTATAAATGGCAAAATTAGAAATTAATGAAGTTTAGAGTGGCATTTTTACAATTTCAAATTTCGGGATGACATTTTTACAATTTGAAGGTTTTGGAGTGGCAAATAACCAATTTTCTCTAAATTTATTTAGATGAGTGGTAAATTGTAAATTAAATGAATTAAAGGAAAAGAGACTGACGGGTGTCTACATGTAATTATTTTAGGAGATTATAACTTGTCAATTATTCTTATTTAATTAATTGGTTACTTTGCACAAGGCCCCTCATTATTTTAGAAATATAACTTTATATTTTAAATTCAAAGTTTTCATGAACCTATGTTACAATTAATTTTGAAATATTTTAATTAGAGTAAAACTATTGTAGTCAGTATATGACTTTACAAACAAATAAATTTTATATAAATAATCAAATTATTTTACTCAACTTTATGGCTATTACAACTATGACAGATATGATATATTCAGAATTTCTGATATAGCATTTCATATGTATTTGTAGTCTATTAATTACTAATTTTCAAAATACAGATTTATAAATATACTTCAAACTCTATATTGCTATTTTTAAACACACTTTACTTCAATTAAGATAAATCTCCAATTGTTTGAAAATTGGGATGTTACAAAGACAACCAGTAGAAGCTTAAAGACAACAAGTAGAAGGTGAAAAACAACAAGAAAAACATGAAAGACAACCAGTATAAGATGAAAGACAACCAACAGAACACGAAAGACAATCAGTACAAGATGAAAAACTATTAGAAGAAGATGAAATGCAACTAAAAGAATATGAAATACAATTTGATGAAGATGAAATACAGCCTGTAGTAGACGAAAGACAACCGGTAGAACATGAAAGACAACTAGTAGAACATGAAAGACAACCATAAGAAGATGAAAGACGACTAGTAGAAGGTGAAATACAATTAGAAGAAGATGAAAAACAACAAGTACAAGATAAAGGACAAGTAGAATAATATGAAATACAACCAGTAGACTAGTAGAACATGAAAGACAACCTGTACATGGTGAATGACAACTCGAAGAAGATGAAATACAAACTGTTGTAGACGAAAACAACATGTAGAACATGAAAGACATAACTAAAAAAAGATGAAAGACAACTAGTAGAAGGTAAAGACAACTAGAAGATGATTAAAAACAACCAGCAGCTCCGAGTTTATGGCATCTCTCATCTCCAGGCATCCTTTGCTATTAAAATCTTAGGTGAGTTGCATATTTCTTGGGGATTGAGGTTCAAAATCTGAAATCGGGTATCCATCTATCACAATCCAAGTTTGTCTTGGATCTATTATCTCTTACCGAAATGCAATCGTGTAACCCAATTTCTTCACCTATGGCTACATCTCCTCCTCTTTCTGCCTTTGATAGCCTAATCTTTGAGAATCCCACTGTGTTGATAATGTCGTGGGTGCTCTACAGTATGTTCTACAAATAGCTATATAAATTGTTAAATTTTTAGGTTAGCCCGAATTATGGTATAGATGATCTATAATCCAATCTTTATCTGAATCCACATTGTTTGGTTCTAAATGTCTAATTGCTTACATTCGTTTGTTTTGTTGAATCCACTTAATTTCTTAAAACAATGGAGGTATCCTTTCAAGTGGCGAATTACATGGGGAGGATCATATTGAAATTTAATTGAAACTTTTTTCGTACTTGTTAGCACTTCATTTTATTTTTGACATATCCTAGTATATTATTCGTGTATTATTTGTGTGTTGATATAATTATTTGATTTTCCTTTTCTATGCGACACAGTAATTTTTTTTATGAAATGAAATAGTGAAGAATCTTATTTTGTTTTGTGTATTATGAAATTTACATTTTTATTAAAATAAACTTCATAGATGATGGATAGCCTCTTTATATTCAAATTCCGCTCAATTCTTGTAATTAAGTTTGAAACATTTGTTATTGCAAATCATTAACTGCATTACTTGACGAAAACTGCATGACGCTAACAAAAACAATATGAAAATACATCAAATCATAAAATTTATGAGGCATGGAAGATGAAAAATGCATGATTTCATTGTTAGTTAAAGCTTCCCGATTAGATGACCGGATGCCACATTATATAGCAGCTTATAAATCCATCCCTTAGAGAAACTTTTCGTAATTATTGAAAAAAAATTATATGATCAAGTTCATATATTATATGATACTAAATATTATTATTATATAATATTTTCTTGTGATATTGGAGTAAACCAAAAACAGCTTAGAGTAGTTTAGAAATGGCATAAATCAGTAGGCACTAATTTGAGTTATATTGATCAATTTATTCAATTATGGAAAAATTAAAGTCCTCGATAATCTTAATGACAATAAATTGCGGCTGAACTGGCCCCGGAACAGGGGATATCAACTCCAGCTTCTTCTGAGAAAGAAAGGCGCGCGCTTGTCGCTTAATTAAAGTGGGGTATAGAGGGGGGCGACCACCAAGGTACACATGCAATCCATAGCAAATTCAAGATTGGTGTTTGTTTTAATTAGAGAAGTTGAAGGATTGATAGCAAATTGAAGAGAAGTAGAGTATATATAATTCTTTAAAATCTGTATCGTCTCAACTCTCAAGCATATAAATTTTACAAAAATGAACAGTTTTTGAGTATTTGATTCAGATAGAAATCATTACAACTATCAAAATTTCAATTTTTTTTTGTTGAGAAAGATGGAGCATTGAAGCCTAGTTTTTTTAATTTTCAATATTCATAAATGTTCTTCTTTACCACTAAATAAAAAGCTGATTTTCACAACTGTCAAAATTGATGTGCTAAAATCTTTTTATGAGTTTGTTTAACTTTCTTTTGATATTTACAAATGACAACATGATTCTGCTCAACCGCGTTATGTATTCAAGAGCCGATTTTTTTTACACGTAACATTTATAATAAAAATTGAACTTATTACATCAAATCATTGTAAATGCCAGAGTTGATGTACGCAAAAAATTTATGCAGTTGATTCACTTTAAGATTCAGAAATTTATGTATTAAAGAAAATATGAATCTGTATGATGAATACAAACAATTATTTTACATATGTATTCAATGCATTGAGATCCATGCTTGAACAAATCTATACATAATTTGGTTTGCCGTATTAAAGTTTTACAACCAAATTTCTTCATTTTGCATTCAATTTCATCCATTATACCCCTAAATGGTATATGCAATTCTAAAATTCATTTAAAGAGATCTTAACATTCAATCAAATCAAGTGATCTAGATTGACTAGAAATGATCTATAATCTGATCTTCATCCGAGTACACATTATTTGGATCTAAATATCTAATTTATTACATTCGTTGTCTTGTCTAATTTATTACATTCTGATTATGCGTGGTGCCTCTTTATTGGTATCTTTCCGTGGGACTACAAAGGCTTTTATTTTGGGTTTTTGTCAAGAAATTTATTTTTAGCTTTGAGGAATGTATGGAATTTCATCTTTGGGTTAGGATTTATATTTATTTTAAGTTTGGGCATTGGTTTAGGTATTTATTTGTGAAGTTCGGATTTTGGCTGGAAGATTGTCAATTGTTCGAGTATGTCCATCGACATTTATTCCTCAATTTTAATTTTGGTATTTACTTTTTTTTGTCATTTTTATTATCATTTTTGAGCAAATACGGTATAAGTCCATTACACATGATACAGATATATAAAGATAAAAGAAAAGCTCATACAATAAGAACTTTAACGCTTAGCATTTATATGATTGTTCATAAATCAAAAGATAGAGACTCTACAAATAAAACTCCATTACACAAGGAGGTAAAAATTAGTCAACACTTCTAAGATTGTTGACATGTACAATACATAGCATACTTGATACGAACTCTTACAATGTAAATATTTTTCTTAATTAATGAAAATTGTTGTTTGGCTACATTCAAGAGATGTGGCACAAAATTGTTTTACATCTTTGGAAACTGGAGACTCACAATGAGATATGGCTTTCTCTTATTACTTTGATTCAAGCTCGGATCGATAGAATAATGATTCATGATTTGAGAGAGTTTCTTGAAAAACAAGTAGTATTGCTTCGATCAAGGCCAATTGATTCCTTAATCTTTGCTCGTTTCTAATGGAAGATAACAAAATATGATATCAATGCCGTTCCATTTTACTGGATACTCCTTTCAAACATGTCTATGCCCTTGCCCTGTTTGGTCCAGAAAAGAAAAGTAAGAAATAATCTCAATATTCAATGAAAAGTGAAAAATTTGTTCTCTACATGTAGCCAACATTTAAAATGTTGTTTGTGGCTAAGACATCAATAATAAATGAAAATACAATGCTAGGTTCTCGAATAGTGAATTTACTTTAAAAAAAAATCCAACATGTTTTTATTATATTAAAAAAAACATGTATCGTTAAACTAATTTCTATAGTCATAATAAGTAAATAATATTTATCATGTTTATAATATTCAAATTCAAATTTATGTTTTATTATTTAAGATTAATATCAAGATTATTAAAATAACAAATTGTAGAAGTGATTCCTCAATTATGATTACTTAGATTACACATACGGTAGAAGAAGTTGTCCCAACTTTAAAAATGCTAACAACTTTGATTTAAAAAAAAATGAATAATTTGGACAATATAAATTAAAACAAATGCTTACTGATTTACGCCATTTCTAGTGCTGTTTTTTATTTACTCCAATATCGTAAACAAATTTAGTCTTCTTGGAAAATAATATTATTTAATATTATTATATAGTTCCATATACTAGATGCATTTGACCTCTATTAGTAAAATTTTATGTAAGCGATGACATTATTAGGGTTTATATATAAAGTGGCATTGGGTCATCTAATTGGGAAACCTGACCTAACAAAACGATCATGCATTTGTTGTCTTCTATATGCCTCATAAATTTTGTGATTAGTTGCTGTTTCTTTTGTTTTAGTTGGTATCATGCATATTTCGCAAAGGAGTGAATTCTCGGAGAGAACAAATATAACAAATTTCATGTTTAGATCCATATAATGAAGAAATTTGCTTGTAAATTTTAAACTCAACTAGATAATTTCAGAATTTTACATTTTAATCTCTTTATATTTTCCCGTTTCATCTATCTTTCGGAAGAAAAAAATTAATGGAGAGGCAAAACCAGTGCCTCGTTGAGTAATGCTGTAATGTCTGTTCGATAGGTTGAAACAAGTCATCCCTCCTTCAACTAGCATGGTTAATAAAAACTCTAAGGTTGGCTTGATATACGTCTTTGTTGTGTGTAGTTGATCTGCCAAGACCAATAGGTTGATATTCTAGAACAATCCTTAACCTTATCGTGGATGTCAATCGTTTTCAAGGAGTTGAGGCACGTTCCTTTAGTGCTTACAATCTTGCGTCCTTCAAGAGTTCTGAAACGTTCCAGTTGCTTTCTTGTGTGAAACTCTATCCCTCTGGTCGTATTGGTGGTTGGTGGTGTAGATTGACTGACTGTTTAGGTTGATTCCACTATTTTTCTGACTTGAGTTCCCCCCGTATGGTATGCTTGTACGGTATAGGACGTGCCAAGCAGCTTCACCACTCGGCAGAATTCTTACTGCGAATTTTCCTCAACCTGCAGAAAGGGAAGAACTTGAAAATTGATCAGATTTGTGATAAAGAAGAAAAATAAATGCTCTGTTTATAAAAGAGAGCAGAATATATGGAAAGCATGGCATAGTCGAGTAGTGAATATGTATCAATAGTATGCATCGGTAAACCAATTTTTATAGTCATAATAACTGAATAATATATATCATGTTTATAACATTAAGTTTCAAATTTAAGTTGTATTATTTAAGATTATCAAGATTTTTGAAATAACAAATTGTCATGAGATCCCTCTATTATTATTCCTTAGATTATATATACGTTAGAAGCAATGGTGCCGACTTTAAAAATATCAATAACATTGATTTTCAATAATTGAAAATTTTGGACATTATAAATTAATCTAATGCTTACTGATTTACGCCATTTCTACACAACTCTCCTGTTTTTGATTTACTCCAATATCGCAAGCAAACTTTGCCTTTCTTGGAAACTTATATTATCTAATATAAATATTTAGTTCAATATACTAGATACACTTGACCTCTATTTGTATAATTTTATGTGAGGACATTATTAGGGTTTATAAACTGGCATGGGGTCATCTAAATGGGAAAGACTGTTCTAACAACGAAATCATGCATTTGTTGTCTTCTATTTCACAGTGACTTGGTAGGTTTCCTGCATATTTCGCAGTGATGGAGCCACATAGAGTCAGAGGATATGACACTTTTCTTTTTTTTCTGTTATTTTTAATATCCTCAAATAAATAAATAAAATTATAAATGTCCTCAATTTTTTTTTAAACTGCCCCAATCGTCAGGATTTCTAGCAGTACGCTAAAGTAAAAATAAATCGAACTGATGCTTACTGATGTATGTCATTTTTAAACAACATCTGGTTGTTTTTAATTTACTCCAATATCGCACGCAAATAAATTGCAGTCCGTCTTTTAGAAAATAATATTTAGATCCTTATACTCCATGCACTTGACCTCTATTTATAAAAGTTTGTGTAAGCGATATCATATAATTGGGAAGCCTCTCCTAACAAACATATCATGCATTTGTGGTCTTCCGTGGTCCATAAATTGGATTGTTTTAGTTAGCGCCATGCATTTCTTGTCAAGTAATGCAGTAATAATGAATTGCGATATTTGTTGTACATTCAAACTTAGTTGTATGAAGTCATCAACCTAATTTGCCACTTGATGAAAGGATATCTCCATTCTCAAGCAATGGAATGGATTGTATATGACGAGGAATGTGGATTCATTATATGGCTACTTGTCATTTCTGGTCAAGTCGAACTTATTGTCTCACAAAATTTATTTTATTTTCTCACTAAATTTGATGAAGTCATAATAAGGGCTACCAAGACAAGTAGTATCACAATTATCTCATGATTTACATGATGTGATTTGAAAAAAAAATTTATGTCAACCACTCAACATACAACCTTAGGAATAGCATAACTAGACAACAACTTGTAGTTTTGTTGCGATGCTTGATCAAAACTAAATTCTATCAAATGCCAACTAGCATTTGTTCATGCAGATTCAGAACTAGCAGTAGTAGACCATGTTCGAGATAGGAAACAGTACAGATGACAACGAGCATTTTGACACAGTGCATGTTGAAGACATATCCGATTCAGATTCGGATGTAAACGATGGCCACAACAGATCCATGCCAATCAAAGAGTTATATATACAACTTGAAATTTGATCCACATAATTTAATGAAAAGGGCTTTTATTAAATTTAATACTTTCGTTGAATTAAAATTGTGTTGACTGTATGGATATTTGCATGGCCGGTCTTCAAAGAATCTTGAAAATAGGAGTCTCCATAATTCAATTGGATGCATGTTTGGGCGGTCTTCAAGAGTCTAGTCAATTTCAATTAATTAAAACGCATGGGAACTGCAGCTTTTGTTGGTTTACTAAAAATTAGTATTTATTAGTTTACAATTCCTAAGTTAGCTTTTAATTTTGTTTTCCTTTAAATATGAAGCAATATCCCTGTAAGAGGGAGTGTTATTTGAATAGAAATTGTGTGTTTGTTTGTTTGAGTTATTTGTGAACAATACCCTTTGTCTCTTACCATAAAACTGAGTACTTGAGCTTAACGGGCAAGACAGTATCGGGACCACCTTGCGTCACATTTGGTACATTCCAGGGATTGACACTACAAATAAGTTTGAAGGGGCGCACAATGCCGGACTACTTTGTAATTTTGAAAAGTAAATCATGGTATTTTGTATATTTTTTATAAAAAATACATCTCAATGTCTTACTAATCCAATGGCTTCTTCCTGTATTTGTTGTTGATATGGCAATGAAGATCATTTTTCATCTTCCTATTGAAACTCTGTTGTCTACTCCGAATGTGGTAGATTTGGTCAGAGAATTTTCTATTGTTGATCGTCCACACTTGTTCCTACGCCCACATGTTCTTTATACTACATCTCAGATGGATGAAGCAAATCCCTGCCTGATTATCATATTTTATCCTAATAGACAGTTTAGTGAAACTTTACTTAATAGTACTGATCATTATTATAATGTCAAATTTTAAATATAAGTTATTTTTTTTAACATTGGCAAAATTATCAAAATAACAAATTGTCTAGTGATCCTTCTATTATGATTGCATAAGTTGCTCATAAGATAGAAACAAATGCAATGATGTGACCTTTCAAAATATGGAGAACTTTAATTTTTCAATAATTTAACAAATTGATCAATATAACTCGAATGAATGCCTTATATTCTTTTTATATGGTTATTCTTTATTATTTGGTTTTGTTTTGACAAGAGTTGTTTTTTATGTTTCAATAATTGAATAAATTGATCATATAACTCAAATTAATGCCTACTGATTTATGCCATTTCTAAACAACTCTAAGCTGTTTTTGGTTTACTCCAATATCGAAAAAAATTAAGTAAATTGCAGTTATTGTCTGCCATGTAATATATGAACTTGGTCTCTATTAGTAAAAGTTTCTCTAAGGGATGGATTTATAAGCTGCTATAGAATGTGGCATCCGGTCATCTAATCAGGAAGCTTTACCTAACATAGAAATCATGCATTTTTCATCTTCCATGCCTCATAAATTTTATGATTAGATGTATTTTGATATTGTTTTTGTTAGCATCATGCATTTTTCGTCAAGTAATACAGTTAATGAATTGCTATAACAGATCTTTCAAACTTAATTACAATAATCAAAGTGAAGGAGGAAGAAGTGGCAGCGGCAATAGGTTTTACAATTTTTTTTCGCAAAATTCAGAATGGTAGAGAATGAAACAAATATGACAAATCTTATGATTTCGAAGATGACAATGGTGGTCCATATATAACAATAAGTTAAGTTGAAGAATCAGGAATAAAGAAGTTTCTTGAAGTGACTGCCTCTTAATTAGTCATTAAGTTACTAATTTTCCTAGTGACATTAACCCATAATCAGAAAGCAACTTTTCATTACCTGTATGAAGATATAAATTATAGAAAATACTGTATGAAAGATTGGAAATCATTGTAAGGTGCCCGTTAATTTTTTTCCGATAATGTTATTATCGAGCATCGATCAAAATAAAGAAAGCTGCCTGAGAATTTATTATCATGCCCGTTAATGTTTGCACTAAATACTTTTTATCGTCCGGCAATTTATTCCTGAAAGCAAACCAGAAAAATGTTCAATGTTTTTCTGATGTGTTGTGAGATTTTCCTGTATACCAAATAAACATTTACTATGAAGAATAACACAATATTACTAAATCTATGCTAAAGAAATATTAGAAATATATCAATGCAATATATCAAGTTGAAGAGTGATGAGGAAAGAAGATTCATGAACAAGATCTGGCCTGATAAAACAAAGGGATTAGCTCTTAATCAGTAATTTAAGTCCTAAATTAATTTGCCTTGTGATGTGATACTGAAAAATGTTGAAGAACAGTAAATTGAGAAGGAGAGAAAGTAATCTTTGTTATTGATTTTCCTTTATTGTTACATTTACAGATAGGACTATATATAGCCTACAGTATCAGCTAACAGATGCTGAACAACTCTAACAAACTTGCCTAACAACCTTTCTTAACAGAATTGCTAACAACCTTTGACCATGGTCAAAGCTGTGTTATCTCTTTCACCCCCCCCCCTCAAGTCCTGTGTAGCTGAAAGGACACAGAGCTTCGTATGCAAACTGGTAAATCGAGAAGTACCCAGTTTTTTTGTGAGAGCATCAGCAATCTGATCTTGGGAAGACATGAATTATACCAAAAGACGACAAGAGGCTACCAAGTCTCGAATAAATTGAATGTCGACCTCAATGTATTTGGTGCGTGCATGATGAACTGGGTTGGCAGCAAGGAAAGTCGCACCAAGATTATCGCAAAAAGCATAACCTAAGATAAAACCTAAACTTTCTTTTTTTTTGACTTCCTCCAATATTTTGCTTAGAAAAATGTAGTTTTTTTTTTTTTTTAAATAATGTCGATAATAAATTTAGCTCAAAATCCTGAATAAACTTAACCATGATGTATATTGGAAGTTTCTCAAGCAATGTTTATTATCGTTAGAGTGGGGTTGCTTCATTTAGTTGAAAGCATGACCTAACAAAAGAAATCACACATATGTTTTCCATCCCTCATAAATTTTGCGTGTCTACATAAATTTTTTGAATGATTTCAGTTAAGAGATTCATAAATTTTGCATGTCATCATTAATTAAATTGTAGCTGTGCATCTTTTGGTGTTACTGAATGAAGTCAAAAAAAATTGTAGCTGCATGTGCATCTTTTTAATTTGCACCCCAAAAACCAACATGTTATTGAGACATGATGGGGTTTGATATCAAGCAATCTAGCGAACAAAGAAAGTGTAAATTAATTATATACTAGAAAAAATTTGTAACTTAAAAATATATCAAGCAACCTAGCGACATTCTCTAAGATAATAATTAATGAAACTAATACGAGTAATTATTATGTGTAGTTAGTGAATAATAATTAAATGATCTGGTCCGTATAATGGTTGACAAGCTTATTTTTTAAAATAGCATACACAAATAATTATTTAAATCAGTCGCATCGTTTTTTCTAATTATAAAATAATAGGATTGCAATGAATTATTGTGGTTAAGATTTGTTTATCATTGCAATGAATTTAGTTGTCCATTCTTTAGGGATTGTTGAGAATTAGAAAATTAAGGGATCAATTAGCCTCAGAATCGTTAGGTGTATAATCATCATGGAGGGTTTAATTATTATTGGCTAATTTAGAAAAATGAGGATTTACTTGTTGAAACAACCCACATGTATAATGGTTGACAAGCTTATTCTTTTTAAATGATATTAATAAAGATGGGCTTCATGACAAGGTTGGAAATAAACCATGGCATGGGGTCATCCAGGGCTCCGAGCAAGCTGTTCTGTCGGTTGGATCCTGAGGCCATCGCTCACTGATGTGTGGCGCGCCATATAATTAAATGAATTATTCATTTGCTTCCAGAGAAAATCACTTACAAACGGCCTAGGGACTTCACCTCAAAAAAGAAAAAAAGAAAATGAAAACGCTAACAATTGTGTGTGAGTTGCGGCATCCACCACGGCGTGTTCCTTGCCTCCATTATTTTCTCTCTTGTGCATTATTGAAAATCTCTTGTTCATCATTGAAAATCTCCATTATAAATTGGAACTCATCTTTATTTTCTATGTTACTTTCAACTGTAATATATGCATCATTTAAAATATCGTGGTTAAAACTAGAGAGGTTTGAAACACCACAAATTGGAACTGATCATTATTTTGTAGGTAGTACTTTGAACTCGCTATATATGTGGTTGCAATCAGATGGCTGGAAAAAAAATTGTTAATTAAATGTTATTTTTAAATTTTGGAATTAGATCAAAGGAAGAAACAATTGCAGAAGTTATTAATATTGTATATTTTTTTAAATGATGTGGGTACCATTTGATGAAATCAACGAGCCTAAAAGCATCCCATAAAAAGAAAAAAATTATATAGTATGCATCATAGTGCATGCATAGTCGGAGGAGGTACACAAAAATAACCACAATGTATGTATGTCGGCGATTAGGAACGGACCAATCCATACTTAGTAATATCTTGTTTTTGCACTAAATCACTTCAAATTTAAAATCTAAGAATGTATTGACTGCAACAGAAAAATGTAAAAAAATTAAAATTGTAGTAAAGTAGACAAACCTAAAAAAAAGATTGTTTCGTAACGAGTTTACATCTCCTTTTGTACTGATGGCTCCACAATATATCACCAATTTCAATCATTGCTGCGGTTAAGGCCATCTTGCCTCTTCTTGTACCAACTCTTGTTTGCTTCAAGTTCGGTACATTAGGTCATGGTTCTTTCCATTGTCCATCATCAACCTTTATTTCTAGCCCCACCTCTGTTTCTTATACTAAATCTTAGATGGATGATGCAAATCGCCATCCGATTATCAAATTCTATCCTAAACAAGTAAATAGACAATTTAGTTAATCTTTATTTAACAATATTGATCTTGTCATAGTTTTGAAAACTGGCAAATATTATCAAAATAACAAACTTTGATCCCTCTATTATGATGATTGCACAACTAGCACACAAGATGGAAACAAATGAAATCACCCGACCTTTAAAAATATCGAGGACTTTGATTTTTCAATAATTGAAGAATTTTATCAGTATAAATCAAATTAATACTTACTGATTTATGCAATTTTTAAACGACTGCCAATTGTTTTTGGTTTACTCCATTAATATCGCATGCAGTCACTTTCTTCCAAAATAATATTATATAATATTAATATTTAGTTCCATATACTATATGAACTTGATGACTATTAGTCAAATAAAGTTTCTCTAAATGATGGATTTACCTAACAAACAAATCATGCATTTTTCGTCTTCCATGCATCATAAATTTTATGATTAGATGTATTTTCAAATTGTTTTATTTAGCGTCATGCAATTTTAGAAAGGCTAAACATCATTACAAGAATTGAGCAGAATTTTAATATAGAGAGGATAAACATCATTTTTAAAATTTTAATAAAATATAAATGTTATAATATACAAAATAAGATTTTTCACTATTTTAATTATTTCTTAAAAAAATTACTATACCAAGTTTATAATTTAGTAATTAATTATCTGTATCAGAAAAACATAGAACTCTTAATTTCATTTTTATTTTAACAGTGCCTAACATGTTTTCTTATTAAATTCGTTTTTGTATTTTTTTTTTAGCTGGTTGAATTGTTTGGTTCGGTTCGATTTAGTATTTTTTAAAACTGGTTAATCCAAAATCGAACTCTAGACCCCACAATCGAACCCCTCTCCCTCTCGGGTCGTGCTAGTGCAGTTGTTAGGCGCACTTCATGCACGCCTTCATGCACAATTTCACGCGCACCTTCACAAACGTACGCCTTTATGCACACCTTCACGTGCACCTTCGCATATGTACGCAATTCGCCAAGTTTTTTGTCATTGTTAGTTAACAATTAAAAAAATTAACAAAACTTGTTTATTTTTATTTTGATTCAACCGAACAAACCGAAAGTTAGTTCGGTTATTGGGTCGGTTTTAATTCAGTTAATAAGTTTATTTTATTCGATTCAGTTATATTTTTGAAAACCAAATAAAATTTTGGTTTATCTATTTTATTTCAATTTTTACTGAATCGAACCAATAAACTGAATTAGATGATCTAGATTGGCTTGAATTGACAAGTACGTCGTCAATATAAATTATTGAATTCTCCAGGTGGCCGAGTTGGGGCTACAATCGATATCCTAGATCCAATATATATTGTGATCTAAATATATTATCAAAATGTATTCCTAACATTTGCATTCGCTGTCTTTCTAATTTTGTAATCCACTAGTGATGTACTGCATTACTCGAGTCGAAGCTAATTAACTAAATCAGTAGAAACTGAAACCAATTACAAAAATATGATGACATGCAAAAGTTATGAGGCATGGAAAACAAGAAATGTGTGATTTCTTTGTTAGGTTAAGGTTCCTATTAAATCGAAGCAATGCTAGCTACTCTTAACATAAATAATCTCATTGCTTGAGCACTTTATCTAGTATATATAACTAATATTATTTCGGATATAATTTTTGAAAAAAAAACCCTACAATTTTCTAAGATATTGGAGCAAGTCAAAAATATCCAAAAGTTTATAATTAAATAAAAACAAAAGGGGGATTTACTCTTTAGTGTATTAGCATAATATCGTAAATCAATTTAAATACCATTAATAAGTATTATTTTGAATATATTTCGAATCAAAACATTTAATAGTTTAATATCGTTATTAATTAGTATTGAAAATGTTAAATCTCTCGAGTCATTATGGCTTTACGGATATCGCCGTAAGTCTAGATTTGCATTGCAAAATACAATAACAACCGTTGGAGAATTATGCAAAAGAGCTTAATAATGGAACGTGTATGATAATTTATAATCAAGCTAGAAAAGAATTTGTTATGCTCATAGTATTATTTTTTCGAGATTTGCTTGAATAAGGATTTGCTTGGATAATACCTATCCGTGATTTGCTTGAATAAGGGATTTGATAATTAACATCATAGGGTCATTGTTGACGCAAAATGTATACATTTAGCCCAAAATTGGTCAATAAATTATTATTATTTCTATCTCGTGAGTATTTAGGACAAGACTTGTAGTTAGTGTTACATAAAAAAATAAATTGATTGTACCAGCTTAATGGTGTTCCGCCTGGCGGGCCAGAAGACCCCAAAAATTAAAATTGTGCTTGATTTAACGATGGAGTCGTTCAGTGGTTTTATAATTCATTTTTAATTAGTAGAAGCCATGTAAAATGTATGGTTGTATAATTCAATGATATTTTAAGTAAATTTGTGATACAGTGTGGCAATACTTATGTAATTTCAATGAAACTTCAGATTTAGTTTAATCACATGTTTTTGTTAGCATTCTTCTATAGTGTGGAACTGGATCTCATATATCAGCAAATAGCAGGGAGTTATCTTGTATGAATATTTTGAAGTTTAGGGATTTTTAGAGTAGTCAACTTTTTAGTTTATAATCTTAAATGTAACAAATAAATGGAAATGGTCATACTTTTGTTTTCTTTTTGTCATTTCATACAGTGCCTTTCAATTTTGATACACCTTCACCAGATGTAGTATCAGTAGGCTTGAAATCCACTAGAACTATCCCGAAAAGTATCACATGCCTACAATTCAAGTTGAGTTGTTTGGATCGACTATTTGAACTAATTTGAAAATGGAGATAAGTATTTGAGGCATGTTCGGAACACACAATTAATAAGGTATTTTAACCTTATTCGATGTTACGTAGACACTTTATGAGGAATATTAGTAATATAGAACACAACAGAACATGAGATGCAAGAAAAATTTCTCGATTTTCAATTTTTATAATATCAATCTCTCTATAATCTCCAAAGCAGTTTCCATGAGCTCATTTTGGAGGATAAAATAGTTGTGTTAATTGCTTTGTAAGATAAAATAGTTGTCATGTATTATTTTGTTTAAGAGTTTTCAACTGGTTATATTATACTTTTTTTTATAATTGTTATTTAGCTCCGGCTATGTTTAATTAAATAAAAAGTTATGGGTTTTAGTGTTATTATATAGTACGTACCTTAAACTTCAAGAATATTGGTCGTCAAAAAATTGGACCTAATAAATTATATAATTAATTGCTTAAAGAAATTTTATTCAATTACAATTTACCATTTTTTTAAAGTAGAAACATATTCTCAAACAATTTTTGCTAATTTGATTCATAATAGTATCATGTTCCACTATTGTTACAACAATGTTAAAAGAGCGAAATTGAGTTAAAACATCTATATATCAAACAAAATTATATTAGAAAAAAATTGCTGCTGATTTTTGGAGTAGTCAACTTTTTATTTTCTATTCTTAAATGTAACAAATAAATGGGAATGACGATGCCTTTTTTTTCTTTTTATCATTTCATAAAGTACCTTTCAAGTTTGATACACCTTCACCAGAATGATGTAGTATTAGTAGGCTTGAAATCTACTAGAACTATCCCGAAATGTATAAGGGTGAAATTAATAATGGATTAATGAAATCTCGCACGAATTTTAAAATGAACCGCTCTATATTTAAATAGACAGCTTATTTTTTTTACCGGCTTATATTATTGTACTCAGTCCGGTACAGGAGGGGATACGGACCTATTATAGGAGGAGATGGAACTGTAAAACGGAGCATATTTCTCATGTTATAGAATTGGCCTAATTTAATATAGTGCCAAACATGTTTTGCTGTTAAATTCGCATTTGATGTTAATTTTTTAAACCCGCTTAATTATTTGGTTCGGTTCGGTTTAGTAATTTTTAGAACCAGTTAAACCAAACTGACTATTTTTTTTAAAATCATACCGCACCGCAGACTTGAGCAATCGAACCCCTTTCATGTCGCGCTAGCATAGTCACCAGGCACGCTTTCACGTGCGCCTTCAAGGTTTTGTTGCTGTTTATCAAAAAATTAATAAAAATTATTTATTTTTATGATTAATTATTTATTTTGGTTCAACCGAATAAAATGAAATTTAGTTGGTTTGGTTATTGGTTTAGTTCTAATTAGGTTGAGAAGTTTATTTCAGTCAATTCAGTTATATTTTCTATAACTGAACAAAATTTTTATTCATCTATTTTATTCAATTAATTAGAGGGTCTAGATTGGCCAGAATTAAAAACTCAATGTAAATTATTCAATTCTCCAGGTGACCGGTTTGGGGCTACCAATCAATATCCACGATCCAATATATATTCTAAAAGAGGAGGGATCCAATTACACCTTTTTTGGTGACACATCATGACACCGTTTTTTTTTATAGGTCAATTTTGCGATTTCAAAATCCAAACAGTTAGTCGATCCGAACCGTTCAACATGATCACCATATTAAAATGTGCTTGGAGATCAAATTTTACATTTTTTTGAATTTTTTTACTATTTATTAAGATGGTTACAAAATCGCTGTTTTTCAATGGTCTGAAAACAACGATTTTGTAACCATCTTAATAAATAGTAAAAAAATTCAAAAAAATGTAAAATTTGATCTCCAAGCACATTTTAATATGGTGATCATGTTGAACGGTTCGGATCGACTAGCTCTTTGGATTTTGAAAATGGTAAGTGTCAAAGTGTGTCACCAAAAAAGGTGTAATTTAATCCCTCCTCATTCCAAAAATGTATTCATAAAATTTACTTTCGCTGTCTTTCCAATTTTTTAGTGCTAGTAATGCTGTACTGCATTACTCGAGTCAAAGCTAATTAATTAATTAACTCAGTAGAAGCTGGAACCAATAATCAAATTTATGATAACATGCAAAATTTATGAGGCATTGAAAACATGAAATGTGTGATTTCTTTTGTAAAATTTATGAGGCATTGAAAACAAGAAATGTGTGATTTTTGTTTTTGTAAGGTTAAGGTTTCTATTAAATCGAAGCAATGCTACTCTACTATAATCAATCTCATTGCTTGAGAAACTTTCAATATGCATAATAGTCGACTCTATCAAGGATTTAGAACTAATATTATTTCTGATATAATTTTTGCAAAAAAATTTACAATTTTCTAAGATATTGGAAGAAGTCAAAAATTTCCAAAAGTTCACCTACGAAACTCAAATAAAAAAAAGTTAAATTTGAGTATTACCAGAATGTCGTAAATCAATTTAAATATTGTTATTAAGTATTATTTTGAATATATATTTTGAATCAAAACATTTAATTGATTATATTGTCATTAATTATTATTAAAATTGTCAAATCTCTCGAGTTATTATATGAATATCATTCAAATAATCTGTGGAGACTGAATATATGAATATAGTCAATTGGCTATCTCTAATAGATTTCAAGTGTGCTGATACTACATCATACACGGTGAAGATGTATCAAACTTGAAAGGCACTGTATGAAATGACAAAATGAAAAAAGAAAAAAACATGGTCATTCCCATTTATTTGTTACATTTAATTGGATATATCTTTTTTTTTCTTGGAGGTAATTAAATTAATATAATCAATTATGATGAGAGCCACATGCTTTTGAAATGTTTACTTCATTAATGTAAAGAACATTAATTTGCAACACTACTGTCTAAAGTTTATGGATCATGGAAATAACATGTTATGGATGTAATTGCATGAAAAACATATAAAAAGTTCATTGATCCATTGGTTCTCAATAAAATCTCTAAAGAAAATTTGATGTGGTAGATTAGGTTTTTTTTCATTAGTATATATAACTCAAATTATATGCCAAAACATAAATTCTGAGAGATAATTGAAGAATATTACAGTGTTAATTAATCAAATCTTTTTTTTTAACATCATGTGTTCCAATTTGACCCATATGTGTTTGTGATGTATAAAGGATATAGCTATAAAAACAAACCTTCGTAGTAAATTACAAGTATCATGCTCATGCATTGCAACAGGATATGTTATAAGATTGAAAGAATATGAAGAGACCTTTTTGTTTGACATTCACACAAAATTAAGAAAAATATATTTAAATGAAAATAAAAGACACAAATGAAAAAAAAATAGAGATCCAAACAATAAATAACAATAAAGGAAACAACAACAAATAAAAAAAAACGGATCAAATATAACATGAAAAAAATCTTGAAGTATCATTGTGATTTAATATCTAATTTTCTCCACAAGCAAAACAGGTCATTAAACGATTTAGAGGAGAAATGATCTATAAAGAAACAAAATTGAAAAATATATGATTAAATGATTCAAACAAGGATCTTGGTGTGGACAATGTTGGAACTACATTAATTTTGGCTGAGCAACACAATTGCAGTCAACTTAAAGCAGAGTGCATCAAATTTTTAAGCTCACCTGAGGTTTTAAAAGCCGTTACATAGAACGATGGATTTCATAATTTGATGAGAATTTGTCCTACTTTGAAGAATATCTAAGTTATTTATTGTAAAATGATCATGATGAAGATTTATCCACCGATTTATTTTTCTGTATTAATAATAATAGGCTTTTAACTTTTCACCATTTATGGAATCATGAATATAGCTAGCTAGTTTTTTTCACTTGCATGCATATGTTACAAATAGATTCTTTATGGAAATGACTGTATATTATTATTAGATTATTTTTTCTGTGATTTGTTTGAGTATAATCTTTTATTATGGCGTACAATTTGCTTCTTTTCTGAAACTAATTGAAGTAATACAATACTAATAGCAATGTTAAGCATATACCATTAAGTAAATGAAAGTAAAACACTTGTCTCTACTCGTATTTTGTGGGCGAGTTTCAGCCCGTAGGCAGCAACCCAGCTCAGTTGAATTAACTAAATGACCATTTTGTTGAGAAGATGTTGAAGGAAGAGAGGAATAGCCAGGTGAAAAAGGAGACCGATTTTTTTATATATATAATAAGTATTTAAATAAAAATTAATCATACCACATACACAATCCGCATCCTGTGCATTAGCGCACACGGTCTTTTAATATTCGTGCAGATATAAAGAACACAGTGTTGATCTTAACTCAAATTTTGAGTTGAACTCAGAGGATACAAATCTAGATATGTAAGCGTTTTTTCTCACTAGAGATGAAAGAACATGATGTGCCTCTTTCACAGGTTGCGGCTGATTCTAGATTTTTAAATTCCGTCCTATGTATTTAAAATAAAAAAAATTGGCAAAAGATATTAGATCCATTAAAGATAATATGATCTTTTTCTCACTAGAGGCCTGAGTGTCTTAAGAAAGTTTCTTTTAGCGTTATTTTCTCATTTCAATGAATTTAGTTTGAATGTTGAGGCAGCAAGAAAAGACATAGTAATGTTGGGAGGAAATTAAGGGAACAAGCCCGGCGATACTTTCTTATTTATTCTATTTCATTTATTTTAACTTTCTATTTATATTTTTATTGATAGTAAAAATTAATTATAGATGAATAAAATGCAAAACAAACTTAAATGTAGCCATACATTGCAATTGTAATGAAGGGTTTCGATTTAATTAGTGGTATCCCTGCTCAAAACTTAAAGATATAAATATTTTGTAAGTTGTTAATTTGATCATCCAAATGGTATATACAATACTAATATTCCTAAAAAGAGATACTGACATTCATTCAAATCAGGTGATTGTTCTACAAATAGCCATGTACAATTCTTAAATTTTTAGGTGGGCCCGAAGGTTAAGATGATCTATAATCCGATCTTTATCTGAATCCAAATTGTTTGGTTCTAAATATCTAGTTGTTTACAATTCGTTTGTTTTGTTGAATCCACTTAATTTCTTTAAACAATGGAGGTGTCCTTTCAAGTGGCGAATTACACGGGGCGGATCATGTTGAAATTTAATTGAACTTTTTTTTTATATTTATTAGCTCTTTATTTTATTTTTGATATATAGATGTATATTATTTGTATATTATTTGTGTAATGAAATAGTGAAGAATCTTATTTTGTTTTGTGTTATATGAAATTTACATTTTATTAAAAATAAATTTCACAGATGATGTATAGCCTCTCTATATTCAAATTCCGCTCAATTCTTGTAATTAAGTTTGAAACATTTGTTATTGAAATTCATTAACTGCATTACTTGACGAAAAATGCATGACGCTAACAAAAACAATATGAAAATACATCTAATCATAAAATTTATGAGGCTTGGAAGATGAAAAATGCATGATTTCTTTGTTAGGTAAAGCTTCCTGATTAGATGACCGGATGCCTCATTCTATTGCAGCTTATATATCCACCCCTTAGAGAAACTTTTACTAATAGAGATGAAGTTCATATATTATATGGAACTAAATATTAATATTATACAATATTATTTTGGAAGAAAGTGACTGCATTTGACTTTGCTTGCGATATTGGAGTAAACCAAAAACCGCTTAGAGTAGTTCAGAAATGGCATAAATCTGTAGGCATACAATAGAGTTTCTATAAAAAGAGGCAAGATGACCTTGATTGTTAGCTGCATTAATAGCAAATCGGAGAAAAAACCATTAGATGATACATTAAGACATGTGGGAGCACTAGAATTTGGCAAAGCATTGAAACTTGGGAGATAATTGTATGTGGGAGTTCATCCGCTTATTTTTTATTTTATTTTCTGAAGGTTGGTAGCTTTTAAAGCTCCAACAATTTGATTTATAAATAATTTTTTTTTACAATTGCTAAATTTGAGTCTACACACTCTATGTACTCATTACCGGAGAACAAATACTATTTACAAGGATGCTTATCCGCTTTATCGCAGTTTGAATCTTGTCCGTTTTTCTATTGCAATCAGTGCATTCTTATATTTTAATTTTGAAGTGATTTAGTACAAAAACAAGATATTACTTATCTTAGCAAGTATGGATATATTAGTCAAGTTCAGATGCATACCATTTTTAATTTTTTATAGGATTCTTTTATTCTCGTGGATTTGATCAAAGGATAATTATATCTTCTCCCATCTAACTTTCCCCTATTTCTTCTTGCAACTAACTAACTTTCTTTTCAAGCTATAATTATCAATTCTAACTACCTGGTAGTCCCTACAAATTAATTAGCAGATTTTGTCTTTGTTTATTTCTTTCCTCCCTCTCCCGCCTCCGCTTTTTCATTGATAAGTTCCCTCCCTCTCCCACCTCGAAATGATAAATACGATAAGCTCACTCCCTCTCCCACCTCTGCGTCTGCTTTTCCATCTCTGCCTGCTACTCCCGCTCCAGCGGACGTTCTGCTGGAGATCCTCCGTCACTCCATCCCAATCAAGCACGCCTCTGCTGGGTTAAATCCATCACTGTCAACAATCTCAAAATAAGTGCTAAATGGATCAAGTTCAACTAATTTTGTCTCTGTGGATGCAATTAATCTCTTTCGTGTCTATGTTTCTCTTCCTCATGCAGTAGCGAGCTATTTGCAAAGAACAAAACTTCATTAATGAGAATTAGGTCAGTGTGTACTAAGTACTAAGAAATGACAGAAAAACAAATTTTGACAAAAATAGTGGTGTATAAATGAAAACTTGATGTCTTAGGTATGAATATTTCAACGTGTATGAATGAATACTTGATATCTTAGGAAAAAATACTTCAACGTATATGCATGAATACTTGATATCTTATGTATGAATACTCCAATGTATATGTATGAATACTTGATATCTTTTGTAACATTTCAATTACATGATCTGTAAAATTTGATAAATTATTTTTGTTTTCACAGTGAAACATGTGGCAACTATTTTTTATTTCCAAAACATAAAATTGAACTAGAAAGCAATAGAGCAATGTTCAATACTATTCGGTTGCTCTTGTAAAATTAATCGAGGTATGCACATATGCTTGTAATACTCTTGATACATAAATTATTTACATTTACACGACAAGGTATGAATACTTGCATGACGAGGTATGAATACTTGTGCAATGGACAACTCGAAAATATGTCATCATGGATCTCATTTGAAAGAGAAAATTATGTAGAAGATGTTTGTGGTTTTAGATTTGCAAAATTCCTCACAGATCGTCAGAAATATTGGTTAGATTGAACGGAGAAAAAAGCCACCTCTAAAAATGTGTAAAAGATGGGTGAGTGATGTGTCTTTTATTTTTGAAATACTTGATATCTTAGATATGAATATTTATACTTTCAAATATAAGGCGGTTCCCAAATAGTAAGTGGTCCCCCAAGTAGTTAGTAGTTACTCAAGTAGTTAATGACTGGAGGAGAAATGGGGGATGGTTACGGGGATAGCTAGGTGCTCCCTTGATCAAATGGTGTCTACATCATTTTTAAGAAATGCTATATTGACCTCTTCGGCAATTATTATTCCTTTGATCTAATTATCGCAAAAATAAAATATGATTTATATTTTATTTTATAAAATTGGTATATTCTTGAGCAGAAATACGTAAAACTTTTACTCCCATAAATTTTCAGATCTGAAATATAAATCACATTTCTTACAGTTAAAAAATAAGATATTTTTCAGAATATGCTGATTAAGAATTCCTATTTAATGAAAACAAAGATCATTAATTACTAAAACATTAATTAATTACCGAAGGCAAAAACATAAGCAATAAACAATTCATTAAAAAATATTTAGTAAGCAGTAAATTTTTATTTCCGCAAATTAGAATGTTTCATAGTAAAACATCCAATATATGCCATAAAAGTACAATTCACTAACGGCTTTGAAACCTAATACTATAAATATTTTTGTTTTCATTTCAAGTTATTATATAGCTTAGATAGCATCAGAAATGAATTAATTATTAACGATCAAAATAATATATCATAATATATATAATGGTTTTTCCAAGTTTGTCAAAGAAGAATTATACCGCCTGAATAATGATTAATTTATCTTACGTGAAATTACTCCTATTTTATTTATTTTTGTATTACGTTTGTTTTAACATTGAAATATTCGTCATAGGAAATAACATAACTTATTTGTAATTGTCACCTAAGTATCTCCATTCCATTATTAAGCACGTTGGGTGTCCGATCCGTCAACGGCTATGGTTGAAAGATGAAATGTCAGATTTAATCTCAACCCTCTAATCAAATAATATGTCTTGTTTTGATTAAATGCAACTTTTTTAAGTGTAGAAGTCTATATTTAGTTAAAAACATATTCGCTACACGTACAGTCACACAATATATTACAATTAAAATTGAATATACTGCTTTGTAGCAACATTTTGTTCCTTATTTCTCCTACGGTTAGCAACTTCTTCGTTTTCTTATTTTTGGTTTCCTATATCTCCTTTGTTTCTATACAAATTATCACGACAAAAAATGAAAATTAATTTTTTCTTTGTTTTCATATTTTTCTTTGTTTGTTTATATATAGATCCAACGGCATAATAGAAAAATCTATAATATATTTGATTGGAGTTGTTTTTATACAAATTTCCAAATTTGGAATCGAGAAAATAAAAAATAGAAAGATTGCTTTTCTAATTTTATTATATTTTTTTAATTGAAGAAATTATAATCTAATTTTCATGTTTTTTTTGTTCATTTTCAGAAATGTTGGACTACATTGAAGAGAATCATACTAGTAATGATACTTCAAGATTTCTTTCATGTATTTGATCCATTTTTTTTTTCAATAAACATTTGTTGTTATTTCTTTTACTGTTATTTATTATTTATCTCTCCATTTTTTTTTGTCATTTGTGTTTTTTATTTTCATTTATATATATTTTTTTGATTCTGGGTGAAATGTCAATAAAAAAAGTCTCTTCATATTCTATTCAATCTTATAATATCCCCGTTGCAATGCACGGGCACGATACTATACTAGTATATATTTATGAACAAAACCTCAGGTTTTATTTTCTTTTATATTTTACAGCATACCAAAGTATACAAAACAGGAAGCATATAGGCCTATAGCCGTTTTAATTGATACAAACCTAATTAAGCACCTCGGATCTCCTAAGATAAGTCAAAGGTTGTGTTTTGATTCGGACTATCTGATCAGCTTTATCATAAATATTAAAACAATATTCAAGATTTTAAATTGATCATATTCGGACGGTGCGATTTGAAACAATTTTTTTTAATTATTTTTGAAACGTATGATACAGAATTACAGACTTGTCTTGATATGAAATAAATTGGATTTGGTTGGATTTGGTCGGATTTAGTTTCGGCAATATGATACGTATCGTATTGCTGTATTGATACACGTATCCATATCGTCCGATATTCATATTGCATTGAAAATTGTTGTATCACCATATCCCATGTCGTATCTGATACAATTCTCGTACCTGTATCCATCCAACAAATCGCCAGCAACACGAAATTAATGATGCACACTTAAAACTTAATTAATCATGACATGTAAAACTTATGGAACTCTAAACTGGACCAATCACAACATTTACTAGGACATGCATGCAAAATTTATGAGGCATGAAAAACAAATGCGTGATTTCTATGTTAGATTATGATTTCTATTAAATGAGGCAATGCCACTCAAACGCGAAAAAATATTGTTTGAGAAATTTTCAATACTCATGATAGTCAAGTTTATTAAGAATTTGGAGCTAAATATTATTATTGATATTATATTTAAAAGAATCAAAATTCATATAATAGTAAAATTTATGTGGCATGGAGGACAGGAAATGCATGATTTCTTTGTTAAGTCAAGCATCCCAATAAAATGAGTCGATGCCACTCAATAACCACTCAATCGAAAGGGACTGTAATTTATTTGCTTGTGATATTTGAGGAAATCAAAACAACCATACTAGTTCAAAAATGGTGTAAATATTTTAATGTGAAACCCGTCTTTTTTGACCATTTCTCCTTCGAGTATTTTTTCAAATGCTAAATGTACAACCTAACACAAAACTAATTGTCTATTACTTTGTTATTAAAAGATACATGACTTAAGTTCTGCATTTATATAATATATTTTTTGTCTTTTATTTTTGTCCTCAATTAGAATGAAACCTATTTGTTTGGATACAAAATCTTATTGCATTATAATGAATAAATTATATATAGATTATGTTTTTATTTTTCTTTCATGAAAACACTCTAATATCTAGATCCTGCTATATAAATTATTTGAAATATATCCTCCAAGTTTGGCATTTCATGAAGCTAGTCAACATTATTTGGATAATTTAAGGTTCTAAAGGACGTACCAATAAGCTAGTCTCTATGGAACTGATGTTGCCCAATCTATATCATAAACTCTTATTCAATCTCCAATTTCATCTATATAATGAGCTCGACCACTTCATAAAACAAAATATGGAAGTGCTTGTAAAATCAGTGACGCAAATTAATTACCCCCTCATCTTACATTGATATATATACACTTATGGAACAGACCCAATCAGCATCAAGAAAATAACTTAAATGCACCAATTAGTCATAATATAACATTAACCCTTAAATTTACCGACAAATATTAGTACATCGAAATGCCCGAAATCCTATGGTGCATCATGTTCGTGAGAAAAAGACAATTTTTTTGAGAAAAACTCAAAAAATTCATGTTGTATCAAAATTCAGTACACTTGAATAAATGCTTGGTAGCTACCAGCTGCATGTTGTGTTATCTGTAAGTTCCTGGTTCATTGCTTGTTAGTGAATTATTATCCGTAAATTTACCGAGTTGGGGTTTGTTTATGAAACAGGTTAATAAACCTTTCTGATAGGGCCACATGCCAAAGGCCCTAAGTTATACTTCGTTCTTTTATGAAAAGAGATCCTTCTCTGGAATTCTTGCTTAGTACAAAAGAACAAAAACTAAAGAAGCAAAGCTAATTAAGGACAATAAATTATGGGCTAGTGAAAAGTTTCTTTCTGATAATCAGTATCAAATCACGAGGAAAATTAATTTAGGTCTTAAATTACTGATTAAGGTCCCTTCGTTTCTTGAGGCCAGGTCTTGTTCATGAATCTTCTTTACTCACGACTCTACAACTTCATTAATTTCATTGATATATTTCTATTATTTCTTTAGCATAGATTTAGAAATCTTGTGTTATTCTTCATAGTAAATGTTTATTAGGTATATTGGAAAATCTCACAACACAGCATACAAACATTGAACATTTTTCTTCAAAGCAAACAAGATCAGCCGTTGGAATAAATTGTCGTCTGTTTTAGTTTCGATCGATGCACGATAACAACGAAAAAACATAAGGGCACATTACCATGATTTCCTATATTTCATAGAGTATTTTCTCTAACTTTAAAACTTTAATTTAAGTATCGGCTAATGAAAAGTTGCTTTCTGATGATCGGTTAAGATCACTAGGCAAATTATTAACTTAATGACTAATTAAGAGGTAGTCACTTCATGAAACTTCTTTATTCATGACCCTTCAACTTAACTAATTGTTATATACGGACCACCATTGTCATCTTCCAAATCACTAAACAATAAGTTCTTTCTTCCACTCGATCAACTTTTAAAAGCTGTGGTAAATTAATACACAGACTATGGCCTCTTCGTTTACAACTTCCGTATTCCAAATGAAACCAACAAGTGGCACACACCGTGTCAAAATAGGAACACAATACCTGAACAATGTCTTCTTCCAATGTGGCAGTAGCATTCGGTGCGGCACATTCACAGTTGGCGAGTACCAATGGGCTATATTGTACTACCCAGAAGGCTCATATTCATCTACATATATATCATTCAGGGTTCAATTACTGAGCGAAGCAAAAGAAGTCATGGTTTGCCTTTCTTTAAGTCTTATAGACCAAAACGGAATCGCATTACATTATAAGAAAACGAGCTTGGTCTTCAAAAAAGGAGATATACAGGGATTTCCTTCATTTATGGCTAGAAACCAATTTGATAGTTCAAATTTTGTCAAGGATGATAGCTTTACAGTTGAGTGCAGTATAGAAATCCTTGAGCCATCCATCGAAGTGAAAAATAATAGCTTCATCTCTGTGCCTCCATCCAATATGTACCAGCATCTCCATCATTTGCTTGAAAGTGGAGAAGGTTCTGACATCTCCTTTAATGTAAAAGGGGAAACATTTTCGGCACATCGAAATATCTTAGCATCCCGTTCATCTGTTTTTAGGGCAGAACTTTTCGGCTCTATGAGTGAAAGCAAAGCCAGGTGCATTGATATTCAAGATATAGAGCCCCAGGTTTTCAAGATCATGCTACAATTCATATATACTGACATGTTACCACCAAGTGGTGAGCATACCGAGAATGGCGTGGATGAAGATATTCTTGCTCAGCATTTAACTGTGGCAGCTGATCGGTATGATTTGGGTAGATTAAGGCTCATTTGTGAGGAGAGGTTAGCCAAGAAAATTAATGCTGACAATGTGGTGACGACACTAGTGCTGGCTGCGCAACATAACTGCCAACAACTCAAAGAAATATGTCTCGACTATATTTCTTCTTCTAAGATTCTGCATAGTTTCACAGAAACAGATTTATTTGCAAGTTTTATGGTGAGTTGTCCATCAATTTACAAGGAGCTTCTGGAAAAGGTTGACAGCAACAGGAGAACCTGATCAGATGGTTATATATGAATGTGTTAAATCTGATTGTTATGTTAACTACTATGTTGAAGTATTTTACAATTTAGATGAAACTAGTTTCTTCTTCTAATTCTTGTAAGATATGTTGTGCCTTTTATTCCTAATTAATTTATAGTTAATTAAGTCGTGTTAATTGTTCCAATTTAGTTAAATTTTTGATAATTTTTTAATTTTACAGAAAATTGTATATGTCCTCTGTTGTCATTAATTGTTATGCTTCAATAGTCGTCAAAATTAAGCAAACGAGCACATGCAGCTGCAAAGAAACTTTTAGTGATGATTTCCATTTTTAAGATTAATTCCAAATATACACTGTAGAAATTTAAAAGAAATTTGTGAAATTTGTCATACAATATTTAAAAAATTATGTACATCTTCTTTTCATATTAATATCTTGAATTAGGTTCTCTTGTTAATCAAGGTTAATTTTAGGTGCACTTCATAATTAGTTTACTTGAACAAATTTTGGTTTTTTTTTTTTCTAGATCATGTTTTTTCTGGGCGAGTTTTCTAGATCATGTTTTTTTCTGGGGCTGAGTTGGGTCATGCTTTGATAATAGGCCACTGGTGAAATTTCTTGAACATCCTACAGTACAAATGCATTTTTTTTGTGAGAAGTATTATATATTTTATGCATATCAAAAACGTCAAAAATAATACAATTTAATACAAGTTCATTGTTGATAAAAAACTATATGATATAAAGTTTACAATGGTTCATATAATTAACGTGATTTGATAAAACATTAAGCGATATTGATACATAAATCAAAATCTTTGAGGAAAACAACATGTGTTTATTTTTTTTATTTTTTTGAAGTTTTGTATGCATTGTTTGCGAGGGGTCAATTGCCCCCATGTAATGTGCATAGCTCCGAGCCTCCGCTCTCTCCTCTCAAATTACAATTTCTAGATCTATAGAGTGTTCATCGGTTCAGTTCGGTTCGGTTATAACCGAAATAAAATAGGCAAATTACATTTGTATTTGGTTTTAAAAAATACAGCCAAATCAACTGAAATAAACTAATCAACCGAATTAAAACCAAACTAAATTTAGGTTTGTTCGGTTGAACCGAAATAAGAAGTAATTATAAAAAATAAAAGAACGGCAATATGTTATATGTAACAACACAAAGAAACAAAAATTAATCTAAATAAAAGTCCTAGTGTATGAAATTTTAATTATATTATAATAATATATGTCACATTGACATTTGAGTATTAATTAAGGGTAATCTTAAAAGTTTGTGCTTACTTTCAAAATTAGAAATTTAATGCTGAAAATAGATAGTGCATCGGTTAATTAATTTTCTTTAGAAATAGCTCACTACAGGAAAAATACTCATCTGCGACCGTCATCAGAGACCGGTCCTTTCGCCGGTCTCTGAAGACCCCCGAAAAACCAAAAAAAAAAAAAAACTTAAATGCATCGGAGACGAAACTCTTCAGAGACCGGCGCCAACAGTCTTCTGCGACCGATTTGGCCCGGTCTCTGAAGAGTACCACTAAAAAATCCCGCGGCAATTTCCTTCTCTCTCTCATCACTTCGCGCGTTTTAGGTTAGCTAAAAAAAAAAAAGAGGGAAGCCGCCCGACCCCCGCCTCTTTCTCTGCCGGAAACCGACGCCGCCTTGCCCGTTCTGCCGGAAACCGACCCAGCCTCTTTCTCTTTCTCTCTCTCTCACTTGATCTGTCGTCCGACGGCGCCTTGCCCAATCTGCCGCCCGACCCCGCTGTCTGATCCTCCGCCTGACCGCGCCGCTAAGCTCAGAGTCTGCATCCTCTCCGGTACCAGCTTTATGATTTTGCATTATTTGAACTGTCGATAGAGTTTTTGTACTTGTTTTGTTTATCCAGTGACGATAATTTGTTTTTTGGGGATTTCGGTTATACCACCAATTTATGTGGATTTAGGTTAGCTGCCAACAAATTGATAATTTTGCACTGTATTTAAATTATACCACCAATTTATTTTCTTTTTTATCACATCACCAATATTTTTTTTAATTATACGGTTTCACATTGATTGGTGGTGCTGTTTTTAATTATACCACCAATTGCTTTATTGTCTGAGTTAGAATCTAAAATTTAAATTCAATTGCTTTACTTTATTTTTTTAGATAGAATCTAAAATTTAATTTAAATGATGAATCAGAATCTTTGATCTTCATTTTTTTTTTATAATTCTTCACACTTATTTTCTATAACATCAGAGGGCAAAAACTGAAAGTACTAAATTAAATTAGTCTATTAATTGCAGTAATTAACATTAGCTATAATGTATGTTTTTTTCATATAATTGCTCGTAATTAAGAAAAACAGGATCCAAATTTAGATTTTTTTTAAATATTAGTATGCAAAATATTATAGCAGCATGTGGCTCAAACAAGATCTGTGCTGTGTAGTAACTCGATCCTCAATATATAAAAAAAGAAGGAACTAGATGTTAATTAGCTGTGCTGTGCTGTGCTGTGTAGTAATGCATGCATGATGCATTCCAATTTCAATTATCCCCTAAAGATATTTGTAATACAAAACTTCGTTGCATGCAGTTGCATGAAAAAACCAAAATGAATACCACATGCCAGTACCATTTAATCTATGCGGCTTCTATATATGTACCATCAGTGCAACAGCATAGGTACTGTATTTGAACAGTCTCATGAAAGATTTTGTCGAACCAGAGTTCATCTCTGTTCCAGGACCAGGTTGTACCAGTGTATAGCAATTCAAGCACTGACTTGTATTAAATTTCAATCAAGCACAACTTCAACATATTTTAAATGAATGCATCTTATTGTATATATCCTGCACTTTTGCACACTGTACCAAAACTTAAGTTCCAGTATTTGTTGTGAGCAGTTAACAGAAGCAACCTTGCCATAAATATTGGGATTACTATCTACCACTCACTGCCTTCATGTACCAACCATTTAAATAATATTTGAATTTACTTTAATTTTGATTTATTTGGTTCATCTTTTTGCTCCAGCAACCAGATGGGCTTGCTTTTTTAGTCGAAGAACCTACTGAAAAACCATCTCCCCGAAAGGGTTACCAGGACATGGTGGGTTAATATGTAATTAGATTTTTTTATTTACCAAATGTTCCTCACTTCTCTGTATAATACTGTTATGGAATATGTATAAGGCTCTGTTGGGGTTTTCATCTTATTTTAGCTCCAAGTAAATGTTTAATGCCTCGTTGAAGCCACAACTCTTACAAAAATTCAATCTAGCACCAGAGCAATAAATGAGAATGGCAAAACATGCACTGAGGAATAATAAAAAAAACAGCATTAGATGTTGGCTAAATTCTGTACAGATTTAGATGTTGGCTAAATTCTATACTTATAATTTAGATGTTGGCTAAATTTAGATGTAATTCCTCAGAAAATTGAAGTGTACAGCTGGTCTGAAATCCATTGTATAGGTAATGTAAAAAAATAACATATGATGTTTAATACATTGTAACATTTTATCCAAAACACTATGAATAGCCTTGTCACTTGTCAGCTACAAAACTCTTTTAAATCAGAAAGGTAAGTGATGGAGCCAACTAAGAGCATTCCAATATTAGCCCAAAGAATTAATAAGTCAATAGTGTTGTGTTTGCTACTTAAGTTTTGCAAACAGTCCAAAAATTGGTTTGATTGTTTATATATAAAGTAGGTTAATTGGTTTGATTAATTGATTGGTTAATTGGCTTTAGGAGTTGTAGAAGTTAGTTTAACTTAGGAAGAAAGAAGGAGAGGAGAAAGCTCGATCTTCAAGGGAGTAATTGCTTGTAATTAGGCAAGTTTCTCTCTTTCTTAATTATATGCTGGTTAATTAAATTAGTAATTGTGTACTACAATTCGTTAGTTTTTAATATAGTATTGTTTTGTGATCCAACTAAACCGGAACATGTAGTATGCCTTTTAGGTTTATACCCGTTCAAAATTAATCCAATAGGGATTAATTTTGAATAGTCCCCATTTTGGGACTGCTCTTTGAATGCTTTGTCTCATCTAGGATGTGAAGAAATGTATGTTGATTTAGTATTTAAGAAAAATTTGGTATCATTTTCCCTTGTTGTTCCTACGAGTACGTATTGAATTACATGTCCAAAAGGATGTGTTTCTAACGCGTACTCGGGGAACTAAGGGGAAATGCTGCCGAATTTTTCTTAAATACTAAATCCACATACATTTCTTCACTACTGAGACATAGCATTCAAAGAGTGGGATAGGATTGTACACCGGCCGTGTGTAAGCCCCAAAAGACTAATGAGTTTGGACCTATTAATATTTAATGTCATTATTTCATTGAAGTGTCAAGATAGTGTGTAAAGCATAACTTTAAGCCAAGTTTTGACCTCGTGTGTATTTTATTTTTTGTAGAACTAATCAAGGCAAGGCAAGGGAAGGGAAGCGTCATCTCTCTCTATATCTCTGGTACGTACGTTTAAATTCATAGCTTATGTAGATGCCGCTTGTATGGCTGTATACAAGTCCTGTTGCATGGATGATGCAACACTTGATTTGATTTTGTGTTTCTTCCATGACTTGCTTTAGAGGGTCCGTTATCAATTGATGATATCTGGAGGGTCTAAAGTATAGATCTGGATTTCTTATGTGTAGTCAGATGTTTATACAATAGCTCATAAATGTATATGTCATAATTAGGAGGAATGGAGGGTGATCGTAGTTGGATGTACGGTCCTCGTTACGTGAACAAGAAGGTCAATCCGGTATTTGTCAAGGGTGTGGAAGAATTTTTTAATTTTGCGTTTGCTATTCCAAACAATATTGATAAGCAAAATCGCATCAAGTGTCCTTGTGCCAAGTGTGGGTGTACTAGATGGTGGGATAGGAATAATATCGGAAAACATCTGATGAAATCGGGATTTAGACTTTATTATGAGACTTGGACCATGCATGGTGAGCGTGCAGACGTCAGATTAGGAGAACAGAGCCAAACGGTCGTAGAAGAGACGGTCGTTGAAGAGAGTGTCGAGGTGGACTTGCCAAATGATATGATTGAAATGGTTGTTGATGCTGCTGGTCCTTCTTTTGATTGGGCTGAGTGGGAACAACCGAATCCGAAAGCTCAGGAGTTTTATAACATGATGAACGCTGCTGAGGAGCCGCTATGGGATGGTTGTGATAAGGAACATACGGTACTTGCTTGTGTTACCGAACTCTTTAGCATTAAATCCGACTGTGCCATAACCAAAGATGGTTTCAATCGTATCCTATCGGCCGTGAAGAAATGGCTTCCGAAAGAGAATAGGTTGCCTTCCGATCTATACCAATGCAAGAAACTGGTGAAGGGGTTGGGATTAAGTCATGAGAAGATCCATGCTTGCCTGAATGATTGCATGTTGTACCGTGGTGATAATGAATCTAAGGAGAAATGTGATGTCTGTGGCCATGATCGCTTCAAACAAGGGGACCCTACGAAAAACAAAAAACGTGTTCCGCATAAAATTTTGCGGTACCTTCCAATCACTCCGAGATTGCAGAGGCTTTTTTTGTGTTCGACGACCGCAGAAAACATGCGTTGGCATAAAGAGGGAAAGCGAGGAAAGGAAGGGGTGATGGTTCATCCTGCCGATGGTCAAGCCTGGAAAGAATTCAGTGCTCTGCACTCTGATTTTGCAGAAGACCCTAGAAATGTTATACTTGGGTTTTGTTCAGATGGTTTCTCTCCTTTCAATATGGGGGGTCGGTCTTACACCAATTGGCCGGTATTTCTAGTTGTGTACAACCTTCCTCCTGCGCTTGTGATGCGCGACAACAACATATTCATGTCATTGTTGATACCAGGGCCCAATAGTCCCACTAGAAGCATAGACGTGTACCTGCAACCTCTAGTGGATGAGCTGAAATTGTTGTGGAGGGATGGAGTGCTAACCTATGATAAATTCAAGAAACAAAATTTCAATATGAAGGCTGCCCTAATGGGGACTGTTAGTGATTATCCGGCCCTAAGTATGCTCTCAGGATGGTCGACGAAGGGAAAGTTAGGTTGTCATGTATGCATGGAAGACACAAAGGCTTTTCACCTTAAGGAAGGAGGGAAGGCGTGTTGGTTTGATGATCATAGAAGAATGCTACCCCTTAATCATGAATTTCGATTCCAAAAAGATGCATTTAAGAAGAACACAATCGAGACGGACGATCCTCCTCGTCGCCTGAGTGGACAAGAATTGCTCGATCGGGTCATGTCATTTGAGCAAGTCACATTTGGCACAAAAAATAAGAAGAATATACCTGGTTTTGGTGTGACGCACAATTGGAAGAAGAGAAGCATTTTTTGGGAGTTGCCATATTGGAAAGATCATCTGGTACGGCACCACATAGATGTTATGCATCTTGAAATGAATTTCTTTAAAAATATATTCTTCACATTACTCGATGTTAAAGGAAAGACAAAGGACAATGCAAAGGCTCGTCTCGATATGGCACAACTATGTAATCGTCCCCTTTTGGAGCTGAGGACCAACGAAGCGGGGAAAATAGTGAAACCACACGCAACCTACTGTCTGGACAAAAAACAAAGACGTGAAATTTGCGAATGGGTCAAGAATTTGCAATTTCCAGACGGGTATGCCTCTAATTTGTCAAATATTGTAGACTTAGATGATATTTCGTTCAATGGGATGAAAAGTCACGACTGTCATATTTTCATGGAGCGGTTATTACCGGTTGCATTTAGGGATTTCTTACCTGAGCCAATTTGGGAGGCATTGACAGAGGTTAGTAACTTTTTTAGAGATCTATGTGCCAGGGAACTGGATCCGATTCATATTGAGAAGCTCGAGAGGAATATTATTGTCACAATGTGCAAGTTAGAGAAAATATTTCCGCCAGGCTTCTTTGACTCCATGGAACATCTTATTGTCCATCTCAGTTACGAAGCACGAGTTTGTGGGCCCGTTTCATTTTTTTGGATGTATCCATTTGAAAGGTCCGCATTCCAATCTTCGTATTTTATTAATTTCGATATTACAATATTGTTTGAAATGTATCTGACGTTAGATTTCACGTGTTTGATTATATTGTAGAGCCATACAGCGTCTTAAGAGAAAGGTGACTAATAAGGCATGTGTCGAGGGTTCGATTGTGGAGGCGTATATCGTTCAAGAGAGTGCTAACTTTATGTCTTCATATTTTCAAGATGGTGTCGCTTCACGGTTGAACCGCCCAGATCGATACGACGACGGTGGATTTGTCGAAAACGATCCACGACTTCCTATTGTGAGTTTCCCTGGGCGTGCAACAGGAATGATTCCCAGCAGAAATCTTACAGATAAAGAGTTAAATGAGGCCCATTATTACATCATGACTAATTGTCGCCCCGAATTCGACCCGTTCATTACGTGAGCATTTTTACGTATTACAATCTACATGGTTCATTTGTTATCAATTTGCATTGTTCATTTCGATACTAAATTAGTAATATTGCAGGCAATTTGATGCTGAAATTAGAGAAATTAGGCCAACAATAACCGCCGCAGGTCTCGAGAAAGCTCGTTTGAAAGAGCTTGGTAGTTGGATGCGCACTTTGGCCCTTAGCGGTAAAATTGAAGATGAAAGGATCGCTGCAATTGCGCTTGGGCCAGTCACACGACGAGTTCAGTGTTACAACATGTACGATGTGAGAGGTTTTCGATTTCACACCGAGACCTACGGGAGAAATAGGAAAACATCAAATTACGGTGTCTGTGTTCAAGGGGACATTGGGGATGCCGAACCAAGGGACTATTATGGCATAATTGAAGAAATTATGCGGCTTGATTATAAAGGCACAGACAACGGAGTTTTCTTGTTCAAGTGTCGTTGGTTCGACATAAGTAGGGGAATGCGGGTAGATAAGGAGCATGGATTAGTAGAGATTAATAATAAGAGGCTTCTTAAAAAGGACGAGCATTTTGTGTTCGCCTTCCAAGCGATCCAAGTGTATTACCTGCCTTACGCTTCATCGAAACGAGAGAGACAAGATTGGTGGGTTGCTGTCAAGACAAAAGGAAAATCACAACCGCTTATTTTGTTCGATGGAGATGCGTTCTTTCAAGAAGATGACTCACCCACAGAATTTGTAGTGCGTGCTGAGGATGGATTGAATCAACCAAGTCTTTTCGTTGATGGGGTCGCTCCTGAGGAAGTAACAATAGAAGACATAAGTAATGAACCAAAAAACAAAAAAAGGTCAAGGAAAACCAACGTCAACTGAGAAATTAGGTCAATAACTTCTAATTTATTTGTAAATGGAAAAAACATTTAAGTAATTTATTATTTTTTCTGGAATTGTCATTAAAAACTAATTTTTTTACAAACTCTATTGCAGGTATGTCGAGCAGAAAGGGGAAGGAGAAGGACGCATCATCAAGTGGATCCAAGCGTCCTCCACGTGGCCGAAATGCATACATCTCGCCGCCGAAGGCGCCGGAGGACAGACCAGTGATTCGTCGGGAGGGTTATAGGTAAAATTCCTTTTTTGTGTATTTTTGTGTATTTTTGTGCATGTAGAAACCTCCATTTGTGGTGGTTTTAAGTAATTTTGTTTGCAGAGCTTTCATTGGAGATTTGTTGATAGCGACTCAAAATGTCAATAAAGTAATCTCGCAATGCACACGTTTGCACTATCCTGAGGAAACAAGATTACCCACCATACCCGTGTGTACAAAATTTGATGACTATCCTGAGATAACTAAACAAGAGGTCCAAGAAGAGTTTTTGGTGAGTAAAATCTCATTTTTAAAATTGGCAACCTAATTTGTCTTTTTTTTTAGCTAACCAACGACTTTTTAATGATGCATGTAGAAGCACTTTCAGTTTCCTCCAGGTGAAGATATGAATCTGGCCTGGAAGACATTCAGCAGCATAGCCAACAAAACTCTCCAAAACATGCTTCACAAGTGTAGAGGAGAAGCGAAAACTAGATATGGAGATAACATTCTGGAGTGGAAGGACCAAGGGGTGCCAAGCACATATGACTGGATAACGGCGAATAACTGGAATAAATTGTGCGACTATTGGTGCTCCGAAGACTTTGCTAGGCGGAGCGAGCAGAATCAACGAAATAGAGTCAATTCTGGAGAGAGTTCATTTGCAGCCACGGGCTCCGTAAATATGCTGGTTTACAAACAAAGATTCGTAAGATGTTTTATTTCATCAAAACAATTAATTTCAATTTCAGTTTACTCGAATTAATCTTAGTAATTTTATTTGGATTGAAATGTTTATTCATCATAGGAGAATGAATACCACCGCGAGCCCAGGTGGTCTGACGAGCTGTTCACGCCGACGCATACCAATAAGGAGACGGGGCAATTGTGTTCCGCGAGGGCAAAAAAGGCACAGGTAATATAGAACATAACAATATTTTAATAATACTCATTTTCTCTTTTCCCTTTGTAGTTCAAATATATACATAAAAATATGCATTTTTGGCTTCACTGCATTAAAATAGATGGATAATATTTATTTCCTCTTTTTCCTTTGTAGTTCAAATATATACATAAAATATGCATCTTTGTACTTAATTGAGTAAAATAGATTAAAAGATGATAGGGTATGAAAGTTGATGTGTAATTACATCTCCTTATATTTTATTCCTCTTTTCTTCTATCTTTGACAATTAAAACACAAGAAAAATAATAAATGTGCCTCATATCTTGCCTTTTGCTGCTATTTTTAAAAATATAGAACTTTTGTACTTAATTCAGTGACCTTTGACTTCACTGCATTAAATACCTACTTTCATAAAAAACAAAAAAGCTCTAGATCTGCTAAATTTGTGATCAAATAAATATACATGGTAGCCTTGAGTTCTTTACACCAGTACTAATAAAACTTTTTATTATTATGTCCAGTGACCTAGTATTTGTAGGTTTGGTTATTTAAATGCTAGCTGTTGCTTTAATTTTTCTCCTCTTTTTCTTCTTAAAGTCTAACATCATATATTAGTGGGTTACATGTTTACTTTTGATACATTCTTTTCAAGGAGAGAAATATCTTAGCATTATTAGCAGATGATATTTAGATAGATTTAAAAAGAACAACGCTGCTATCTTACCATTAATAGAAAATTATCAACAGATACCGACTAATGATCTGCGTAACTGTGTGCTCACTTCAATAAAAACAATTGCAAAATGAAGTTATTTCTCTGATTTAGCACTTATATTTGCAAGAAAAAATGTAGGAAGTAATTAATGGGTGGTATTTAGGAAGATTAGAATGTCAAATGGGAGCAATTAGCTATAAATAGCCATGTAATTAATCTTTGAAATCAACATGTGAAATGAAATTTGAGTATTAGATTCTGTCATGATATGTAATTTTTGTATGTCAAAAATGCAAATCACATGTGAGACAGCAACATGTTAGTAAATAAATAGACTATATCTTTCCAAAATAAATTTCACATGATAGTATAATACAAGAAATTTCAGAATGAAATTTTGCTAGCTGGTCATTGAAATTTTAACATGCTAGCAGGTCTCTGATTTCAGAATGAAATTTTAACATTGCTAGCAGGTCATTGAAAATGTCCAATAAAGGCCTTCTACGAATTGAAAAATGTGGATAGCAGATCTAGACACATTGTAATTAGTTCTTTCTTGTGTCAAAGGTTACAATTTGGTAGTGATTTAACTAAGTTAAAATCTGCTAAAGAGTTCTTTCTTGTGTCAAAGGGGTATACCTGAAATTGTGTCCTCTTTTAACTAAGTTAAAATTTGGTAGTGATTTAAGATTACAGTACCAGGTCAAGGACATCAATTAAGGCTTTAATTTGTAACTCATCTATGGATCTGATATTTTCTTCGACCCAATTGCCCAATACCAAATCCAGCTTAAGAAAGCCATAATTCACATCACTGTTTATAAATTTTGTAGGAAGACTATGAACGGGATATGAGCGCAAAGTATGGGTCTGATCGAGCCCTTTGGCCCTCTTTTGACGCAGACATCTGGTACAGCAACACAGAGAATAATGCTCACGGCGATAACTATGGTCTCGGTGCTTTAGGTAAAATACTTAAAATTGTAAATTTATATTTTTTTGGGCGTAATATTAATTATCTTAAGATAATGTTTCAGGCAAGACCAGATCGCTGTATCGTCCAGGTGGGTCCCAAACGTCTTCTGCGCAATCGCAATCACAATCATATTCTTCGGCGCCGCCTCCTCTAAATCAAGAATACATAAATGCGATTTCAAGTCAGGTGTTGAACGTGCTTCAACCACAGATCACTCAATTCATGGACGAGTTCAGGCATAACATGGGACGTTCTTCGTCTCATCAGGTACGAAATCTGATTTTTTAGTATGTTTGACTCCAATAAAGACATCATAAAAATGTTAGTTATATTCTTACAGGGAGGTTCTACCTCGCACCATGCATCGAACCCCGATGATCAGGATGATAGCGGGGATGATATGGGAGATGAGAGATGATATGAGAGATGAGTTTTAGACATCATGTTTGTTACTATATCGTACTTTAGATATTTTATTTTTATGTGATCCTTTAGATTTTTGTTATTTCATGCTTATGTATACTTTAGATATTTCATGTTTATGTCGTTTTGTGAATTGTTTGGTACGTACCAATTAAATTGCTTGTGAATTGTTTGATACGTTTCGTACTAATTGGGGCGGAAGAAATATAAATGAACAATGAGGAAAAAAAAACAGCAACTGAAAAAACAGAAAAAAAAAAAAACAACATCAACTAAAAAAAAAACAGCAACTAAAAAAAACAGAAAAAAAAAAAATATATATCTTCTGCGACCGACTATGGTCTCATCAGAGACCGTTTATTCGGTCTCTGATGGTCTCCCTGTCACGGCAACATATACCATCAGAGACCGATCTGATTGGTCGCAGATGACTCATCTGCGACCGGCGCCAAAACCATCTGCGACCGGTGACGTCAGCAGGAAGGTATCAGCGACGGTGCCAACTGCGACCGCTACAGCTGCGACCGATTTATGTTTTCTGCGACCGATGTATGTCATCTGCGACCGGCGAAAGTCTTATCTGCGACCGATTGGGCCGGTCGCAGATGAGTATTTTTCCTGTAGTGGCTGGTCATTATTAAGCATTAATTAATTAGGGGTAAAAATAGAATAACAAACCAAAATTTTCTCTCTGTTGTTAAAATAGCAGCTAGCCCCCAAAGTCAAAACCACATCAGATTACAATAATGCTGAACCGAACCCGCTTGGATTTTCTACGCATATCCAACCAATTTTATTGTGCATGACTCGACGAAAAATGCATGACGCTAACTTAAACAATAGTAACTGCAAATAATCGTAAAATGTATGGGGCATGGAAGACCACAAATGCATGATTTCTTTGTTAGGTGAAGCTCCCCAATTAGATGATATCGCTTACACAAACTTATATAAATAGAGGTCAAGTGCATCGAGTATATATGGATCTAAATATTAATATTAACTAATATTATTTTTGAAAAAAGGCACTGCAATTTATTTGCTTGCGATATTGGAGTAAATAAAAAACAGCCGGAAGTTGTTATAAAATAGCAAACAATAGTAAGCATCAGTTTAATTATTTTACCAATTTATTGATCAACTATTGAAATATCAAAGTTCTTGGTATATTTAAAGGTGGGAAATCCATCCCTTATAAAATATGAGTTAATACTATACATTTATTATGTATATACAAACAATGAAATTTGATATATTTTATCATACATAAATGATTTGAAATTTTAATAGGTCAGTCTACTAATAATGAAGGAGAGAGGAAGTCCTATGGTTAAGGCACATCTCCTATCCAAACCAATTATCGCTCATCCACCTCGTCAGACAATATGTTTCCTGGCCACCGAAGAGGGAGAATTAGAAGGTTCATATCAGTTATTCATATGTATTTTTTTTTATGATTTTGTGATATTTTTTTAACATATAATCTAAATCATCTTGCAGAAATGTTAGAATGAGCGTTAAATGACGTACCGTCAATACACTTGTTGCCATCCATAGAGCTTCTATGGCTAATAACTTGTCAAGCAGAGGAGGAAATACACCACGGTAGGTCTTTTTCGAAATTTTGTCTTGAAAGTTCCGAATTTCGAGTTATGTTCTTATATGTTTTCTCTTACACTATTTAAGCTATAGTAAAGGTCCTTCCAGTGATCTTAGAGACCCACTGAACCTGATTGTAGTGGAGTGTCTAGGACATGTTATTTTGGAATAATAAGAATCAGTATGAAATGTAATTAATTCATTGTTTACACTTAATAGAATAAATGAGGAGGTTAGAAATAGGAGATGAGGGATCCAGTTTACCACAGAGTCCTGGTGAACCTAATTGTGTTTATTATTTTCGTAACGGATCTTGTGGCTATGGCGACTGATGCAGGTACAATCATTTACATGTCAACAGCTCGTAACTTGTCCAAGAAATACTTTGTAACTTTCATAATTTGTAAAACTTTATTCATATATATTGATATTTAATTGAACATTTTTTGTATTTATTAGCTCTCTATTTTTTTTGGATATATACTGGTATTTTTGTGTGTGTTGATTTACAAATTCTATGATTTTCCTTTTCTATGCAACACAGTAATTTTTTTTATGAAATCAAAAGTGAAGAATCTTAGTTATTTTGTGTAACATATTTTATAATAAAGATTATAAGTATTTTGGTAACATATTTTATTGAAAATTATATTGCTTTTAAAAAAATAGAGAAATAAAATCATAAAATTGTTTTTATTTACTAAATTATAAATTTGGCGAACTTTATTTCTATTTTATTTAATTCTCTGTATCATAATTTTTTTGCATTTAATTCCATTTAGAAAGAAATGCCAACGTTGAAACTCCATGTCCTTAATTATTTCCTCTGATTTCTTCGCACGGCACACTCCATGCCTGTAACACCCCGACAACAGGGCATACAACCTGCCGCGCTCATTAGCGCAAGGCGATTCCATAATCATACACAATATATATACATACATTACCAATGACAAAGACAAGAGCCACAATACATGAATAAACTTTTCTTTTAAGTTTCGAAATTTACATGTAACAAACAAATGGAAAATAAACCTGTTACGGTACAATAAAATACAATCGAAATACCATAACAGATCTATTTAAAGTAAACCAAAGACTCATCTTTGTGGCCTGTCACGCAGTCCTCTAGTTCGACATCTCATTTTTGTGTCTTGTGCCTTGTACCTGGAACCCACCGAAATGGAAAAATATGAGAGATTGAAAATCTCCCAGTGCGGTATTCAGTTCCAGTCGAGTTATTCTAAGATCAAACCAACTAAGTAAAACCACACCGAGTCCAAATATGAAAAGACAACATCGATAATTCAAATTTCAAGAAACATCTTGCAAAACAGAAACCAATCAAAGTATCTTATAATTAAACTATTTGTGCAAGAATAAAATTATCCATTTGTCTCAATGCCTTATCATAACTATTAGTTCTTGATATTTAATGCCCATGTATTTTATTAAATGCAAAAATGGATAAGTAATAATAATTAACAAAGTCACACAAACAAATCACCAACATTTCCAAACCGTATTGCTTAAATGTAAGTTCATATATCAAGTAGCATATATGTTCAATGCATGAATTGCTCACAATCATACCAAACATTCTTATCTGTCATGTGCAACAGAATATGGCGCCTGCGTAGACTAGCTACGCGCTACCCGAATATGGCGCCTACGTAGCCTAGCTACGCGCTACCCGAATATGGCGCCTACACAGCTCTCGCCATGCGCTACCCGAATATGGCGCCTACACAGCTCTCGCCATGCGCTACCCGAATATGGCGCCTACACAGCTCTCGCCATGCGCTACCCGAATATGGCGCCTACACAGCTCTCGCCATGCGCTACCCGAATATGGCGCCTACACAGCTGACGCTATGCGCTACCCGAATATTGTCTATCAGATTCAAGCACAATTGTTCAATAAATCATATACAAGACATTCTATAAGAAAGCAAATCAAATTACTAGACATGTTGACAACTCTATTCAAGGTTCCTTTCATTCTGGGCTAACAAAAATTTAGCAAGATTCATGCTAAGCAAGTGCATTGTTCAAGCCATGTAATATTATACCATGCATGCAGTTATACAATGAAAGAATTGGGTCAGCACAAGGATTAATTAAACATGCTTTCTATGCAACTCAAGTATATTGGTAAGGCTCAGGCCTTGTAGGATGCATGCATGTCATGCAATTCCGGACTTAATAAATAATTCTAACAAAACAAGCTGAAAAGCTCCTATTGGCAATAACAAGGCACACACAAGTGTTCTACCAAAACAATAACCAAGATAAAACAATAACTAAGTAAATTCTACACCCGCATACTACATCATTTGCTACATTTATAGTGTACTATATGCATGCACTTTTCCAACTGTACTTATCAGTGTGATTAGCTACTTTTGAGGTGTTACTTCTAGGTTCCTTACATTTCAACATAATTCACCTACAACAATACCATATCATAACCCATTCTTTGCAAAATCATGTTGCATTTCAGATTCGAAAATTATTCTAGAAATATATGCTCATGCATCCATATAATTAACTTGAGAAATACCATGCATTTTTACACTATAGGTCATGGTTCTATTCAAATGATTCCAATCAAATTATACCTCTGTTAATTAATTTCAGAAAATATGGTAATGTCTCATATGAAATTAGATGAATTCTTATCATGCAAATAGTTCATTTAAATTAAGCACATGGTTTGGCCAAATTCCTTCATATTTTGTCATATACTAGTTTCTAAGTAAATACAATCATGCCATGGAAATTTGAACCACAACCATGTAATTTATTTACACTTAACTAAAATTCAATCAAACCAATCAACAATGATAAGCAAGCTACCCGCAAGAGAATCATAGTCATCACACAAACAACATGCAATACCAAGCAAACAATAATACCCACAAATAATCAATAACAATAAAATTAGTTAGAAGGATCTAGGAATAACTCGAAATCCGCACCTTTTAACGTTGGGCACGACATGGCTCGAAGTCAGTTAACTGTTCGGAATCGAGTCAATCGAGTCGTTCGAAAGCAACCACATGAACACAAGCAATCAACTGAGCAAATCAATAGGTTCCTTCTCCTCCGTCTTCCGCGTCTCACGGGCTGCGTAGAGCTGCCGGCTACAACCTCTCACCATCTCCGTTCCTTTTCTTCCCCTTTATTCTTTTATTTCCCTCACGGCTTTCCATTCTTCTTCTTTTTTTTTTTTTTTTCTTTTTTCTTGCTAAGGCCCCCTGTTGGATGAAGGAGAGAGCCCCCAAAATATCTCCTTGTCATTTTTATATTAATTTCCCCCCCTTTTCTAAAAGAAATTTCAAACCACGGAATTAATAGTGGAGTTAAGTAGATCAAAAGTGGAAGACAGGTGTCTACATGTAATTCTTTTAGGAGATTATAACTTGTCAATTATTCTTATTTAATTAATTGGTTACTTTGCACAAGGCCCCTCATTATTTTAGAAATAGAACTTGATATTTTAAATTCCAAGTTTTTGATGAACCTATGTTACAATTAATTTTGAAATATTCTAATTAGAGTAAAACTATTGTAGTCAGTATATGACTTTAAAAACAAATAAATTTTATATAAATAATCAAATTATTTTACTCAACTTTATGGCTAGTACAACTATGATAGATATGATATAATCAGAATTTCTGATGTAGCATTTCATATGTATTTGTAGTCTATTAGTTACTAATTTTCAAATATGGATTTATAAATATACTTGAAAACTCTATATTGCTATTTTTAAACATACTTAAATTAAGATGAATCTCCAAGTGTTTGAAAATTGAGATGTTACAATGCCATTTACCATAAGTTCTTATCTCCATTCCATTATTAAGCACGTTGGGTGTCCGATCCGTCAACGGCTACGATTGAAAGATTAATTTATGAATTTAATCTCAGCTCTCCAATCACATAATCTATCTTCTTTTGATTAAATGCATATGTTTTATGTGTAGAAGTTTAAATTTAGCTACAAACATACTCGCCATGCATACCGCCACACGATGCGTTACAATTAAAATTAAACAGACTCTAAAATTTAGCGATATAATTCTCCGTTTCCTTTTTTTTTGTTTCCTTATTTCTCCCTCTCCAATTGAAATTTTCTATATGGCGGATTACAATGCAAATCAATTTTTTGTTCACTTCCTTATTTCTATACATATTACTGTGATAAATGTAGAATATATTTTTAATTTTGTTTTTTTATGAAAACTTGTCATTTTATATGAGAATTTATTTTTGTTATCTTATCATATATTCCGTTGCAACGCAGGGGCACGATACTAGTAAAATATTATAAACATATTATTTATACTTTAATCTGATGATTGCCAGTTGGCCACGAATAAATAATATTTTAGTGTGATAAATGGTAAACGCCGGATTTATTTCTATTCATATCCATTTCAAATTTTAATATTAAAAAAGAAATCTTTTGATGAGGCGCGTCTCTCATGAACCCCAAATTCCCGCCTCTTGTAGACAGAAACCAAACAAAGAGAGAATTGAGAAAATTAAAAAGAAAGGAAACTTATTCTTGTAAGAAAGGTTGAATTATCGATTATTATCCGACTGCTTGTCTGATTCGAATTCCAACTACGTCACAGTGATTCTGAGTTGTTATTATAATCCAATTTGAAGTTCTGAATATCTCGCTATCAGGTAACTGGACTTCTCTATAATCTGTGTTTTCGTTTTGTACGGTTGACTGGATTATTGATATTGCATATTGGATTATGAAGGCATATTTAACGGGATAGCAGGTCTGAGGTTGGAATTAGATTTGTGATAGTAGTCTTCCATTGTTGGTTGGACTTCCCAGTGGGTTGGCGGCCTTCCAATGTTGGATGGATTTCGTATTGGATTGGCGGTTTAAGGAATTGTGTGTTGTGGAAGTTGGAAATCGCCTGTGTGATGGGATTCCAACTATGTGAATATGATGTGACTTGTTTTATGGATAACCTAGACCGACGTGCTATCGCCGGTTAAATATGCATGCATAATTTTATGTGTATTTGTATGGATTAATCTGGCCTGTTTGAATGGTTGTTAAATTAAGCCAATTATAGAGAAGCGCGTCGTTAAATAACCGGTTACTGAGCTTTGTAGCTGACTCCGTTTTGTATTTTGTTTTCCTTTCTGTTGGCGACGTAAGTTGACGGACCAAGGAAAAGTGCGATGATTATGTTATAATTATGCTTGGATGGTCAAAATCTGAGGTGTGACAATATGAATATATATTTAATCATAAAAAAATAATGAGGCATGCATGGAAGATTAAAAATGCATTTCTAAAGGTAAAGCTTCTCAATTAGATGACCGGATGCCACTCTCTAGCCAGCAGCTTATAAATAGAGATAGAGTTTGTTAATTAACGGATAGAACTTACAAATTGCTCCGTTAATCTTCGTGCGGAAGCGGATCTTGCGAGCGTAGCAGTATCACTGGTTCTGCAAGGAATCACAAGCCGAAGCCGGAAGCCCTGCGTTTTCCACGACCTAAGACCTTCAAGTATTAACAGAGTTTCTTGGTGCATTTTTCTCTCTTTCTTGTCAGTCACTATTCTGTTATGATATTAGAGTTATTAGACAGAATGACAGAATCTGGTATATATAAACCAACGCACCTCTTCATAAAGGGTCTGCACCTTTTCATAAAGGGTCTGCACCTCTTCATAATGGGTCGGGTTTTGGATTCAGGTTTCCCATAACGGGCGTACCAATTAATAAATCCAACATCTCCCACTCGCACAAAATGGGATACCCTCTATAAATTAAGAGAACGTAATCTCTTATCTCTGTTAAAATTCATACAAGGAAATAGGCCGTGACCAGCATATTTTAATTTGAGAGCATATGTTGTTATCCAACTGTTAGGTATGTATAACAACATCTAAGTAGAGTAAATATGCAGTACCCCAGATCATCAAGTCACATTTTTTTAAGTATTACAGGATCTCTTTTATTTATTGATACAATCATACTTATATATTCACAATTATGTTACATAAACATAATTGGTGCACCAGTGAATATAACCTAATGTAACATTCAAATGATCTTTTTCTTTTATCTAAAATCTCTTCATTCTAAATCAATTGCTATTCAGATATGTTCTATTAGATCGCATCATACATGATCATTAGCAACATTCCAAAATAACTAATTGAAAAGGAACTTCAAGTATTTAGTAAAAAATCGAAGAGTACTATGAGATCCTTTTGATCTCGCGGGTCTCACACAACAAAGAAGAAGAGATCATATCTTCTGTTACCCTGTTGGTCAATTGCACATATGGTATGAAACATATGTTATGGTATTACTCTCCATTTCTTATGGAGCGTATGTCTTAAACTAAAATCCAATACCATACAAGTGATAGTTCAGATATACACAATATCTAACTTGAGTCCACAACTCTACTTATTATAAATCCAATAACAGGACTCCCACTTGGCATAAGACAGTTAAGGTAAATAGTGGGTATTTCACCTTCGGTCATAATAGTATATTCATATGACCTCATCTTGATTCTCTATCAAGGCGATATATATTTTAAGCACTTGCTCTCACATTTTGTATCATGTCTAGCTTAAAATCAATCTCATTTCTATGACCTACCAAGACATAGAAACGATTGCCTGTGTGAGAAGGCCAATCAACTGTCTGACATACCTTTCATTTTATATCTCATGTGTTATGCTAAATATATTGGTATTAAATAATTTGTAACAATTATAACATAAATGAATAAGAAAATAGCATTCATTGCATTTATCCCACAAATATAAATATACATAATATACTATTCAATCAAAAGTATAATTACAATCTACGTAACCCTAGAGACTTAACATGGCCAATAAATACATCTCTAGGTATTGCCTTTGTAAAAGGATCTGCCACCATTTTGTGTGTAGATATGTACTGCATGCAAACTTGCTTTTTCGCCACCATGTCTCTAACGAAGTTATACTTAGTATCAATGTGTTTGGTCTTTGAGTGATACTTGGGATCTTTTGTATAAGCGATTGCTGCTTGGCTATCGTTGATACTAACACTGAGTTAGTTTCATTTTCACCGAAACCCAAGTGATTCAAAAATCTTTTAAGCCAAACCGCTTCTTGTACTGCTGCTGAAAATGCTACAAATTCAGCTTCCATTGTGGATAAGGATATGCAACTCTGTTTCTTACTACTCCAAGAGATAGCTCCATTACTAAGTAAGAAAACATAGCCTGAGGTAGATTTTCTTTCATCTAAATCTCCTCCCCAATCAGCATCTGCGTAACCCATGAGTTGCAGATTTTCTCCTTGAAAACACAATGAATAATCTGCAGTACCTTTCAGATATCTAAGTATTCTTTTTACTGCTTTCCAATGGGACTGTCCTGGATTGGCTTGATATCTACTCACCATCCCAACGGCGAAACTAATATCCGGCCTAGTACACATCATAGCATACATGAGGCTGCCAACAGCACTTGAGTAAGGAACTTTTTCCATTTGTGCTTTTTCATCTGGAGTCTTTGGACACATTCTTAAACTAAGACCTTCACCTTTTGCTATCGGAGTATCAATGGGTTTACAGTTTTGCATATGAAACTTTTCAAGTACTTTCTTGATGTAATGCTCTTGCGATAGAGCTAACATCTTCTTGGAATGATCTCTTTCAATCTTCACTCCAAGAATGTATGCTGCTTCACCCATATCCTTCATATCAAAATTAGAGGATAACGATTCTTTAATAATTTTCACATACTCTTTATTGTTACTAGCCAACAGTATGTCATCCACATAAAGCGATAGAATCACAAATTTTTCTTTGGATCTTTTGACACACACAATGGTCTTCATCAATCATTTCGAAATCAAATGATATGATTGCTTGATGATACCGAATGTACCACTGTCTGAAAGATTGTTTAAGACCATAAATAGATCTCAACAATTTGCACACTTTGTGCTCTTGACCTTCAGCAACAAAACTGACAGGTTGTTCCATATATATCTCTTCTTCCATATTTCCATTTAGAAACGTAGTTTTAACATCCATTTGATGCAATTCCAAATCTAAACTGGCAACAATAGCTAGTATCAATCGTATAGAAGTAAATCTTACAACAGGAGAGAAAGTCTCTTCATAGTCTATCCCTTCTTGTTGTGTATACCCCTTAGCAACAAGACGTGCCTTATACCTCTCAATCGAGCCGTCAGCTAGACGTTTAATCTTGAGAACCCATTTGTTCCCAATTGCCTTGCGTCCTTCTGGGAGATCAACTAATTCCCAAACATTATTTGATCTCATTGACTCCATTTCTTCTTCCATTGCTTTCATCCATTTCTCTTTAGCAGGGCAAGTGAGAGCCTCTCGAATATTTCTTGGCTCTTCTTCATCTTGCATGACAATCATGTAAGATTCATTTTCAATTGAAAAATGACGTTTAGGAACTCTAGCACGATTGCTATGCCTAATTTGTGATTGTGCTGAACTTGGCTCAGCATCATCTACTGACTTGCTCCCACTTGGATGAGATACTGTTGGAGGTTCAGGAATATGCACCAAACGATTTGCAACAATCAAATCATCTTGCTCCTCTTCTTCATATAGAGAAAATTCCTGACCTATCTCACCCTTTCTTGGAAATTCATTTTCCAAGAAAATGACATCCCGGGACTCAAATTCTGTTACACTCCCACTCGATTGTTCACCAATGAACACATAACCTTTGGAATGTTCAGAGTATCGTATAAATATACTCTTTTTACCTCGTGGACCCAATTTACCATGTTGATGAGACGAATCATGAACAAAAACAGCGCATCCCCAAGGTCTCAGATTACTAAGATCTGGTTTTCTATTATTCCAAAGTTCGTAAGGAGTTGAAGAAATAGATTTAGAGGGTACACGGTTTAGAATATAGGCAGCAGTCAATAATGCATCACCCCAAAAATTGATTGGCAGATTTGCTTGAGCCATCATTGACCTAACCATTTCCAAAAGAGTCCGATTTCTCCTTTCAGCCATTCCATTTTGCTGTGGAGTATACGGTATGGTTAGTTGCCTAAGTATTCCTTTTTCTTCGCACATTTGTTTGAACTCATCAGACAAATATTCGCGACCGCGATCCGTTCGTAAGGCCTTAACCTTTCTGTCTAATTGATTTTCAACCAAGGTTATAAATTTCTTGAAACATGCAAGAGCATCAGATTTATGAGAGATCAAATAGACGTGACTGTATCGCGTATAATCGTCAATGAAGGTGATAAAGTATCTACCTCCATGTCGTGCCCTCACATTCATTGGTCCACAAATGTCTGAATGAATTAATTGCAACGGAAATTCTGATCTGGTTCCTTTTCCGAATGGTTTTCTTGCCATTTTTCCTTTTAAACAATTTTCACATGTTGGTAGACTAACCCTTTCAAGATGGCCTAACATGCCTTCCTTGGCTAATCTATCCATCCGTTGCTGTCCAATATGGCCTAATCTCATATGCCATACATTCACATCAACATTTTCATCAGCATATGATGTAATTAAAGAAAAATGAATATTAGAAGAAGTCATTATATTAATAACATCCAGAATAATAAAACCATTCGATACATATCCATAACCATAACACACATCATCCAAATACAACTTAATACTAGTGCCACACATGTTCAAAGTAAATCCAAATCTAAGAAGAACAACTACAGATACAAGATTTCGTCGAATGTTAGGTGCGAAGAGAACATCATGTAAGAGGAGGGTTCGACCATCACGCATATCCAACTTGCATGTGCCTATACCCTTGACTGGTACACGAGAGTTGTTTCCTACATAAAGCCATTTTGAACCTTGTGGAATTCGACGAAAATCCACAAACAAATCACGGTCTTTGGCTACATGGTCCGTTGCTCCTGAGTCTACAGTCCACAAAGGATGAGAATCAGCTATAAAAACAGAACTGGAAACATATGAAAAATGTGAAAGTTTTTCTGTAATTTGTACCTTGCGGGGCTCTTTGCATTCACGAGCATAGTGATCCTTTTTGCCACAATTGAAACACTTGATCTTGGCTTTATTAGGCTTCTTATAACTGGTTTGAGAAGCCTTTCCCTTGCCACGATCCTGCCCCTTATGCTTTTTCTCTTGTTTGCCCTTGCCCTTGTGACCATAAGACTTACGCTTCTGGCCTTGCCCTCCATGAGAGCTTGAACCGGCCAAATGCACAGCAGTTTCAGTTTCCTGAGGTTTTGATGCCTCAATACGATCTTCCTCAAGTTCCAGATGCCTTGCTGCATCGTTGAGAGTTGTAATACTCTCGTTGTGGGTCAGATTCACCTTCATGTGTTCCCATGTATGAGGAAGTGAACGAACCACTGCTTGGAGTTGTTGTTCATCAGTCAAAACATGGCCAGCGTCCTTCAACTCACTAATTATATTTGACATCTTCCTGAGATGTTGGCGCATGCTATGATTAGGACGCTTCTTGTATGTCAAACTTGATGGTGAGTTGTCTCAGTTTTGTAACAGAAGTTCCACCGAACTTCTGCTTCAAAGCAATCCACATCTCTTTGGCAAGCTCATATTGCCTAAACTCACGCATCACATCATTTTCCATACTGCTCAGCAATGTAATGCGAGCAATGGGTTCTTCTTTTTCCAAGACTCAAATGCAGCACTGTCACTAATGTGCTTTTCAGTTGTACCTTTGTCTTTTTCAGTTGTACTTTTTTCTGGTTCGGTTAGAATATGATCCAGGACCGTAAGAACCTCTTGTTCTTCCAGGACATACTGAATTTTCATGGCCCATATTTCATAATTCTCGCCATTCAGTTTTTCACCCTTATTCAGTTCTGCCACAATATTCCTAGATGCAGATGCCATTTCACTAAGAAATTACAATTAAACTAAGTTAGGACATATCACAATTCTGATGGCTTAATATAAATTATTTAATACCTAGCATAACACTTCTAGTTTTGCAACAACTAGGAAATAATTTAATAGTAATAATACCTATAGATTAAAATCGAAAGATCACTAAGTTTCACAATCATCTTTTAATTCTATAAATTTTATTACCATTAATTATTTCACTGTGCAAAAACTCCCACTAAAATTATATAAATAATAACGAAAGATACAAGATTGTATCAAAAAAAATTGTACAAAAAAAATTGGATTAAAAAAAAATCCAGTACGGTTTTGCCTAATGTATAATTTTCAAAAAAAATAAGAAATTAACTATCCGTTACTGTTTATATATTAACTAATTTAACTAATTGTTAAAAAAAATATATATAACTAATTGTATAAATAGTATAATTTCCAGAAAAAAATAAACATTCATACTAGTAATAGTTAATATATATATAAAGAATCAAGATAGAACATGAAATCATTGTAGTGTAGTGGTTAGGCTATATGGTTATATGCCAAGAGGCGCGGGTTCAAGCCCCAGGGGAAGCAAAAAATTATTTCTTTTTTCGGGGTGCATGAGGAATTGTGGACCAAGTTCATTTAGTTTGAACCGGTGCAATAGATCTCTCCATTTCCCACTGGAATGGACTCCTCCATTGCCGCCGTTTGAAATAAAATTGATTTCGTACAATCCGGAAGTATAAAAATGGTCCTTACCGAATACCAACCATTCAATCCGAGATTTCTGGAGAAAAAATGGTATATTGGACGGTTGTAATTCATTTGGACTAGAAAATTGTCCAACCCAATTGTATAAGATCCAAAATTAAATATAGAGGCATTGTTTTGCTTTGCATCTCTCATTTCCACTATACAATATCACTGTTTTGCAATGCATCTCCAAAAGATACATTTAAAAAAATCTCCAAAACAGTTAATACAATTAAATACGTTTTTATAAATGAAATTCGTATTTAGAATTATCAAATTTACAAAAAAAAAATTGTAAATCAAATCTGAAAATTTCTATACAAAAAAAATAATTTTCGGGAAAATAATTTTAAATTTCAAATTATGCGTTTTTTCTGAAACATGTAATTAATTTTCAGAAAAATTCGTATAATGTATTAAAACCAGAATACATACTATAAAAGCTCTGATACCAATGTTAATTAACGGATAGAACTTACAAATTGCTCCGTTAATCTTCGTGCGGAAGCGGATCTTGCGAGCGTAGCAGTATCACTGGTTCTGCAAGGAATCACAAGCCGAAGCCGGAAGCCCTGCGTTTTCCACGACCTAAGACCTTCAAGTATTAACAGAGTTTCTTGGTGCGTTTTTCTCTCTTTCTTATCAGTCACTATTCTGTTATGATATTAGAGTTATTAGACAGAATGACAGAATCTGGTATATATAAACCAACACACCTCTTCATAAAGGGTCTGCACCTTTTCATAAAGGGTCTGCACCTTTTCATAAAGGGTCTGCACCTCTTCATAATGGGTCGGGTTTTGGATTCAGGTTTCCCATAACGGGCGTACCAATTAATAAATCCAACATAGTTCATGCAAGATACAAAACATTCAAAAGTCATGCAAAGCAAAAGGAAATAGTTCATCCAAGATACAAAACATAAAACAACAAAACAGCAACTAGTCTATGGCTACACATAAGCCTGATAACAACTAAAATAACAGAAACTCCTAAACGAAAAGCCAAGAAGCTGTGTCATGTTCTAGAGGAATATCTCCTGTGTCCTGAAGCATCCACTTCTCTCTAGACTTTGATCGCTAGCTGCATTGATAGGAAATCGGAAAAGAGCCCATTAGATGAGACATTAAGACATGTAGGAGCAACAGAATTTTACACAACATTTAAACTTGAGAGAGAATTGTACGTGGGGGTTCATCCCCTTAATTTTTACTTTTTCATTTTAGTTAAAGGGTGGTAGCTTTCAAAGTTCCAACAATTTGATTGATAAATAAAAAAGTTTTACAATTCCTAAGTTTGAGTCTATACACCTTATCCTTATCTACATATAACAATTACTATTTACAAGGCGTTTATCCGCTTTATTGCTGTTTGAATCTTCTACGTTTTTCTATTGCAATCAATGCATTCAGATGATCATCGAATTAGTTTTAAGTTTTCGTGAGCTTATTTAAGAGAATGTTTCTAGGTTGGTTGAATATTTTTATGCTCATAATTTATAGAGTATAAAATTTTACTATTTCCATGACATGTAGTCACAAGTGGACCTAGAATTTTTGTGAGATAAGAGGTCCAATCAATGTTTGCTAGGTTGCTTGATATCAAATCTCTCAGTAACAAGTGATGCTTTCTGCAGTTGTATATGTATGTTAGTTAGTCGCTGGTAACAAGAAATGATGCACACCTAGAATTTAATTAATCACGGCATGTAAAACTTATGAATCTCTCAACTGGACCAATCACAAAATTTACCATGACATGCATGCAAAATATATGAGGCATGGAAAACAAATGCGTGGTTTCTTTGTTAGATTAAGCTATCTATTAAATGAAGCAATGCCACTCAAACGCGAATAAACATTGCTCGTGAAATTTTGTACTCATGATAATCATGTTTATTAAGAACTTGGAGCTCATTATTATTATTGATATTATATTTGGAGAAAGAAATTGTAATTTGCTAAATAAGATATTAGCGGAAGTCAAAAACACCCAAAGCTCTTTAAATTAAGTATTATTTTTATAAATATTTGTCGATTAAAATTACATACTACAATAAAAAGAACAATGACGATATGTCTTTGTCGCTCATTTTTGTTTGCTTGCCAATAAACACGATTTTGTTGACAAATTAGAATGGATGTGATTTTCTCCACATGTCACTCCTTCTGCTCACCATGGAGCCTAGATCATTATCACCGCCTACTCAATCTCATTTTTATTAATTTCTATTTTTTTTATTGGTTAATATTTTAAATATTACTGATATATCTAGAATTTAGGAATTTAATACACTTTCTTAGTTAGAAAAATTAAAATATTTGAATATTTGTTTAAAAATATATGTGTAGAAGGACACTGTATAATACGAGTGCATCTATAAATCGAAATATGTTTATATGCGATTAAATTTAATAAACTATTAGTTTTATACTATGTATTTTAAATAAATATATATAAAGTAATATATCTTACTTTTAAAAATTACAAAGTGTCTAACGTACATTCTACTTCTGGAATGAGGACTCACGAGTTTGAACCACACACAATGCTACTTTCTTAACGAATTTTGTTGAGCAAAATGAAGCTAGTTTCTTAAAGATTCTTGTTGAGCAGAATTTATGGATCTTCTGTAGCTCAAGGAAATAGCACCGCGATATTCACATACTATTTAAGAAATATCTATATTTACAACTGCACCGTGAAATCAATATTGGTCTCATAAGTCATAATATATTATGGTTGAGGAATTAATGGTTCATTTTTTCGGTCACAATTGGGTAAAATAAAAACAATCTTTCAATAGTGTACAGAATGGGAAGTAGGAAATGGAGAGGCAATCTCGTTTCCGTGCCACAAGTTATGAATTTACATTGAGGTCTTATGGTGACGGCTTGTCTAGGCCGCAACAACCAAGCATTAGAGGATTATGTGGATATGGGGAAGTTCAGGGGACTATCCTGCAAAATCTGCATATGAGGCTCTCATATCAGTTGGTATGATTAAATGGGCTATCAACAATTAATCTGTGGAGTGCTAAATGCCCTAGCTCAGCCATAATTTTTATTTACCTAATGCTACGTTAAAGGACACTAACACAGGAGTTATTATTGAAAAGAAAAAACCAATGTTCAGGTTTGGTGTGTTATGTGTCAATCGAGAATTATTGAAACTTCCATTCACTTGTTTTTCGAGTGTGCATATGCGGTCCATGTGTGAAGAACATTTCAGGCTCAGATGATTCTCAGTTTGTTCAAACCGGATGCCACAGTGCAACAAATCTGGCTATCATCTTTGCAAGGTGTGAGAAACAAACACAGGATGAAGGAAGCTATGTGGATCGCATGGTTCATGGGTGTGACGTGGTTCATCTGGAAAAAGAGAAACGAAGGTATCTTTAGAGGCGAAGAACTTCCTCTTTGGCTGTTGGTACATAAGATTATGGTAGAAGGCAATCTATGGCTAAGGCACTGTTAGCACCTGGCATGATGTCTTTAATTTTTCCTTTTGTTCTGTTTGAATTATTGGGCCTTGCGTACAATACAGATTCTGATATTGTTGTGTGAATAGAGCACAAAGGGCTCTCGGCATGTAATAATTGGTTGTAATTTGTAGTTTACTGGCTAATGCAAAACTCAGGCAGCAAATGCCTTGAATTCTAAAGAAAAAAAAAACTTTCGTCTTTATTTTTAGTAGAAGCCATTAAAGCTAAGGCTTAAATGTAGAAGAATAAAATATGTCATTTAGGGATTAAATTTTAGAATAATTTGAATTGGTACTTCATCAATTTAGAGCTTGTATGAGTGCGATGTTTATACTTTATACCTAATAACTAGTACGAAAAAAAAAATTAGGGTATTTATTTGTTGAGTAACTGTTAACTGTACTAGAAAATTTTGACATCAATAGTTGCCTTAAATATATTCGAAAGTCTTAAATATATCGCAAATGATTGACATCCAATCAAATCAGGTTGATCTAGCTAGATTGACTGGAAATGACAAGTAGCCATATAAAATTGTTGATTTTTTTTAGGTCGGTGTGAATTAAGGTTTAAATGATCTTTAATCCGATCTTGATCTGAATACACATTATTGCATCTAAATATCTAATTTGGTAGATTCGTGTATCTCCTTTGGTGTATTGATTTAGTAATTTGGTTTTCCATTTTGCTATGCATCACAATAATAATATTTTGTATATAAATATTATTATTGGAGAATGTCGTTAAGTTGTTTTAGTATTGTTTAAGCTCATAGAGTTTTTGTGGTCGTATATAATTTCTTGCCAATGATCCCTCAGTCACATTTTGATTTTTCTATTTGTAGGTCTCAATGCACATCTAGAATTTCTATTAGTTGCCAGTAATACGAAATAATACACGTCTAGAATTTAATTAATGTTGACTTGTAAAATTTATGAAACTGGTCGATCTAAACTGGACTCTCACAAAATTAATCATGACATGCATGCAAAATTTATGAGACATGGAAAACAAATGCGTGATTTCTTTGTTAGGTTAAGTTTTCTATTAAAGGAATGCCATTCCAACGCGAATAAATATTGCTTGAGAAATTTTCAATATTGATGATAGTCAAGTTTATTAAAAATTTGGAGCTAAATATTATTATTGATATTATATTTGAAGAAAGGAATTGCAATTTTCTAACTATCATATTAGAGCAAGTCAAAATACAATATTTGATGATAGTTAACCAAAACTTTTCACTACAAAAGACAGGCACTTTTCGCGAGGATAAAAAGTGACCTTTTGCGACGGAGTACCGTCATAAACGTGCTTTTTCTTTTGCGACGGTACTTTTAGCGACGAAGTTCCCTCGCGAAAAGTGCCTACTTTGTTGTTGTGTTTTTAAAATAAGTAATATTTCTATTAATATTTGTCAAGTCCGATCTTGATGGAGCGATACTATTTGTACATTTTCTACTAGTGTGTGAGAATTTTATTATTGTTTCTTTATTTTATTTTTATTTTTATTCAATGTTTATTTTGGGGTTTGTTCAGGGGAAGGGGTCGACTTGTGGGAAACCCAAGGAGACTAAACTAGAGCAACGAATGCTGATTTTATTTCAAAGTGAGTCATTCCTCATTACCTGGGTGTCATCCATTTGGTTATGCCTTTTGCTCTTAGACAAGTCAAAAGATAGGGGGTAATAGCAAATCAGGAAGCAAGATCCATCAATGAGAACAGTGAGTGTGATGTAGTCAGCTCTTTTGCCTACCAATGTTTACGCTTCTTTTTCTTCTGCCGACCACAGAAAGAATAAAGAAAGGCTTGTCAGCAGAAATCCTGAGACCCAGCTAACTAAGACTTCCGACGAATTTCATTCTTTTATAACACAATTGTTCCTGAGGGAAAGCCGCCAAAGATCTTATCGATTGTGGGTGGATACTTAACCCATTCCCCCCATAAAATGCTGAAATAGTGGGCTTGGGTTTACACCCACAAGCGGAAGTATTTTTCGGTATAAGGCTCGTGCAAAGGGCTTTGTTTACCCGAGTGATTTGCAATGTTAGCATGATTTTCAAGAATTTTTTTTTTTAATTTCATTGGCACAATAAATATTAAAGGTGGCAATTGGACGGGTCCGGTCCAGGTCAGGTTTAGGTCAGTTTGACTTCGAATATTTGTCGGATTTCTTTGTTCGGTTAAGTTTTCTATTAAAGGAGAAATGTCATTCCAATGCTAATAAATATTGCTTGAGAAATTTTCAATACTGATGATAGTCAATTTATTAAAAATTTGGAGCTAAATATTATTATTGATATTATATTTGAAGAAACGAATTGCAATTTTCTAACTATGATATTGAAGCAAGTCAAAAAACAACCAAAAACTCTTTTAATATAAGTAATATTTGTCTTTTAGTACATTGTAAAAATTGATATACATTTTTTTTAATTGAACAGATTCAGGATGAACTTGAATTTCAGTGAATTTAACAATGAACTTAATTTTCACATACCTATACTCAATATTATTGATATACATTTTTTTTAATTGAACAGATTCAGGATGTACTTAATTTTCAGTGAATTTAACAATGAACTCTTTTAATATAAGAGCCTTAATCATCATTACTGCCTACTCAATATTATTTTTGTTTATTAATTTACAATATATATCAATAAAATTTTAAAAATCAAGAAAGTAGTTAGCACCCAAAAATTCACCCACCCAACCTAATTTGCCACTTGAAATGATACCTCCATTGTTTTAAGAAATGAAGTGGTAATTCAACAAAACAACAAATGTAACAAATTTGATATTTAGATGCAAATAATGTGTACTCGGATCAAGATCGGATTTTATATCATTTAAACCTTTAATTTGGGCCACCCTAAAAAGATAAACAATTTTATATGGTGATTGTAAACATAGTTATTTTGCTATTTTCAAGCAAATGACGATCAAACATAATTGAATAAAAATTAAAAGACTACCAAACTTAATAAATAAATAATAAATAAAATTAAGTACATATTAACTTGTTGAATAATTATCGACTACATATATCTTATATAAAAAGTGGGCACAAACTGCGCCAATTTAGTTTCTCATATAAGTGCCTAATTCAATACATGAAATCAAACATTAGTTTCTTCAAAAAAAAAAAAAATACAAGCAAGAACAAATTTTGGAAAACAAACTTCCGAAACGATGCAAATAAAATGTTTATTTTTTATTTTTACATAACTTGAGGTCAATGGTCTGTTTTTTATTTTTTATTTTAGCCTACGGGCATTATTATCAGGCAACAAAAAATATTAATTTCTGAAGAGCATTTTTTACAATTCATCTGTGCAATAGATTTTCTTTGTTTATTTTTCGATCATGTTGTGCCACCCATTGGATTGAACAAACAGGAAGTAGGCGTACCCATATATTAAAGTGTCAGTCATTTGGACGTAATTTAGCAATGTACAAATTGAACAATTTTAATTGAGTAACATCTTGTTTAATTTCTTATAGTTTAAGGATATTTGAACTAACAATAGATTAAGTGATAAGAAAAAATATATATTAAATAACAATAGGTTAAATTTTGAGACGACCATTTAATTAAGACCTGCTATAATTTATTTAGCAGATGGTCTAACTTCTTCTTTATTTTCCATGTCATTACAGCCATATTCTGCAATCCCCTCCATTTTTATAAAAAATGGAGGTATCTCCTGAAGTGACAAAACAACCATGTTGGTTTATAAATTGCCACAAGTACTGATCCACAGTATAGAAAATTATCTTTATTCATATTCATGTTTTGTTTTGCAGAAATATAATGAATTCTGATCAACAGTACAAAAAATTATCACACTACTTCTGTTGGCATCAATATAATAAACGTTTCCTTTTTTTATATAAATAGAGGTGTCCGGAAGTGGCAAAACAAGCAGGTTTATAAATTGCTACAAGTTACAGGTTTATAAATTCACAAAAGTTTGACATTTTCATTCATTCGGGGCATACTTAAAATATTTATCTGGAAAATTTGTGAAATTATGCATAGCTTACATAATGAGACTCACACAACGATTTATCCTATATTTTCATGAAATTATCTCACTAATAATGTTAGTAAATGTTATTTATAATTAAATATACTTTAAAATATTGGAAGAAATCAAACAACACATATAAAATTTCTTAAGAGTTTTGAATTAAATAATGTCGATATACTCTCTACATTCGATTTTAGGGTATTAAATTTAATTAAAGTACATGCGAGTTTAGTGTATTCAAATTATGTATACAATATTTTTTATTATTCTTAGTTATCTTATATTAATAAAATAATTTATTTGAAATTTGTTTCTTATTTTAATTAAGAATGTATTCAAATTGAGTTGTAATACATTACTTATTCGAAAGATATTCAAATTAAACTCCGTATTAAAAATATTTCAGCAATTGGCTGACACCAACGAAAAGCTAATTATTGACTGTTATAGATTTGTAATTTATCACTGATTGGATTTTTTTACTTTATTGATTTATTAATTTATTCTTATATTTGATATTTAGTTTATAAAACTGATTACTCTCATAAATTTTCAGGTTTTGAATCAAAATCTTTTATGATGAAAATAACAACTGCAAAATAAGAAAGGTTCACTTATTGATAATATTTTACACCGTATAACGATAATTTTCAGAATATGTCATTCGGAATTCCTTCCGGTGAGCGGGCCGAACAGTTTTTTCACATTTTTTTTAAAGATTTGTGAAAAAACAAAGATGATTAAAGTAAAGCATTAATTAATTTTCCAATGTAAAAAACTAAGCAAACAAAAATGCACTAAAAATATAGCAAGCAGTAAATTCTTATTTCCGTAAATTAGAATGTTTTATTCCAAAACATCAAATATATATGTCACAAAAATATTATCACTCATTAACGGCACATTTAATTAATTAGTTCATAGAGAATAGTTTCAAATCATATAATCACCTCAAACTTAATAGGAAATAATTTGGAAATTATAAGCTACTAATTGTATTTGTTTGTTTAGTGGAGTTTGAGGTAGTATGTGGAGGAGACAAAAAATTACTCTTGATCGAAATGCTTGCTTTACTTTTCTTATTGATTTGTTAGATGCATCTCAACTTCATAGCAGCTTTATTTATACTACTAAAACTATTTTAGATATATTACACCTCATACAAAATATCTAGATATTTATACAGTTTATCCTTATTCTTATTTCAACTTTATAATAAATATTAAAAAGTTATTAGTAAATTGATCTAAATGTACATTAAAAAGATGCGAATCAAAACTCAAAAATTGAGTTATTTTAGAAGATTCGGACTCATAAAACAGTGGTTACATCAAATGTACAATACATACTTTTATGTTTCGAAAATAACAAATTGTGTATGTTTGAAGTGCAAAACATGAACAAATTTATAAATAAAAGATGGTAAATACTATACCGAATGAGAAAAGAAATAGACAAAATTTTCTGAAAAAATAACTCTTCTATATTAATTATTCATGGTCCAACAAACAAAAAAATATATGTTATATAGTGCTTTACTGGTTTTGAGCAACAAAAAAGGTTAATTCGGTATTAATGTTGAGGGCTCCTATTTTTATTTGTGTTGCACCTTAAGTCCTTAACAGTTACAAATTACAAACACATTACAAAGTTGCAGATGCAAAAAAGATGTTATCACGTTCAGACAAACAAATATGATAATTTTATTTTGTGCAGCTTGTATATATTGTATGTATAAGTAGAAGCTCTTTGCCAGTAAAACGTAAACATACACAACTACAGTTTAATTACAGATGACATGCAAAATTTATGAAACCCTCAACTGGAACCAATCACAAAATTTATGATGACATACAAAATTTATGAGGCATGGGATACAATTGTGTGACTTATTTGTTGGGTTAAGTTTTATATTAAATTAATATATCAATGCCACTCTAACGCCAATAACTATTTCTGGACAAAATTTCAATATGCATTATAGTCAAGTTTATTAGAATTTGAAAATAAATATTATTGTTTTATATTATTTTTTAATGAAGAAACTGCAATTTTCTCAGCAAGATATTGAGGCAAGTAAAAAATTGCAAACAATATTTGAAAATAAGTATGTGGTTAAGTTACTTGAATATTTACATTTAAACAAATACAACATATTAATTTATTTTAAATGATTACATGTTGTTTGAAGATAAACTAATTAGTAACTATTATTATTATAAGTATAATTTGTCATTTATTAAATGGGTGGGAGGGGATAGAGAGTAAGGAAAGTATATAATTGAGCCTCACAAAAGATATCATATTAGTGAATTTGATGGCGGATGTATGTTGTTTAATGTTTACGAAATATAAAATATTTTATAATATGAGTTGAATTTGTATATTCATACAGCCGCATAATTGGAAAAACAGTCAATGAAGAAGCTATTGAGGATATATTTTCCGGATAGACATATTTAGCTACTCTCCTGAATTGTTGTATGCGTGGACAAATATGCACACTCACAATTTTCATTTTTCATATGAAGCAGATTTACATATTTTATTTTCTTTCTCCAATGATAATTTAATTAAAAATCATTTTGGCACTAAAAACAATTAATTATGTAAAAAATAATCTCAAATAGTAAATATATTATTAATTTGGTTTATTTATCAGTTAAGTATTTTATAGCACTAAAATAAATATTTAGGAATTGAGTTTTTCTAAGTAAATGTATTATTTAAATTTTCTTGTTGAAGATGTTATGTTTGTAAAAAATAAATAAATATTAAAAGAGTTCATTGTTTTGTATGTAATGAAATGTTTTTGTAAAAAGTACCTCTTGATATCTTTCATCACACAAGTTTTCTTTTTAATGGTTTAAAGTTGTTGACAAAGAATCAATTTGTTTTATTGCTTGCAAATGATCTAGACTATGCTTGTACCAACTAGAGTGTTAGTACAAAGAAATTTCAGCACAATCATAAAGCCAACTTCAAATAAATCAATTTACTGCCAATAATGCAGCAACAACTAAAAACAAACAACATAGAAAACAACCATAACAACCAACTTTACTAGTTTTATTTAAACGAACACATTTTTATTTATAATATAGTGTTCATTGAAGAATATCCGAATCAATAGCTTGTTGTCAATTACAATCACTGCCATAATGACTATACTGCACAAGGTTCATCTTTGCTCCAAGTTAACAACACTCACTGCCATAATGACAATATCTTACAACCTATTTGAGGAAGATAATGAACATGAAACATTTTAAATTCCATTGTAATGAGTTGATTTACGTGCATGCCTCGCTTGTTATTAAGAACCTTCAATAGAATTGCAAATTTTTCCAATATTAATAGTAATAAAGTCTTGATTAACAAAAGATATGTACAAATTAATCAGGTCAGTGCATATTTCCTGTCACTTGGACCAGAAATTGGGGTCAATTTAAATTTGGTGCATTAATTGCTATGAATTATGTTATGTATTGTTATATATCAGTATCTCTAAATCAAAACATTTCAGTCAAAATAATTCAACAGAAATTTAAAAAAAAAATTCATAATCAGCAAAATCAGGGAGATTCGAACCGGAAAAGAGAAGTTGAAGGAAGAGAGGAATGGACAGGTAACAAAAGAGACCGATATTTTGTTTATATAATAAGTATTTTAAAAAAATAATTCACTGATTAGTAAAAAAAAAACTGACTAATCCGGTACTGTAATTAAAGGATCAAAAGATATAGCAAAAGGAAGTGGATGATAACTTCTAAGAAAGGACTCACCTATCAACCTATCTAATAAAAAATAAACATGTATATCATTTCCAATTACTTTGTTAATACTAAGTCCACAGATTCTTGTAACTCGAATATTCATAATGTTTTGAATATAGGAACCGCCTATGATTTATTCCTAGAAGGATTTTTAGTTCACTGTCGCATTGTCTGAACCTATTGTATCGAACGGGAAGGGGCTGAGGCCTGAGTGTTTTAGGAAATTATCTTTTAGAATTATTTTCTCATTTCATTGAATTTAGTTGAATGTGGAGGCAGCAAGAAAACACATAATAATGTAGGGAGGAAATTAAGGGAACAACCCTGGTGATACTTTCTTTTTTATTCTATTTCATTTCTTTTAACTTTCTATTTCTTTTTTTATTGATAGTAAATGATAATTATAGATGAAAAAATACAAACAAACTTAAAGCTAGCCATAACTTGCAATTGTATCCCTGCTCAAAACTTAAAGATATAAATAGTTTGTTGAGTTGTTAATTAGCTTATCCAAATTGTATTTACAATTCTAATATTCCTAAAAAGAGATCTTGACATTCATTCAAATCCGGTGATTGTTCTTCAAATAGCCGTATACAATTGTTAAATTTTTAGGTGGGCCCAAATTAAGGTTTAGTGATCTATAATCCCATCTATATCTGAATCCACATTGTTTGGTTCTAAATGTCTAATTGCTTACATTCGTTTGTTTTGTTGAATCCACTTAATTTCTTCAAACAATGGAGGTATCCTTTAATTAAACCTTTTTTTGTATTTATTAGCAATTTATTTTATTTTTGATATGTACTAGTATATTATTTGTATATTATTTGTGTGTTAATTTGGTTATATGATTTTCATTTCGATGCAACACATTAATTTTTTTTTTTTGAAATGAAATAGTGAAGAATCTTATTTTGATTTTCATTAACTGTGTTACTTGACAAAAAATGCATGACGCTAACAAAAACAATATGAAAATACATCTAATCATAAAATTTATGAGGCATGGAAGATGAAAAATGCATTTCTTTGTTAGGTAAAGCTTCTCAATTAGATGACTGGATGTCATTCTCTATCAGCTTATAAATCCTTCGCTTAGAGAAACTTCTACTAATAGAAATTAACTTCATAAATTATGCGGAACCAAATATTTATTTTATATAATATTATTTTGGCAGAAAGTGATTGCAATTTACTTTGGTTGCGATATTGGAGTAAACTAAAAACAACCGAGAGTACTTTAAAAATGGCAAAAATCAGTAAGCATTAATTTGAGTTATATTGATCATTGCATTATTTTTCTATCTTAATTACGTGCAAGTTATGCAATTATAATAGAGGGGATAACTCGATAATTTGTTATTTATATAATTTTATTAATCTTAAAAAATGTAACTTATTTTGACATTAAGTAAAGTTTCTTTAAACTGCTTATTAGCTTGATTAGGACTGAATCAGATAATAGAGCCGCGATCTGAGATTTAATTAGTACAAGTAACATGTGGGTCCATGAATAAATGTAGATGATCAACAATTGAACTTAATTTATTTTTAAATTTTTTGTATTTATGTGTGATTTTCTTTATAGTTTAGAGTAAAATACTTTTGAGTACATACTGTTAAAATTGATTATATTCGTAGCATAAAGAAAAATTATATAATTAATCTTAATTCACATTTGACTCCTATAGTTTGAAGGTCTAGCTCTGCTCTGAACCGCACTCAAAGCAGAAAAGCAAGTTTCTATAGAAAGAGGCAAGATGATCTTGATCGCCGTATCGACAACAAATAGAGGAAGGAACCATTACATGAGACATTAATTTGAGATATGTGGGAGCACTAGGGTTTTGAACAGGATTGAATGTGGGGACAGAATATGGATTCCACTGTCCAGAATATAAACTCGTTACAAAATAATCTTATGCTCGTGGATTTGATCAAATGGTGTCCGCATCATTTTTTAGAACATACTATATTAATAAGTTCTGCAATTATTTCTTCCTTTGATCTAATTAAAAAATCTAAAGTAGAACATATAATTTACAATTTTTGTTTTTCCAGCCAACTGATTGCAACCACAGAGAAATATTTTAAATGCAAAGGCGTGGTCCACCAGGTGGCAATTACATGTAAATATTTGTGCGGATTACTTTATCTTTAGAAATTTATTTTACATAGCTTATAAAAACCATAAAGATGGAAACTTTTTTTCGATGTCAAAGAAAAATATGAATCATTAATTCGGTTCCTTAGACATTTTGTAAGATATGGAATTATTAATTCAATCTGTTCTTTAGGTTTGTATGTGAATCAAGCATTTTTTTAACTATATATGAATCAAAATTTTCATACAAAATATAAATAATCTAATGAATAATTAGTTCAATTCCTTCTATCTTTTTCCTTCGCGACAAAATATTTAATATATTTGCGAAAAAAAATATTCTGACATGCATCCTAAACGATGGATATCAAGAATATCTTCTGTAATTAGCATGCATATTGAATTAAATGAATTGATCTGGAGAATAGTGTATAAATATTTTTAAATCAAGTATAAAAATATGCTAATTTAAATGCTACAATAGATGTAGTTTAGTTTTAGAGATATCCTTTCAAGATCTGTTATAAATTTAGCATATGCTTTTAACTTCTATTATTTATTTTATTTTCCAATACCCTCCATTTAGTAACAATGGACACATGGAGGTGACATGAAATGGCAAAACAAGGAGGTTTATAGATTGCTGTTCAAGTTACATCAAAGTTCATAAAAATTTAACATCTTCATGCATAGCATGAATTCTCATCAACAGTACTGAAAATTATCATACAATTTCTGCCGGAATAACTATAATATTCATGTAGGAAACGTGGATGTCAATATATATATCACCATCTAAATTGATTAGGAATAAACGACACAACATATCTTACAAGAATTAGAAGAAGAAACTAGTTTCATCTGAATTGTACAATACTTCAACATAGTAATTAACATAACAAAAAGATTTAACACATTCATATATAACCATCTAATCAGGCTCACCTGTTATTGTCAACCTTTTCCAGAAGCTCCTTGTAAATTGATGGACAACTCACCATAAATCTTGCAAATACATCAGTTTCTGTGAAACTATGCAGGATCTTAGAAGAAGAATAAAGTTGAGACATATTTCTTTGAGTTGTTGGCAGTTATGTTGCGCAGCCAACACCAGTGTCGTCACTACATTGTCAGCATTAATTTTCTTGGCTAACCTCCCTCACAAATGAGTCTTAATCTGTCCAAAGCATACGGTCAGCTGCTACGGTTAAATGCTGAGTGATAATATCTTCATCCACGCCTTTGTCGGTATGGTCATCACTTGGTGGTAAGATGTCAGTATATATGAATTGTAACATGGCCTTGAAAATCTGGGGCTCCATATCTTGAGTTTCAATGCACCTGGCTTTGCTTTCACTCATAGAGCCGAAAAGTTCAGCCTGAAAAACTGATGAACGGGAGGCTAAGATATTTCGATGGGCCGAAAATGTTTCCCCTTTTACATTAAAGGAGATGTCAGCACCTTGTCCACTTTCAAGCAAATGATGGAGATGCTGGTGCATATTGCATGAAGCTATTATTTTTCACTTTGATGGATGGATTAAGGATTTGTATACTGCACTCAACTGTAAAGCTATCATCCTTCAATAAATCTGAACTTTGTAAACTGTCTCTTCCCATTAAAAATGGGAATCCCTTCCTATCTCCTTTTTTGAAAACCATGCTCTTTTTTTTTTTTTTTTTTTACGATGTGATGCTATCCTGTTTTGGTCTATAAGACTGAAAGAAAGGATAACCATGACATCTTTTGCTTCTCTCAGTAATTCAACCATGAATGAAATATGTGTCGTTACAGTACTCACAGTACTTAAGCCGTATGGGTAGTACAATATAGCCCATTGGTACTCACCAACTGTGAATGTGCCACGCCGAATGCTACTGTCATGTTTGAAGAAGATATTGTTCAGGTATTGTGTTCCTATTTTGACACGGTGTGTGCCACTTGTTGGTTTCATTTGGAATACTGAAGTTGTAAAGGAAGAAGCCATATGCTTTGTGTATTTACCTCTGCTTTAATATTTGATTGAGAGTAAACAAGAACTTATTGTTTGATGATTTCGAAGATTACAATGGTGGTCCATATATATATATTAGTGACTACCTTTTTAATTAATCATTGAGTAATTACTAATTTGCCTAGTGAAACCGATCATCTGAAAGCAACTTTTCGTTAGCCGATACTTAAATTAAAGATTTAAAGTTAGAGAAAATAATCTTTGAAAGATTGGAAATCATTGTAACTAGGGTCCATTTAAGAAGATTCATGAACAAAACCAGGCTTCAAGAAACGAAGGGACTAACTTTTCACTTGCCGATATAATTTATTAAAGGAAGAAGAAATATTCCATGAAAATTTGGAGATCATTGTCAGGTGCAAGCACCTTAAAATTTTCGTTATTATCATTAATGCATCAATTCAAAAAAAATAAACGTATGCGCCGCCGAGGCATAATATATATGTCTTTTTTTTAGAAAGATAATATATATATATGAGGAGGGTTCCAATGCACCCTCTTTTTTGTGCTCCTAATGCACCCACATTATATATATATATATCTCCATTTTCAAAGTCCGAATAGTCGATTCGAACTGCTCAACATAATCTTCATAATAAAATATGCTTGGAGATCAAATTTTATATTTTTTAGAATTTATTTACTATTTTTTTGGATAGATACAAAATCACTGTTTTAAGGAGATTCTAGACCATCCGATAAAGTGATTTTGTATCTATCTAAAATATAGTAAATAAATTCTAAAAAATATAAAATTTGGTCTCCAAGCATATTTCATTATAAAGATTATGTTGAGCAGCTCGGATCGATTGTTCGGATTTTAAAAATGGAGATAAATAATGTGAGTGCATTGGGAGCACAAAAAAGAGGGTGCATTGGAACCCTCCTCTATATATATATGTTATGTAATGTGCACACTATTAATTGAGGGGAATAAAACATTTATTCACGTGGCTTCTTGTTTTTGCCATACATAATTTTTATCAATTTATCCCACCCATAAATTTATTTTTACGTTGTGATTTTCCAATAGAACTAAAAACTAATAAACATTTAATATGAAGAATAATAATAAAACTAAGTACCAAACATTTATTCAAGTGTATTGAATTTAGATACAACAAGACTTTCTTGAGTTTGCCACAAAATTTCGATATTTTTTTTTCATGATTTTAGACGCTTTTAAGAACTTGAATATTAAAAGATATTTTTTTCTCATTATTTCCAAACTAATAGAAGTTATATTTTATAAATAAGGTTCAAGTGTCAGTCTTCGAAAATACTCAAGGTATTGAATAGTTACCATAATTCATTACCATTTTTCGCATTCAACTAAAATTAGCAATGACCATTTCATCATCACAAATTAATAAAGAAGAAATATTTAATTCATGATTAATTCTTTGAAAAATACTTACACTAGTTGCAATATTTGAAGAGTATGAGACCACCAATATCATGCCCTGATAGTGTGTGTTTTTTTTTTTTTTTTTTGAGAGAGAAAGCCCATAGGCTCCCTTATAGATTATTTCCAACACTATTTCGTGCTTTTCAAATAGCTAATATTTCTTAAGAATTAATTATTGATTAACTATATCTTATAATAAAATATTGTCAGCATTAATTGAACATGACGCGCAACAGGATTTGGGGTATTTCGATGTACTGATTGGGTCCGTTCCATTAGTATATCAATTTACGCAGAGAGCCCATGAAGCCCAGTAACGCAGAAATGAAACTCATAACAATTGTACAATGCAGAATCACTCGTTTATTTTCCTCCCTCACACACTTTTTATTTTATTTTCACGCTTTTCGTTGCCTTCTAACTAGCTTGACTACAATAAAAATTAAGTGAGAAAAAAATGAATTGCTTGTGAGTTTAATTGTAATTATATTCCAAATTTATTTAAAAGACAATAGTATATTTTTTGTTAACAAAATTTGAGCTCATAAAAGAATTAAATATTAGATATTAGAGAAAATCAATTATCTGAGAGATAATTATCTAAATTGAGTAAACATAAAACATTTTTTGTTCAATATGGATGAATTGTGTTTGAACTGACAGATTTTAATAGCTTTCAATTATAAGATAGATGTTATCAATACTTTGTAATTTTGCTATTATGTTATGTGGATTTGTATATCAATCTTTTTTCTTTAATATTTGTGGTTTATTTTCTATATGTAGTTTTGAGTTTATTTGCTATATGGGGTTTATTTTATATTTTAGAGATATTTCAAGTTTTTATTATCTTGTTAAAATAAAAGGTTTGAGAGTTGTGTATTGTAATTAAGAATACAACTGGATTTATTTTGGACGATTTTAGTCGTCTTTTCAATTTCTTAAGTTATTGCTTTCAAAGAAATTCTCACAAATTGGATAATGCCCCTCTTTTCAATTTACATTTAAATTATAAAATAACGATGCATTTTTTTAGCCATATTACGTAGGAATTTTTTCTGTTTTTAAAAAATGCATATGCACTGCTGTTGTAAGGCTTTCGATCGGCATCTCAAAGAAGATAGGGTTAACAAACGCAGAAAAAAAAAAAAAAAAATTTTGTCAGTATTAATCAAATTAGTATTTACTGATTTATGCCATTTTTAAACAACTCACGGCTGTTTTTGATTTCCTCTAATATCACAATCAAATAAATTAAAGTCTCTCTCTTCGAAAAATAATATTAATATTTAATTCCATAATCCATATACTATATGAACTTATATAGGCGATGGCAATATTAGCGGTTATAGAGTCATTTAATTGGTATGCTTGACCTAACAAAGGAATCATGCATTTCTTGTCTTCCATCCTCATTAATTTTATTATTATTTGAAGTTTCTATATTCTTTTAATTAGCGTTATTGAATACCAACAACAAATGTTACAAACTTAATTATAAGAACGGCACGGAATTAAATTTTGAAAAAGAGGGATAAACATCATTTACAAAAGTTATTTTAATATAATAAATAAAAATTTATATTACACAAGATAAAGATTCTTTACTATGTGATTTATATAAAAAAAAATTATAACGTTGAATAGAAAAGGAAAACTAAAGAATTAAATTAACACACCAAAAGAAAAGCAAGTAGATACCAAGAGTAAAATAAAGAGCTAATGCATACAAAAGAAGTTCAGCCCCTAAACATACTGTAGATTCCCTCATCTAAGAAATCACCTACATACACTACTACAGAAATGGTCATTGTACACGGCACATTGTACACGGATTTGGCAATTTTATATAAAAACCGTGTAGAAGTTGCAATTTTTTGGATGCCTGAAATATCTGTATTGTCTCTACACGGATATTTACTAAAGAAGCAGTGTAGAAAGACGTGAGAGAGCTACACGGACGTTTACCAGGAACTGTACACGGCTTATTGTTTAAATAACAGTGGAGAAAGCCTTGAGAGAGCTACACGGATTCTTAATTAAAGAACCGTGAAGAAAGGCAAGAATTGTACACGGATAAATGTTTAAATGACCGTGTAGAGAACCTGTAGGAGCTACACGGATGTTTAATAAAGAGCCGTGTAGAAAGGTCGAAATTGTACACGGTTTTTTGTTTAAATGACAGAGTAGAAAGCCTTCAGAGAGCTACACGAACGTTTAATAAAGAGCTGTGTCGAAATGATATTTTAGGTTTTTGGTTATATAAAAGGCCTTCTCCCCAGCGCTGTTTTGATCAATTTATACTCTTCCCCTCTCAGTTAACAATTGGGTGGAGATGTAGGTTTATCAATTGTTTCGGATCGCAAAATATCAATATGAGCTACTATTTTGGGAGCTCACAGATGAGCGATCCGATATAATTGATAACCTACATCTCGAATTCCCATGCGAAGTGCTTCATTTCCCCAATTAAGTGCTTGTAAAATCAGTGACGCAAATTAATTACGCCCTCTTCTTACATTGATATATATACACTTATGGAACAGACCCAATCAGCATCAAGCAAATAACTTAAATGCACCAATTAGTCATAATATAACATTAACCCTTAAATTTACCGACAAATATTAGTACATCGAAATGCCTGAAATCCTATGGTGCATCATGTTCGTGAGAAAAAGACAATTTTTTTGAGAAAAACTCAAAAAATTCATGTTGTATCAAAATTCAGTACACTTGAATAAATGCTTGGTAGCTACCAGCTGCATGTTGTGTTATCTGTAAGTTCCTGGTTCATTGCTTGTTAGTGAATTATTATCCGTAAATTTACCGAGTTGGGGTTTGTTTATGAAACAGGTTAATAAACCTTTCTGATAGGGCCACATGACAAAGGCCCTAAGTTATACTTCTCTCTTTCATGAAAAGAGATCCTTCTCTGGAATTCTTGCTTAGTACAAAAGAACAAAAACTAAAGAAGCAAAGCTAATTAAGGACAATAAATTATATGGGCTAGTGAAAAGTTTCTTTCTGATAATCAGTATCAAATCACGAGGAAAATTAATTTAGGTCTTAAATTATACTGATTAAGGTCCCTTCGTTTCTTGAGGCCAGGTCTTGTTCATGAATCTTCTTTACTCACGACTCTACAACTTCATTAATTTCATTGATATATTTCTATTATTTCTTTAGCATAGATTTAGAAATCTTGTGTTATTCTTCATAGTAAATGTTTATTAGGTATATTGGAAAAGCAGCCGCAGGAATAAATTGTCGTCTGTTTTAGTTTCGATCGATGCATGATAATAACGAAAAAACATAAGGGCACATTACCATGATTTCCTATATTTCATAGAGTATTTTCACTAACTTAAAAACTTTCGGTTAATGAAAAGTTGCTTTAATTTCTGATGATCGGTTAAGATCACTAGGCAAATTATTAACTTAATGACTAATTAAGAGGTAGTAACTTCATGAAACTTCTTTATTCATGACCCTTCAACTTAACTAATTGTTATATACGGACCACCATTGTCATCTTCCAAATCACTAAACAGTAAGTTCTTGCTTCCTCTCTATCAACTTTAAAAGCTGAGGTAAATTAATACACAGACTATGGCTTATTCGTTTACAACTTCAGTATTCTAAATGAAACCAACAAGTGGCACACACCGTGTCAAAATAGGAACACAATACCTGAACAATGTCTTCTTCCAATGTGGCAGTAGCATTCGGTGCGGCACATTCACAGTTGGCGAGTACCAATGGACTATATTGTACTACCCAGAAGGCTCATATTCATCTACATATATATCATTCAGGGTTCAATTACTGAGCGAAGCAAAAGAAGTCATGGTTTACCTTTCTTTAAGTCTTATAGACCAAAACGGAATCGCATCACATTATTTGAAAATGAACTTGGTTTTCATAAAAGGAGATATACAGGGATTCCCTTCATTTATGACTAGAAACCAATTTGATAGTTCAAATTTTGTCAAGGATGATAGCTTTACAATTGAGTGCAGTATAGAAATCCTTGAGCCATCCATCGAAGTGAAAAATAATAGCTTCATCTCTGTGCCTCCATCCAATATGCACCAGCATCTCCATCATTTGCTTGAAAGTGGAGAAGGTGCTGACATCTCATTCAATGTAAAAGGGGAAACATTTTCGGCCCATCAGAATATCTTAGCCTCCCGTTCATCTGTTTTTCGGGCAGAACTTTTCGGCTCTATGAGTGAAAGCAAAGCCAGGTGCATTGATATTCAAGATATAGAGCCCCAGGTTTTCAAGATCATGCTACAATTCATATATACTGACATGTTACCACCAAGTGGTGAGCATACCGAGAATGGCGTGGATGAAGATATTCTTGCTCAGCATTTAACTGTGGCAGCTGGTCGGGTATGATTTGTGTAGATTAAGGCTCATTTGTGAGGAGAGGTTAGCCAAGAAAATTAATGCTGACAATGTGGTGACGACACTAGTGTTGGCTGCGCAACATGACTGCCAACAACTCAAAGAAATATGTCTCGACTATATTTCTTCTTCTAAGATTCTGCATAGTTTCACAGAAACAGATTTATTTGCAAGTTTTATGGTGAGTTGTCCATCAATTTACAAGGAGCTTCTGGAAAAGGTTGACAGCAACAGGAGAACCTGATCAGATGGTTATATATGAATGTGTTAAATCTGATTGTTATGTTAACTACTATGTTGAAGTATTTTACAATTTAGATGAAACTAGTTTCTTCTTCTAATTCTTGTAAGATATGTTGTGCCTTTTATTCCTAATTAATTGATAGTTAATTAAGTCGTGTTAATTGTTCCAATTTAGTTAAATTTTTTATAATTTTTTAATTTGACAGAAAATTGTATATGTCCTCTGTTGTCATTAATTGTTATGCTTCAATAGTCCTCAAAATTAAGCAAACGAGCACATGCATCTGCAAAGAAACTTTTAGTGATGATTTCCATTTTTAAGATTAATTCCAAATATACACTGTAGAAATTTAAAAGAAATTTGTGAAATTTGTCAAACAATATTTAAAAAATTATGTACATCTTCTTTTCATATTAATATCTTGAATTAGGTTCTCTTGTTAATCAAGGTTAATTTTAGGTGCACTTCATAATTAGTTTACTTGAACAAATTTTGGTTTTTTTTTTCTAGATCATGTTTTTTCTGGGCGAGTTTTCTAGATCATGTTTTTTTCTGGGGCTGAGTTGGGTCATGCTTTGATAATAGGCCACTTGAACATCCTACAGTACAAATGCATTTTTTATGTGAGAAGTATTATATACTTTATGCATATAAAGAACATCACAAATAATACAATTTAATGCAAGTTCATTGTTGATAAAAAAATATATGATATAAAGTTTACAATGGTTCATATAATTAACGTGATTTGATAGAACATTAAGCGATATTGAAATTGCATGAAAATTGATACATAAATCAAAATCTTTGAGGACAACAACATGTGTTTATTTTTTCGATTTTTTGGAACTTTTTATGCATTGTTTGCGAGGGGTCAATTGTCTCCGCTCTCTCCTTTCAAATTACAATTCCTGGATCTACTTTTTCACTAGTCAATTTACACGACTAAGAGTGTTCATCGGTTCAGTTCGGTTATAGCCGAAGTAATTAAAATAGGCAAAGTACATTTGTATTTGGTTTTAAAAAATACAGCCGAATCAACTGAAATAAACTAATCAACCGAATTAAAACCAAACTAAATTTAGGTTTGTTCGGTTGAACCGAAATAAGAAGATTAATCATAAAAACTAAAAGAAAGGTAATATGTTATATGTAACAACACAAAGAAACAAAAATGAATCTAAATGAAAGTTCTAGTGTATGAAATTATATTATAATAATATATTTCACATTGACATTTGAGTATTAATTATGGGTAATCAATGGAAAGTTTATGCTTGCTTTCAAAATTAGAAATTTAATGCTAAAAATAATTGAACTCAACAGAAATAGTGCATCGGTTAATTAATTTTCTATATAAATAGCTGGTCGTTATTGAGCATTAATTAGGGGTGAAAAGAGAATAACAAACAAAATTTTCTCTATGCTCTCAAAATTAAGAATATGATGTTTAAAATAGCATCAAGCCTCCAAAATCAAAACCAATAGTAACTGCAAATAATCATAAAATGTATGGGGCATGGATGACCACAAATGCATGATTTCTTTGTTAGGTGAAGCTTCCCAATTAGATGATATCGCTTACACAAACTTATATAAATAGAGGTCAAGTGCATCGAGTATATATGGATCTAAATATTAATATTAAATAATATTATTTTCGAAAAAAGGCACTGCAATTTATTTGCTTGCGATATTGGAGTAAATCAAAAACAGCCGGAAGTTGTTATAAAATAGCAAACAATAGTAAGCATCAGTTTAATTATTTTACCAATTTATTGATTAACTATTGAAATATCAAAGTTCTCGGTATATTTAAAGGTGGGAAATCCATCCCTTATAAAATATGAGTTAATACTATACATTTATTATGTATATACAAACAATGAAATTTGATATATTTTATCATACATAAATGATTTGAAATTTTAATAGGTCAGTCTACTAATAATGAAGGAGAGAGGAAGTCCTATGGTTAAGGCACATCTCCTATCCAAACCAATTATCGTTCATCCACCTCGTCAGACAATACGTTTCCTGGCCACCGAAGAGGGAGAATTAGAAGGTTCATATCAGTTATTCATATGTATTTTTTTTTATGATTTTCTGATATTTTTTTAACATATAATCTAAATCATCTTGCAGAAATGTTAGAATGAGTGTTAAATAACCGTCAATACACTTGTTTCCATCCATAGAACTTCTATGGCTAATAACTTGTCAAGCAGAGGAGGAAATACACCACGGTAGGTCTTTTTCGAAATTTTGTCTTGAAAGTTCCGAATTTCGAGTTATGTTCTTATATGTTTTCTCTTACACTATTTAAGCTATAGTAAAGGTCCTTCCAGTGATCTTAGAGACCCACTGAACCTGATTGTAGTGGAGTGTCTAGGACATGTTATTTTGGAATAATAAGAATCTAATTAATTCATTGTTTACACTTAATAGAATAAATGAGGAGGTTAGAAATAGGAGATGAGGGATCCAGTTTACCACAGAGTCCTGGTGAACCTAATTGTGTTTATTATTTTCGTAACGGATCTTGTGGCTATGGCGACTGATGCTTTGTACTTTCATAATTTGTAAAACTTTATTCATATATTGATATTTAATTGAACATTTTTTGTATTTATTAGCTCTCTATTTTTTTTGGATATATACTAGTATTTTTGTGTGTGTTGATTTACAAATTCTATGATTTTCCTTTTCTATGCAACACAGTAATTTTTTTTATGAAATCAAAAGTGAAGAATCTTAGTTATTTTGTGTAACATATTTTATAATAAAGATTATAAGTATTTTGGTAACATATTTTATTGAAAATTATATTGCTTTTAAAAAAAAAGAGAAATAAAATCATAAAATTGTTTTTATTTACTAAATTATAAATTTGGCGAACTTTATTTCTATTTTATTTAATTCTCTGTATCATAATTTTTTTGCATTTAATTCTATTTAGAAAGAAATGTCAACGTTGAAACTCCATGTCCTTAATTATTTCCCCTGATTTCTTCGCACGGCACACTCCATGCCAACGTTGAAACTCCATGCCATTTGCCATAAGTTCTTATAAAATATTATAAACATATTCTTTATACTTTAACCTGATGGTTGCCACGAATAAATAATATTTTAGTGTGATAAATGGTAACCGTCGGATTTATTTCTATTCATATCCATTTCAAAATTTATTATTAAAAAAGGAAATCTTTTGATGAGGCGCTTCTCATGCACCCCAAATTCCCGCCTCTCGGAGACAGAAACCAAACAAAGAGAAGAATGAGAAAAATAAAAAGAAAGAAAACTTATTCTTGTAGAAAGATTGAATTATCGATTATTATCCCACTGCTTGTCCGATTCAAATTCCAACTACGTCACAATAATTCTAAGTTGTTATTATAATCCAATTTGAAGTTCTGAATATCTCGCTATCAGGTAATTGGACTTCTTTATAATCTGTGTTTTCCTTTTGTACGATTGATTTGAATATTGGTATTGCATATTGGATTGTAATGGCATATTTAACGGGACAACGGGTCTGAGGTTGGAATTGGATTTGTGATTGTAGCCTCCCACTGTTGGTTGGACTTCCTAGTGGGTTGGCGGCCTTCCAATGTTGGATGGATTTTCCATTGGATTGGCGATTTAAGGAATTGTGTGTTGTGGAAGTTGGAAATCACCTGTGTGATGGGATTGCAACTATGTGAATAGGATGTGACTTGTTTCATGGATAACCTAGACCAACGTGCTATCGCCGGTTAAATATGCATGCATAATTTTATGTGTATGTGTATGGATTAATCCGGCATGTTTGAACGATTGTTAAATTAAGCCAATTATAGAGAAGCGCATCGTTAAATAACCAATTACTGAGCTTTGTAGCTGACTCCGCTTTGTATTTTGTTTTCTTTTCTGTTGGCGACGTAAGTTGACGGACCAAGGAAAAGTACGATAATTGTGTTATAATTATGCTCTGGATGGTCAAAATCTGGGGTGTGCCAATATGAATATACATTTAATCATAAAAAAAATAATGAGGCATGCATGGAAGATTAAAAATGCATTTCTAAAGTTGAAGTTTCTCAATTAGATGACCGGATGCCACTCTCTAGCCAGCAGCTTATAAATAGAGATAGAGTTCATATAGTATATGGAACTAAATATTAATGTTATATAATATTATTTTGGAAGAAAGTGACTGTAATTATGATATTGGAGTAAACCAAAAGCTGGTTATAGTTTAGAAATGGGATAAATCAGTAGGCATTAATTTGAATTATAATGATCAATTTCTTTGATTATTGAAAATTAAATTCCTCACTATTTTTAATGGTCACATCATTGAATTTGTTTCTATCTAATGAACAACTTATCCAATCCTAACAGAGGGAGTATCACTCGACAATTTGTTATTTTGATAATTTTGCTGATCTTTAAAAAAATAACTTATATTTAAAATTTGACATAGTAAACATGATTAATGCTGTTAAGTAATGTTTCACTGAAATGTCTATTAGCTTGATTAGGATAGAATATGATAATTGTGCAGCAATTTGCATCATCAATCTGAGATTTAGTATAAGAAATGGAGTTGGGGCTAGGAATAAGGGTGGATGATGGACAATGAAAAGATTTGTGTGCTAATCTACAGCATTCAAAGCATAAACTAAAGTTTCTATCACAAGAGGCAAGATGACTTTGATCGGAAAAGAGCCCACTAGATGAGACATTAAGACATGTAGGAGCAACAGAATTTTACACAACATTTAAACTTGGGAGAGAATTGTATGTGGGGGTTCATCCCCTTAATTTTTACTTTTTCTTTTTTGTATGTAGAAGGTCTAGTTATTCGCCAGTAACACGAAATGATGATGCACACCTAGAATTTAATTAATCACGTCATGTAAAACTTATGAATCTCTCAACTGGACCAATCACAAAATTTACCATGACATGCATGCAAAATATATGAGGCCTGGAAAACAAATGCGTGATTTCTTTGTTAGATTAAGCTATCTATTAAATGAAGCAATGCCACTCAAAAGCGAATAAACATTGCTCGTGAAATTTTGTACTCATGATAATCAAGTTTATTAAGAACTTGGAGCTCATTATTATTATTGATATTATATTTGGAGAAAGAAATTGTAATTTGCTAAATAAGATATTAGCGGAAGTCAAAAACATCCAAAGGTCTTTAAATTAAGTATTATTTTTATAAATATTTGTCGATTAAAATTACATACTACAATAAATAACAATGACGATATGTCTCTGTCTCGCTCATTTTTGTTTGCTTGCCAATAAACACGATTTGGTTGACAAATCAGAATGGATGTGATTTTCTCCACATGTCACTCCTTCCGCTCAAGAGCCTAGATCATTATCACCGCCTACTCAGTCTTATTATTATTAATTTCTATTTGTTTGATTGGTTAATATTTTTTAATATAACTGATATATCTTGAATTTAGAAATTTTATACACTTTCTTAGTTAGAAAAATTAAATTATTTGAATATAAGTTTAAATATATGTCTAGAAGGACACTCTATAATACGAGTGCATCTATGAATCGAAATATGTTTATCTGCAATTAAATTTAATAAACTATTAGTTTTATACTATGTATATTAGATAAAGAATATATAAAATAATATATCTTACTTTTAAAAATTACAAAGTGTCCAATGTACATTGTACTGCTAGAATGAGGACTCACGAGTTTGAACCACGCACAATGGTACTTTCTTCACGAGTTTTGTTGAGCAAAATGAAGCTAGTTTCTTAAAGATTTTTGTTGAGCAGAATTTATGATCTTCTGTAGCTTAAAGAAATAGCACCGCGATACTATTTAAGAAATATCTATATCTACAACTGCACCGTAAAATCAATATTGATCTCATAAGTCATAATATATTATGGTTGAGGAATGGTTCATTTTTGGGTCACTATTGGGTAAAATAAAAACAATCTTTCAATGGTGTACAGAATGGGAAATAGGAAATGGAGAGGCAATCTCGTTTCCGTGCCACAAGTGGTATGAATTTACATTGAGATCTTATGGTGACGGCTTGCCTTGGCCGCAACAACCAAGCATTAGAGGATTATGTGGATATGGGGAAGTTCAGGGGACTATCCTGCAAAATCTGCATATGAGGCTCTCATATCAGTTGGTATGATTAAATGGGCTATCAACAATTAATCTGTGGAGTGCTAAATGCCCTAGCTCAGCCATAATTTTTATTTACCTAATGCTACGTTAAAGGACACTAACACAGGAGTTATTATTGAAAAGAAAAAACCAATGTTCAGGTTTGGTGTGTTATGTGTCAATCGAGAATTATTGAAACTTCCATTCACTTGTTTTTCGAGTGTGCATATGCAGTGCAAGTGTGGAGAACATTTCAGGCTCAGATGATTCTCAGTTTGTTCAAACCAGATGCCACGGTGCAACAAATCTGGCTATCATCTTAAGGTGTGAGAAACAAACATAGGATGAAGGAAGCTATGTGGATCGCATGGTTCATGGGTGTGACGTGGTTCATCTGGAAAAAGAGAAACGAAGGTATCTTTAGAGGCGAAGAACTTCCTCTTTGGCTGTTGGTACATAAGATTATGGTAGAAGGCAATCTATGGCTAAGGCACTGTTAGCACCTGGAATGATGTCTTTGATTTTTCCTTTTGTTCTGTTTGAATTATTGGGCCTTGCGTACAATACAGATTCTGATATTGTTGTGTGAATAGAGCACAAAGGGCTCTCGGCATGTAATAATTGGTTGTAATTTGTAGTTTACTGGCTAATGCAAAACTCAGGCAGCAAATGCCTTGAATTCTAAAGAAAAAAAAAAAAAAAAAATAGTCTTTCTTTTTTAGTAGAAGCCATTAAAGCTAAGGCTTAAATGTAGAAGAATAAAATATGTCATTTAGGGATTAAATTTTAGAATAATTTGAATTGGTACTTCATCAATTTAGAGCTTGTATGAGTGCGATGTTTATACTTTATACCTAATAACTAGTACGAAAAAAAAAATTAGGGTATTTATTTGTTGAGTAACTGTTAACTGTACTAGAAAATTTTGACATCAATAGTTGCCTTAAATATATTCGAAAGTCTTAAATATATCGCAAATGATTGACATCCAATCAAATCAGGTTGATCTAGCTAGATTGACTGGAAATGACAAGTAGCCATATAAAATTGTTGATTTTTTTTAGGTCGGTGTGAATTAAGGTTTAAATGATCTATAATCCGATCTTGATCTGAATACACATTCTTTGGTGTATTGATTTAAGTATTTGGTTTTCCATTTTGCTATGCATCACAATAATAATATTTTGTATATAAATATTATTATTGGAGAATGTCGCTAAGTTGTTTGAGTATTGTTTAAGCTCAAAGAGTTTTTGTGAATGTATATAATTTAATTTTTCTTTCGTTCGCTAGGTTTCTTGCCAATGATCCCTCAGTCACATTTTCATTTTTGTATTTGTAGGTCTCAATGCACATCTAGAATTTGTATTAGTTGCCAGTAATACGAAATATTACACAACTAGAATTTAATTAATGCATGTTGACATGTAAAATTTATGAAACTGGTAGATCTAAACTAGACCTATCACAAAATTTATCATGACATGCATGCAAAAATTATGAGACATGGAAAACAAAGGCGTGATTTCTTTGTTAGGTTAAGTTTTCTATTAAAGGAATGCCATTCCAACGCGAATAAATATTGCTTGAGAAATTTTCAATATTTTTTTTTGATGAAAAGAAATTTTCAATATTGATGATAGTGAACTTTATTAAAAATTTTGGGCTAAATATTATTATTGATATTATATTTGAAGAAAGGAATTGCAATTTTCTAACTATGATATTGGAGCAAGTCAAAAAACAACCAAAACTCTTTTAAAAAAGTAATATTTCTATGAATATTTGTCGTTTAATATTAGGTATTAGATCATATAAGAATAAAGAAAAAACAATGTCATTGGTACTAACTTTTATTTTGTTTCGGTTGACAAACAATACGATATGACTAATAAATATTAGTTTTCAGCATAACATGTTTATGTTGGTAAGAAAATTCTGAATAACATAATTATAAAATTATATTTCAATTTTAGTGCATTGTAGAAATTGAAATACATTTTTTTAGTTGAACAGATTCAGAATGAATTTGAATTTCAGTGAATTTAAGAATGAACTTAATTTTCACATACCACCTCTTCCCACTCTCACAAGGGCCTTAATCATCATTACCGCCTACTCAATATTATTTTTGCTTATTTTTTTTTGAGATTGATTGGTTATCATAGAATTTTGTTAATATGTTTTGCTATATATTAAATTTGGATACATCGTATTAAATTTGAAATCGAAATTACTTTATAAAGTCAATGCAAATAGTCTAATATAACCCGTCATTAGTGTGAACATTTTTACATTAATTAAATATATGTATATATAAGGACACTGTATAATACAACTACATCTACAGATTTATAAACATATATACAAATGTTTATATGCGATAAATTTTATAAATAATTAGTGTTAGACTATGTATTTTATATAAAAAATATTATACAAAATAAGATATTCTACTCTACAAAATTACAAAGTGGTCCAGCATTGTAGTGTTGCAATGAGGACTCACGAGTCACGAGTTGGAACTACGCACAATGCTAACTTCTTAACGAGTTTTGCTGAGCAAAATTTCTAGATATTATGTACGTACGTAGCTCAAAGCAATCGCTCCGCAAAATTCACATACTTTTGAAGGCATAATATAAATTCCTAAGTCACGAAACAAATTACAGTGTTTTAATTTTCTTTGTTGGATTGAAGTAACTCGAGTCTCCGAAATGATTCAAGTTGCACAGTAAAACTTCGGCAATGGGGCAATTTAAAAGTTTTCCATTTTTGTAATAACGAGTAAGTTTGATTTGTAATTTCGGTTGGATAATTTACGATCTCGTACTTTGGGTGCAAAAAAATCTTTAATTTTTTTATTTAATATTTTTAGGGGGGAGAAATATTGGTCAGAGAGGAAGGATTTAAGGTTCTTATTTGTTATTTCTAATATATATGAGAAGTTTGATATATAAAGGATGTACCAGCTTTAAAGCGCGATTAAAGTTGTAGCTTATTGAATCATTTACTGTAAGTTGAATTGAACCATTAGATCAAAATTGGAGGTCAAAAAGTCTATCACTAATTCTTGCTATTCTTTCTCAAAGAATAATTTTTTTTTTTGGAAATAAGGCGACGAGGCCCGTTTCATATAGAAATTGATTAATAACTTGCAAAATAGAACATTTCAAGATCAGTCCTAAGAAGTCTGACTCAAAATATTCAAAAGTCATGCAAAGCAAAAGGAAATAGTTCATGATACAAAACATAAAACAACAAAACATCAACTAGTCTATGGCTACACATAAGCCAAATAACAACTAAAACAACAGAAACTCCTAAACGAAAAGCTAAGAAGTTGTGTCTTGAGATGTCTCCTCTTCTACTGCCATCTGACCATCAGTTTTTGGATCCCAATGTTCTAGAGGAATATGTCCTGTGTCCTCAGGCATCCACTTCTCTAGCCCTTTCTCGGTTTCTTCTAGTAAAGTACCTGACTAGTAAACTAGCAGATGAATTATATTCAGCAAAATGGTTTTTTTTTTTTTTGATAAAAGGCAAAAGTGCCCGTTTCATTAAAGAAACTATAGCGTGTAAATTACAACGATGCATAGCAAAGTTTTGTCAGCAAAATAGAAAGTAATCACATAAAAGGCAAAATCCAAAAGCTCGACGTTTAAGCCTCCACCACAACAGAGCAAGAGTAAAGTATGATAAGACTAAGCCTCCTAATAAGGGGTTGAAAGCTACTGATCCGCAGAACGGATCTGTACAAAAAGGTCGATGAGTCTTCATCAGGTTAGTCAGCTGGATACCCAGCTCCCTCCTCCAGAATGCGGACCGAAGTCCCTTCCTCTGCTACACCTGGGTATGCTGCCATCTGACTGTCATTGGGGTCCCACACTTGAATTTGAATAGCCATTATCTCAGCAGGCAGCCATTCTGCGGTTGCTTCTTTGAATTTCTTCTCCAATGGTCCTGTCCAATAATCACAAACTGATATGATAAGCATAATAAGTGAGCGAGCTGTTTTAATTGGATGTTGAGAGAAAATAATTTCATTTCTATGTTTCCATAAAGTCCAACACATAGCCCCAAATACAATTAAAAAACCTGATTGTTGAAGCGTGCTTAAAGTTCCTGAAAAAGAAAAAATATCAGAAATAGAGGTCCAAGTATGGAATATATCTTGACTGTTCCCCAACCAAAACCAGATTTGCTTAGCTAAAGGGCACAATAAAAAAAGGTGATTAGTGGATTCATCTAAAGGGCAGAACTGACATTGTAATGCTCCAGTCCAACCTTTTCTCTGTAAGTTCGTTTTGGTCAGAATTCTATGATGAACCAATAGCCACATGAAAATTTTGATTTTTGGTGGAATAGGGATGTCCCACCAAATTATGTATTTCTGTTGGCTTACACCTCTAAAATTAAGGAATTGATAACTTGATTTTACCGTAAACTTCCCTGTTGAGGACCAACGCCAAGCCAATTTATCATAATGGTGTGTAAAGCTACAGGTACTAACTAAACTGAGTATCTCATGCCAATCAGCCAATAAAGTACCACCTAAAGTTCTTCGAAAGTTAAGTACAGATCCTTGAGAATTAATAACAGCATCAAGGGTAATATGGGGATTAGTACACAATGTATATACTTGTGGGTATGATGTAGCTAGACTACAAGTATTACACCACAGGGAGTGCCAAAAGGAAATCTTAGAATTGGAACCTGGTTCATAACATACACTTAATTTTCCAATAGGATCTAATTTCTGTATAGTTCTCCAGAATGGAGAGAAAGGGAGACAATGAGTATGAGAATAGTATTTTGAGAGCATAACTGTTTTCCATAAACCCTGATAGGAAGAGTCATGAAATTTCCACCACCATTTGAGAAGGAGAGCAATATTCATATTAGATAGATCCAAAACTCCTAATCCACCATGCAATTTCTCTATACAAGCCTTAGACCAGTTCACTAATGCGTATTTTCGTCTAGATCTAGAGGTTCCTTGCCATAAGAATCTATTTCTAATTACATCTATTTTCCTAAGTATTGTTTTGGGAATTCGAAATAATGACAAAGTATAAAGTGGGATAGCTGATAGGACAGCATTGAGAAGTGTAAGTCTGCCACCTAAAGATAATAATTGCCCTTGCCAATGATGTAATCGACTAGCTACTTTATCAATAAGGAAAAGCCAATCTGCCTTAACTAACCTAGAATCTTTGAGGGGAAGTCCTAGGTATTTAAAGGGGAAGTGACCTACTTTACATTGGAATGTAGTTGCGAAACTATCACCTATACAATTAATCGGATACAATTCAGTTTTTAAAAGATTCATTTTGATCCCAGAGAGAGCTTCAAAGCCAAACATCCCCCACCATGTTGATTCTACATTGGAATGTGTTGCTTGTAAGAATAGAATCGTGTCATCAGCATAATGGCAGTTGGTGATAGCTTTACCCTCAAGACAAGGAGGACCTAATCCTATTAAAATATTATGTTGTCTCCCTTTAGAGAAGATTTTACATAGAGTGTCGGCAGCCAAAATAAACAAGAAAGGGGAAAGGGGATCACCTTGTCGAACTCCTCGTTTACAGTAAAAATAATGTGATAATTCACCATTGAAGTTAATACAAGACTGTGAACTAGCTAACCATTCTTTGATCCATCTAATCCACTTTTTTCGAAAACCTCTACTATCTAAGATTTCTAGGATATAGTCCCAATTGATTTTATCGTATGCCTTCTCGAAATCGATCTTAACAACTACACCTTGTTGTTGTTGGACCTTACAATGATGAATTATTTCTTGGCCTAGAACCACATTATCTAAAATATATCTATTCTTAAGGAAAGCTGATTGACTAACATCCATTATTCTACTCATAATTGGTTCAAGTCTATTAGTAAGTATTTTGGAAAGGAGTTTAAAACTACAATTAACTAAACTAATCGGCCTATACTTGGTAATAGATTGAGCATCCTTTTCTTTTGGGATTAAACATATGACAGATTTATTTATTCTATGGAGATCTAATTGATGCGAATGGAAATGATTACACATGAGGAGAAGATCAGATCTGATGATGTCCCAGAAAGTTTGATAAAAGAGGAAAGAGAAGCCATCAGGGCCTGGGGCACCCTGGCTAGAGGAGGAAAATAGGGCTGTTTTAATTTCATCTTCTGTAATGACTACTTCTAAAGAATGAACTTCTGAAGGTAGAAGTTTATCTTTATTGTCCCAAAATCCATCTTCTAGATGGCCATATTTAAGGCCAGGATCTCCAAGCAATTGTGTATAAAACTGAACTACATGTCGTTTCATCGAATCTACATTGGTGGTAATAGAGCCGTCTATTACTAAAGAATTAATCCTATTCTTTTTGGATCTAAGATTAGCTTGAAGATGAAAATATTTAGTATTTTGATCCCCTTCTTCAAGCCATTGTTGGCGAGATCTAGTTTTCCAATATTGTTCCTCCTCTAAATAAATTTGATCTAATTGGCTTTTAATGGAAGTCCATTGGAGATACTGCTCTTCACTAAAATTGGTCGATTCATTAAGGATTTCTAGCTTATACAGATCAGCTATCAGTTGGGATTTACGTCGTTTTTTCTCTCCGTAATAATTTTTTGTCTCATAAATTTAAGTTTGTGGGACCAGCTAAGTGCTACATTTTGAGTATCTATGTTACGCTCCTGCCACCAATTAGCAATCAGATTTTTAAATTCAGGTTGTTTAATCCATTCTGGATCAAACCTAAAAGGTGGATTGGGATGATGGGTAGCTTGTCCCAGCTGGAGCACTAGAGGACAGTGGTCTGAACCACTTTTCTGTAAATCACGAACTAGACTCTGTGGATAAGTTTGTTCCCATTTGAGGGAGGTAAAAAATCGATCTAACAGGGCAAATTTAGACCCACTTGACCAAGTAAATTGCCTAGAATTAAGAAGCTGTTCAATTAAGGAGTGTTTATTGATAAAAGTATTAAACTCAGAACTAACTCTACAATCAAAATGAGAGCCTGATTTTTCCTGGTGATGTCTAATAGCATTAAAATCACCACAGATAAGCCAGATAGGTATGTGGGGCTGCCTCACTTGATCTAGGGCCAACCATAGTTCTTTTTTTAGTGTTCTAATTAATTACTGGGCCATAAACTACAGTAAATTGCCATGTAGTAGAGTCAAGTTTATTTTCTAAAATGACATCCAAGTAAAATCTATGAATATGATATGTAAGAACCTTAATTTTATTGCTATCACACCCAAACAATATTCCTCCCGAACGGCCAATAGAGGGAACCCATTGCCATTCATCGAGCCTAGTAGAAATGCCTCTTAAGAAACGTATAGTAAAATCTTCTTTCTTAGTTTCTTGGATAGCTAAAATGTCTATGGAATGGTCTTTAATCAAATCATGCAACACTTGTTTTTTCCTACTTGAATTAAGACCTCTACAATTCCAATTCAAAATATTCATAAGACCACGGAATCCCCACTATGTACAACTATAGCATTCGAATCAATTGAGTCTAAAGTAAGTCTAAAAGGAGCAGTCCTAGATTTGGATAATTGGATAATATCTTTAACCTTAGTCTCAAATTGAGATCTATCCATCTTCTGGATTGCCTCTATTATAGGCAGCCTATCATTAGAAGTATGCCCTAATTGAATCTGGTATACGTGAAACAATTCACTAATTTGATCTACAGTTAATCTATTGTATGGGAAATTTGTAAGGAGCGGAATACCTGCATTGTTGCTGTTTCCTAGTTCTTTATTGCGCACTCTTTTCCTAATCTTACTCAGTGTTGAAGATGGGTCAGCTTGCACCTGAAGGCGCAGACTTTGCCGAGGTTTGAGAGGGGAAGCGCCCTTGGAAGCTGTATCCTCCACCTCAGGAGTGAGTGTTATCATCGGCTGGTCAGAGGAGTCAGGCACCACAATACCCGCCGCCGCAGGCGGAGACAGTTTGGGCTTAGAGCTGCGTAGTCTGGTGGCAATCCCCGTCTTACTGGTACTACCCAGAGTCACTCTTTTCTTAATAGTGAGAGGGTTCTGTTTTTTCTTAGATCCCCAGGTGTGCCGTTTCGCCAGACCTCGAGTAAGGGTAGCTGACTCCATAAGATGTGTTTTCCTTTGTCCCGAAAGAGGTGTTTGCTGAAGGTGCTGGATCGGTTCCTCATCAGTATCTGAAGCCAGAGGAGTAGGTGGGGCAGTCGCCGCAAGAGCTTGAAAACGGTTGGGGGAAAGGCAAATGGGTCTGGAGCTGGTATGTTTGGTACCAGAGCCACTTGGTTTGGAACCGGAGGTTTTGGTTCCTGAACCCTTCGGCTTGACTGGTGTTGGAGTTTTGCCCAATCCGAGCGATCGTTTACCAGAACCAGGAGTAGCAGCGTCATCGTCATCCCGTTTACGTGCCGCCCCAGCAGTAGGTTTACAGGCTGGTGTGACCCCAACTGGAGGTTTGTCAGAGACAGGGGTAGGGCCATTCTGGGGCGCCATCTCAGCTTCCTCTTCCTCCATTCCTTCAGAACCTTCCATATCAGCGTCCCCTTGATTTGCTATCTCCGCCTCGTCCCTTAGTGGTTGCATCCCAAACTCCGTACCGTTTGGGTACGGTCTCCCATTCGCCCGAGCACGCCAAGCATGGATACTCTCCGTTTGCGCGGTTTCAATCTCAATTTGTAGATCGAATACCCTGATCTTGCCAGCGGGGGTGAGGTGTTCAACATAGTGAACAGGTGGGATGAGTTTAGGATCGCATACCTCTAGTTTGAGGCGAGCAAATCTCCAATCATATCTACCAGCAGTTCCCGGATCTATCTCTAAGAGATGAGCCCCTAACGGATTGAAGACCCGTTCTACTTCTGCCCAAGCCCAGTACATCTTCGGGAAACCAGTAACCCTCACCCAGATCGGTTGAAGGTCCATGCCCTCGTCGAAGTCAGATTCCCATGCAAGGACCGGGAAATCAACCCCTTGAAGAGTGAGACATCCTTCAGCCGTCACCGACTCTAGCCAGGACCTTGTCGGAGCCTTGATGAGGTATTGAAATTCAGCGTAGACCGTCGCGATCCAGCGATGATCGGATCTTTTGAATCGCTTCTGGAGAGTTTGTTCAACCCGTTCAGGACCCCATCCCGCGATGTCGTCAAGAATGAAACTGAGAGCAAATTCCTTGGTAAGCAGCTCCGACTCGGGGGTGGGAGTAAGGGTGATGATCGGCGTTCTAAGAGGTGCGGTCATGGCTGGAACTCGCTGGTGTGGTTGTAGGAGATGTGTGCGCCACTGAGATCTAGGGTTTAAGATCTGTTTGGGGGGAGTAGGCGGGGTGAACGAAACAAAGGCACTGCACACTCGTGACTTGTGTCCGTGTCTATTACACAGGAAGCAAAGCTGGGCATTACGACAGGATTTCGCTAAATGGCCGTGAGAACCGCATCGAAGGCAGATCGGATTCGAATTCGTGGATCGGTTGATCAAATCACGGAGGGTGCGTTGAATCAACTCCGATTTGGATTCATATATGATCTGCTGGCCTGGTTGAGGTTTCACGCGCCAGGCAAAATGAGGCCGATTTGCCACATCTCTGTAACTTCGAGGCCCAATGCGATCCGCCATTAATGGCGGTTGGAGGCCCTTTTTACGCTCCGCAGCTCTCAATTGAATACGATCCGTTTGAGTTTGGATCACACGCGACATGAGAATCACTCTGAATTGAAATGCTTTTCCTACTTTTTCACTTTTTTCCCTGTTTGTTTTCTTGATTTTCCGAATTTTCTTGCTTTTTTCGCTCGGTGTTTTCTCTTTTTTCTCTTTTTTCTCTTCCTACCCAAATGTTATTGTGCTGTTCACTTCAGCAAAATGGTTTTAACCGGATCAACAGGATGATGTTCAAAATAAACACCAATTCTAAAGTTTCCAAACTGTCCATGCAAAAGTTCCAAACGTAATTAAAAAAGTATTACCTTGTAGAGGAGGTAATGCAAAAGCAAACTGAATGACATCTGTAATAGAATTTCATTCCTGAACACATCTCAAAGGAATAATTAGCCAAAAAAAAAAACATGATGAAAGGACAACATATATATATGATGAATCTAGCTATATATGATTTGCATTGAGATCCATGATAAATATGTTGTATTTCGTACACCTTTCTAAAAAAAAAAAGTGTATTTGGTACGTACAAAACTTGTATCCTGATGCATTTATGCTTCATTTATAACTAGGGCCACTATTATCCCTTTTGAAATTTTGTAAAGTAAATTTCGTCTTTTTTTTAATGGAAGCCATCAAAGATAAGGCTTAATTTTAGTAGCGTACTATCTGCAATTTAGGGATTAAATTTAAGAATAATTTAAAATTGGAACTTCATTAATTTAGAGCTTGTATGACAACGATGTTTATACCTAATAACTCGTACGAAAAAAAATCAGGAGATGTATTTTTAGAGTGACTGTTAAATGTACATGGAAAATTTGAGGTCAATAGTTGCCTTAAATATATTCGAAAGCATAATTTGTGCTTATTGCAAATACTTGACATTCAATCAAATCAGGGAATTAATTGATCGGTATTAATTGACTAGAAATGACAAAAATGACAACCATATAAAATTGTTTATTTTTTTCGGTGGGCCCGAATTAAAGGTTTAAATGATATATAATCCGATCTTGATCCGAGTACACATTATTTGAATCTAAATATCAAATTTGTTACATTTGTTGTTTTGTTGAATTACCACTTCATTTCTTAAAACAATGGAGGTATCATTTCAAGTGGCAAATTAGGTAGGGTAGGTGAATTTTTGGGTGCTAGCTACTTTCTTGATTTTTAAAATTTTATTTATATATATTGTAAATTAATTCAACATTTTTTTGTATGTCTTAGATCTCTAGGTTATTTTTGTGTATCTACTTGCATCTCTTTTGTTGTATTGATTTAATTATTTTTTTTTCCATTTTTCTATGCATCACAGTAATAATATTTTGTATATAAATTTTTTTAATAATTAAATAGAGAATAATCTCATATTGTGTGATATATATAAATTATATTTTTTGTTAAAATAAATTTTAAAAATTATGTTTAGCCCATCGATCTTATCCAAATTTTTAGTCCGAATAATTCTTGTAATTAAATTTGAAACATTAATTTGTTAATGTTATTCACTAAATGCATTACAGGACGAAATTACATGACACTAATTCACTAAAAAAAACAGAACTTCAAATAATAATAAAATTTATGAGGATTCAAGACAAGAAATGCATGATTTTTTCTTAGGTCAAGCATCCCAATTAAATGACCTGATGTCAGTCGATCTATAACCTCTAATAATGTCATCGCTTATATAAATTATTTTTACTAATAGCGGTCAAGTATATAGAACTAAATATTAATATTATTTTTTTAAGAAAGGGACTGTATAATTTATTTGGTTGTGATATTAGAGGAAATCAAAAACAGTCGAGAGACGTTTAAAAATGGCGTAAATTATTTAGTGTGAAGTTTATCTTTCTTGAACATATTTTTTTGGAGAGTCTTTCTCAATGTGAAACCAAACAAAATCAATTATTAGTCAGTTTGTCATGAAAGATCACCTCGCTTGGGTTCTGCATTCATAAAAGTTAATTTTTATCTCTTTTATTTTCTGATGGGCACTTATTAGAACGCAATATGCTTAACATCTCTAACTGTTTGGATGAACAATTTTATTGCATTGTAATGAATAAATTATATATGATTTTTATTTTTATTTTTATTTCATGAAAGTACTCCTTAATTCCTGTTAATTCCTGTTGTACAAATTATTTGAAGTGTTTTATAGGTCCTACAAGTTTGGCATTTGAAACTTGTGAATTTTTCAAAAAGAGGTCTTATCCTTAATTGTCTTGTAAAAAATTATATATTAGAGCATGTGGAGCTATTGGATATTAAAATAAAGCTTGAAAGGACTTAGCAATAAGAGTCTCTTTGGAACTCATACATGTTGCCCAATTTAAGTCATTAGCATCTATTCAATCTCCAATTCCATCTATATATATAAGCTAGGCCACTTCATAAAAGTAAATAAAAGTGTTGCAAAATCAGTGACACAAAATAATTACACCCTCTGCATCAAATCAGCATGAAGCAAATAACTTAAATGCACCAATTAGTCATAACGTGACAATTAATAGCGATTAAATTTACTCATATATATATGATGGTGGAATAAGCACAATTAGTACATCGAAATACCCCTAATCCTATTGTTTGTCATGTTTATTGTTGACAATTTTTTATTATAAGATATATTTAATCAATAATCAATTCTTTAAGAAGTATTATATATTTTAACAGCACGAAATAGTGTTGGAAATAATCTATCTGGGCGCCTTAGGGCTTTATACTTTTCAAATATCGAAATTAGTGATAGTATTTTTCAAATAATTAATCATGAATTAAATATTTCTTATAGTAAATGAATTTGTGATGACGAAATGGTCATTGCCAATTCAAATTGAATGCAAAAAATGGCAACTATTGTACCTTAACGCCAGGAAAGAAACTAAAAGACAAGACTGACAATTGAAAAATAACTTCCATTAGTTTGGAAATAATGAGAAAAAAATATCTTTTAATATTGAAGTTCTTAAAAGTGTCTAAATTTTAATTCATCAAAAAAAAATATCGAAATTTTGTTGCAAGTGAAAACTCAAGAAAGTCTTGTTGTATCAAAATTCAGTACACTTGAAATAATATTTGGTGCTCAGTTTTATTAAGATTCTTCATATTAAATGCTTATTAGTTTTTAGTTCTATTGGTAAATCTCACAACGCAAAAATAAAATTCTTGTGCTGAATATTTTTTTTTTTTTAGTTCTACTGGTAAATCTCACAACGCAAAAATAAAATTCTTGTGTTGAATATTTTTTTTTTTTAGTTCTATTAGTTTTTAGTTTAATTGATAAAAATTATGTATGGCAAAAACAAGAAGCCGCGTGAATAATTTAAGGTGCCTTGCACCTGACAATGATTTCTAAATTTTCATGGAATATTTCCTCTTCCTTTAATAAATTATATCGGCAAGCGAAAAGTTGCTTTCTGATGATCGGTATCAGATTACAAGCAAATTAATTAAGGACTTAAGTTACTGATTAAGGGCTAGTCCCTTCGTTTCTTGAGGTCTGGTTTTGTGCATGAATCATCTTACAATGATTTCCAATCTTTCATGGAGTATCTTTAATGGGCAACTACTTACAATGATTTCCAATCTTTAATGGGCAACTACTTACAATGATTTCCAATCTTTCATAGAGTATTTTCTCTAACTTTAAATATTTAATTTAAATATTGGCTATTGAAATGTTGCTTTCAGATGATCGATTATCACTAGGCAAATTAGTAACTTAATGACTAATTAAGAGGTAGTCACTTGATGAATCTTCTTTATTCATGACTCTTCAACTTATTGTTATTGGTCCATATATATATATATGACCACCATTGTCGTCTTTCAAATTATCAAACAATCAGTTCTTGCTTCCTCTCGATCAACTTTTAAAAGCTGAGGTAAATACCCAAAACCTATGGCTTCTTAGCTTCCAACTTCAGTTTTTAAAATGAAGCCAACAAATGGCACATACTGTCAAAGTAGAAACACAATACCTGACCAATGTCTTCTTCAAATGTGGCACATTCACAGTTGGCAAGTACCTATGGGCTATGTTGTACTACCCATACGGCTTAACTTCATCTTCATATATATCATTAATGGTTGAACTACTGAGTGAAGCAAAAGATGTCATGGTTTTCCTTTATTTCAGTCTTATAGACCAAAACGGGATAGCATCACATCATAAGAAAGATAGCATGGTTTTCAAAAAAGGAGATATGAAGGGATTCTATTATTTTATGTCCTGAGACAGTTTGCAAAGTTTATATTTATTCAAAGATGATAGCTTCACAGTTGAGTGCCGTATACAAATCGTTAAGCCATTCATAGAAGTGAAAACTAATAGCTTTGTCTCTGTGCCACCATCCAATATGAACCAGCATCTCTATCATTTGTTGCTAAGTGGAGAAGGTGCTGACATCTCCTTTAAGGTAAAAGGGAAAATATTTCCGGCCCATTGAAATATCTTAGCATCCTGTTCAACTGCTTTTTGGGCTGAACTTTTCAGCTCTATGAGTGAAAGCAAATCCAGGTGCATTGAAATTAAAGATATGGAGCCCTAGATTTTCAAGGCCATGTTACAATTCATATATACTGACATGTTACCACCAAGTGGTGACCATACCGAAAAAGGCATGGATGAAGATATTCTTTCTCAGCATTTAACTGTTGCAGCTGATCGGTATGATTTGGGTAGATTAAGACTCATTTGTGAGGAGAGGTTAGCTAAGAAAATTAATTCTGAGAATGTGGTGACGACACTGGTGTTAGCTTTGCAACATGACTGCCAACAACTTAAAGAAATATGTCTCGACTATATTTCTTCTTCAAAGATCCTGCATAGTTTCACAGAAACTGATGTATTTGCAAGCTTTACTCGACGAAAAATGCGTGACGCTAACTAAAAAAATAGTAATTCAAATAATCATAAAATGTATGGGACATGGAAGACCACAAATGCATGATTTCTTTGTTAGGTGAAGCTCCCCAATTAGATGATATCGCTTACACTAACTTTTATAAATAGATGTCAACTGCGTCGATTACTATATATGGATGTATATATTAATATTAAATAATATTATTTTCGAAAAAAGGCACTCAATTCATTGGCTTGCGATATTGGAGAAAATCAAAAACAGCCGGAAGTTGTGGAGTAAATAAAAAACCATAGGTATTGAAGTCTCTTCCCATCAAATTTCGAAAAAATCAATCTCCCAAAGCAGATACAGAAATACACCAAGCCTTCTCCAGTTTGAACCAGAGAGAATAATGGAGGCGAGAAACAGGCGCTATACATGTGGATACCTTTAAGACGCACCGGAGAGAATAATGCACAGGATCCCTTTGAGATTCGTGATGAATATAACGAACCAATCAGATTTAAATTCAAACAGTGTGATCAACTGCTTGCTTGGAGCCTGGGACGACCGCTTCCTTGCCCAAATTCAAATCCAGTCAAGTAATAAGATCTGAGTGATCAGTTTTACGTTGGTACAAATCTCAAAATGAATCCCCTATATCTACATGTACATAGACACCGAATTCCAATCACTCAGCTGGAAACTCATTTGAGCTAATTGTAGTCAGTCAGATACTTAGGATACGTATTCTTCAAAAATATAATTATTGTTCAAATTTTTTAAAAGATGCAGGTCGTAATGAATCGTTACGATCCATAAAGAAGGAACAAATAAGAAACAAACTTAAAGCATATGTAATGATAAGCAAACCTGAACCACAATCATAGTTTACGATACTTCTATTTTATTTTTTTTAAATGATGCTACCGATGTAATTAATTATTTTTTATGATACAAGTAAAAATCGCCTTGTCAACAATTATACCTACCAATTCATTTGGTTTTTGGGCACTAATTACAAATAATTGTAATTTATGTTGTGTGATAACTTTTAGGATATATTTTCTTTAATTATTATTTATATATTTGTCATAAGAAATAACCAAACTTATTTGTAATTATCACCCAAGTATATTTTTATCCATTAAGTAATTAGCATTTATGAACAAAATATTAGTTTTTTTATTCTATTTTACAAAATACAAAATAGGAACCATATAGTCTTGTGCCCGCTTTATTTTGGTACAAATTCATGATTATTTCAATTTCGAACCTGCAATCTTTTACAATACAGATCTATAGTGCTAATTAATGTCGACAATTAAGCACTTTTATCTTCATGGATACGCACGCAATCAAGCACATTTACCCTTGTAGATACTTAATCATGACTTATATGGACTGCTATAATCATGCCATATATTGACCTTAAACTTAATAGGAAATAATTTGGATAAGGTTGGACTTGTTTAATTACATATTGTTATAATGTTGCATGGCAGGCTTATTTAAGTGATCTGTATCATTTATAGTACTTTAAACTTTGAATTTAAAATGTGAATTGTCCAATCAAAATTTGACAAATTCGGTTCAAATTTAAAATTTACAGAATCCGTTTAAATTTGTGCCAATATACATATTAGACGGTCCATATTATTTCTGCATGTATTAACGATTTTTTTTTTTTTTTTTGGAAAAACTTAACAGTGACTGTCAATTGGTTTGTATGAAACAGTAAATCATACAACTCCAGGTTTACAGCTTAAACACATACATGTTTCCCACACCTCAGTGGCATGCAATTCTTTCTGTGTTAACTCTATTTCTGAATTGAGCCTATCTGCGCTCCTTTCTATGCAAAATATATGAATCACTTAAGTGGAATCAATCACAAATATTATGATGACATGCAAAACTTAGAGGAATCAATCACAAAATTTATGATGACAAGCAAAATTTATGAGGCATGGAAAACATATGTGTGATTTCTTTTGTTTGGCTGAGCTTTCTACCTTTGATACGCATCATGGTGAAGTTTATTTAGAATTTGGAGCTAAATTTATTACTGATTTTATTTTAATTTTCTAAGCAAGATATTGGAGGAAGTCAAAAACAACCAAAAATTTCTTAAAATAAGGTTATATTTATTTTGCTTGAATATTTATATACAGACAACTACAGCATATAAATTTCATTAAATTACTAGATGCTTCTTGAAGATATATTAGTTAGTAAAAATTCTTCTTTTAAATATAATTAACTTCTCATTAATTAAATTGGAAGGAGAGAATAAATAAAGAACAGTATATAATTATGTCTCAAAGATATTTTATTAATAAATTTGAAAGATGATGTATTATTTTTATGATTTTATAATGTAAGATATTTTCTAATATAAGTTAATAGTTTAATTCAAGGTTACGGTAGATGAGGATAAATCAGAGGCAAGTAACAATCTTGACGCAGAGTTTAATATGATGTACGGTGCAAATTACAGAAAGGAGCTTCATAGAGATTTATCGGTGTAAAAAAGGAGGCGAATTAGAATTAGGTGTTATCAGTTAGGTATGTTATTTTGATTGACATAAATTTTTAGTAATTAGAAAAAATATTTAAGTATTTATTAGGTAATGAAAGGTTTACAATAAAATGATTCATGTTATATATTTTATACAAAATACTTAATGTGAATTTACATAAATAATTCTACAAATGGGCAGAACTTGAAACTTCTTCTAGTTTTGGACATCGAAAAGAATTGAGCCGTGTATATATTTATCATTTTTCTTATACTGAGTACGGACGCTATATTTTCTATTTTTCTGTTTTCAGTTATGCCCAAATAAATTTGGACTCTCTTCTCTCTGTTTTTGTTCTCTTGGGCCTGATCATAGCTCGTCCAGGCAATCCGGATCCATTTTGTTATACCTAACAGTTACGTGGGCTTAAATGGGCTAATGTTTTGCCTTCTTTGTTTTGTTTTTGGAAATGTGATCCGATGTGACGCTACATATATATGTTTGGATTTAGAAATATGATCGGTTAGATAAAAATATATAATCCTAGTAGAAGCAGCAGTACATCACAAAAACCACTCAAAGTTATCATTTCAATTAGGTTATCATTCTTGTGGTGTTCACAAAAATCACTCAAAAGTTACCATTTGAATTAGGTTATCATTCTTGTGGTGTTAGTCATAGAATTGGTATCCATTGGTGTGTTCTCGGTTGAGATCTTTAAAAAAATACTCCAAACAATGCGAGTGATGTGTGTTATTTTTGGCATTGCCTTGCATGGGTATTTTTTGCATTGCCTCGTACGATTCTATATATATATATATTTTTCATTTAGACTAATGTCAAACATACAAAAATAAAATATGATTTTTCTATGTGCCTATGTCACTACTTTTGGTTGGGTTGGCAAATACCCGATATGCTGATAAATGTCATTCTTCAGCATGACATATTGACATGATAATGAATAATATAATTTTAAACGTACCCGTTTATTTTAGTGTATTGTAGAAAAATATAATTATTCAGCATGACATGAAATTGATATGGCCTTCTCCTAATCGTTCTTCAGTGAGATGTTTTTATCCTGATTTGCTTGTGCCACGTTCCTCACTCTCATGGAGCCTAGATGGTCAGATTACAGCACCGAAACTTTTTGCTCTGAAATATACATAAAATTTTGTCAATTGACCCCATTATCCTTTAATAGGATAATGGTCAGATTAAATATGTATTAACTCAATTTATGAATTATGTCTGTCAATCCACATCATATTTATCTTGGAGAATGTCGCGCGGCTAGGTTGCTTCATATTTTCTAGTATAGAATTTACTCTTCCTTTGTTCGCTAAACTGCTTGATATCGAACCCCATCATCTCTCACTCACATGTTGGTTCTTGCAGTTGTGGAAGCTCTCAACTAGTTATTCACCGGTAACACAAAAGGAGGCATAGCTACAATTTAATTAATAATGACATGTAAAATTTATGAATCTTCTAACTTGAACCCATCAAAAAGTTAAAGATGACATGCAAATTTATGAGTAATCAATCAAAAAATTTATGATGACATGCAAAATTTATGATAACATGCAAACTTTATGAGGCATGTTAAACATATGTATGATATAGGTTAAGCTTATTGTTAAATGAAGCAATGCCACTCTAATGCTAACAAACATTGCTTGAGAAACTTTACATTTGCATGATGGTTAAGTTTATTTAGGATTTTAAGCTCAATTTATTATTGATATTATATTTGAATAAAAAAACTGCAATATTCTAAGCAAGATATTGGAGAATGTCAAAAACAACAAAAAATATCTTAAAATAAAGGGTGTAGTTAGCTTTACAGCATATATCGGTCTTTAACTTCTTGCATGTTTTTTGTAGAAACCAATTAGTAAGCATTGTTATTTTAAATATAACTTATAAGTAATTAAATAAGAAAGAGGGGATATATAGAAAAGAGTATATAATTGAGTCTCTTAAAAATATTCTATTAATGAATTGAAAGAAAGATGTATTTTAGACTTTTAGTTGATAATTTTATGATATAAGAATTTTTTTAATATGAGTTACTAGTATAATTTAGGGTTTCCAGCGAAACAGCCTTAACACAGAACTCAGTATATTCCGCAGAGCGAATAACGGTAAAGAATTTTATAGAGATTGGATCGGGATAATAAAATGAGGCGAATTTGAAATATGTATCATTTTCCGAATAAGGTCGAAGAACATCTACTCCAATGAACTGCATGTTTTGGGTGTTGTATGAGCTGCCAATCATGCATCCTCAAAATAAGTTAATCTTGTTATAATGTCACCAATTACCCCAAATAGTCAAATATATCTTATAATCATCAACTTGGTATTTCATTAGGATTGACATAAATATTTTAAGTACTTATTATCTAATAAACGGTTCATAATAATTTATTCATTTTATTATATTTTGTATAAAATACTTAATATGAATTTACATAAATACTGCTACAACTTGGTAAAATAACTACGCAGAAGGAATGTACTTGGTGGCCTTCAAATTTTTTCTAGTTTTGGGTTTCAAAAAGAATTGGGCCATAAATATATTTATCATTTTTTTTATTCTGGGTGTGGACTATATATATTTTAGTTTTCAGTTTTCAGACTAGGCCCAAACAAATTTGGGCTCCCTTCCTCTTTGTTCTCTTGGGCCTGATCAGATCTCGTCCAATTAATCCGGAATTCTGGATACCTTGTTGTTGTACGTAATCCACTTTCGTCTCTTCGATTATGTTTAACAAACACTTGTCTTCAAATCACTATTTCTCACCTTCTTAACACACACACATGCACTTAACATCTTAACAGACACACATGCACTTAACATCTTAACAGACACCCATTATCCATCCACGACTCTCTTAACAACGATCTCTTTTGCTCTTACCTTCAAAGTCTATGCACGTTTACTAAGACAGCACCAGGCGAGATATGTTAGGTCTTTATGGTTTCTATAGTCATGGTTTCCAACAAATATTCTCCTCTACGTCTATTTTCGATTTTTGCACTTAAAACTCAGTAAATCGATGCCAAACGGGAGAATCGCCTGATTTTTGCATGGAAACTCAGTTGAATGGGACGAATTGGTGCAGTTTGGCTGGAGAAATCAACTTTGTGAGAGAATTTTCTAAGACATGGGTGTAACAATCGAGAGAAATGTGTCTGCAGTGTGGGTCCTACCTGTCATTTTACCAAATCTATGTTGTAGGAGCGAAAATGGGCTATATGATCGCGTAGGAGTTTGCTTAGGTTTTCTAATAGCTAACAATATATGTCGCCTTAAATGGGCTAAAGATTTGACTTCTTTATTTTGTTTTTGGAAATAAGATCCGACGTAACACTAGAGTTTGTTTGGATTTTAAAATTTCATCGGTTAAATAATAACAATAATAATAACAATAACAATAATAATAATAATAATAATACCAAGAATGTAATAAATCTCTTGAAGATAAGAAAACTAATGGACAGGATGGTATATTCCTTTCCCAAGTAATAAGCTGGAAAGCGATTTTAGTAATATTTGGTCCACACACTCTGAGGTCCTTTATCAGGATTAAGATGATATTTTCCTTGGCCCATACACTATAGAAGGGTAAGAAATTTCCTTGGCGCCTCACAGATATTTTCCTTGCTCATGTCTTTTGCAATGATTTGCAATTTTACAACATATTATTACATACATTTTGTTAATTATTTAAAATGATATTCACAATTAATTCTTTAAAAAAATAACAGTTATGATGTCTCTTGTCCATTTTATCCGACCTGTCTTATATATAAAAAGGTGAAACAAATTAAAAAAACAAAAATCTGAAGACATGCACCCTCGTCTTCACCTTTGTTTATCTCTACAAATTTAATAAATAAACAGAAAAATTATAAATAAAACTTTATTAGTAACCATTACCCAGCTTTTTATTAATACCTACATCAACTGCTTCCTTAATTACATAAATTCATTTCCAAGAGGGAGAAAAATTATTGTGATCTTTGAACAGCTTTTATTCGTAAGTTAAAGGATTAACAATTCCTAAAACTTGCATACTATCTTTCAAGCCAGAAAAGTATATATTTTCTTAACGGATATTACCACCAGGATCATAGAAACATGTTGCATAGTTTATCTATTTTTTCATCCTTATTTTAGTTGACATTATATACAACAATACAAAGCAAATCAGTACAATAATTCGTTTGACATGGAATTTCCAACATGCATTCACAAATAAAATATCACTTACAGGTGGCATTCTGTTGGACCTATTCTGATCATATGATTTTGAATCCGAAAACTTCCAAAGACATAAAGAAAAATAATTTGGAAAAAAGTTTGGTCCGTACATTAGAAAAGAAAAATTCAATATAATAGTACATGAAATTCAAAGAAAGCTTCCTACAAAGAAAGAAAATTCAAAATGATATTACAGGAAATTCAAAGAAAGCTCTTCCTGCTCAAAAGGAAAATGAGAAACGATAAATTGAAAGAAAGCTTCTTTCATAATAGGGAAATTCTAAATGATAGTACCGGAAATTTAAAGAAAGCTTCTTTCATAATAGGGAAATTCAAAATGACAGTACCGGAAATTTAAAGAAAGCTTCTAGGTCAAAAGGAAAATTCAAAATGATAATACAGGATATTCAAAGAAAGCTTTCTGCTTCCAAAAATTGAGCGAACTAGCGCATGGATATTTATTTTGAAGCTAATCCCCTATAATATTTATTTCTAATATAATATTACTCGTATTACAATGATATTTTCCTTGTCCAAGCCTTATAGAATTAGATACAGTTTCACAATATAATATTACTTATATTCCAATTTTTTAATTAATTAAAATTAAATTCAGAATTAAATCTCTAGATAAATATATAACAGTTATATTTTTGAAAAATAGAAAGGACGAAATTCTTTATCACGTCTTATCCATTTTATCCGACAACTGTCACGCCGTTGTCTTCACCTTTTGTTCATCCCTACAAATGGAACTACTAAATCAAAAAATAAAAATAAAAATCATCAGCAATGCAAAGAGGACAATAATATTACCACCAAATATTTGTGGAGTTGACTTCCAGTCTTATCCGGCTCCCCAATAATTCATTTTCCTACCTTGTAATTGTATCATTTCATTTCATATCAACACAAGACGCTTTTGCAATTTTAGATTGATGGGTCTAGGCGGAGTGATCTCTAACCTTCTCTCTTTGAACGCCAAATTACTGCCTGCTGTTGTTGCATCTGCGCAAGCTCTTTCTTCTTCCTCGCTTCCTCTCTTAGATCAAAACCACCAAATTGAGGCTGAATTGAAAAAAATGATGAGGATGCTAGAGCGGATCAAGGCTATGTTGTACGATGCAGAGCAGAGGGAGATCAGAGACTTGTCAGTCAAGCTCTGGTTGAAGGAGCTCAAGTGTGTTGCGTATGATGCAGGGGATGTACTGGATGAGTACCACTATGAACTCTTACGAGCGCACTTTGAGGCAAGAGATGCTTCTACATCATATTCTCGTAAAATCAAGCTAATTCAGGTAACTAATTTATTAATTTTTTGTAACATCTTGAAAAATTGAGTCATTATTATTTATGTTTAAAAGATTTTATTTATCATTTTCAAAACTCTATCCAAATTTATTTACATTTTGTTTTATTCTTAAATCATGCAATTTTTTTTTACAGTAGATAAGGCAATTAGTGACGACATGTGCATGCATAATTCAGTCAAAAAACTATCAATTGACCATGTCGTTTTTGAAAAGTCGTTATTCACCAAAAACTCTTTCACATAACATACAATTGCTTTTAACCGCATTTAATTATTTCCATAAAAAATGTAAAAAAAGGAAACCAATTAACGCTACGCGGGTCCCATCAGCTCATTTCTTTTTTTGGAGATACTTGATAGTGGCTATCCAGTTAGTAACACAAAATAATACATCATTCAACTATCATAGAAAAAACCATAAAAAGCTACTCTCCACAGTATCTAAGCCACAGCTCTGCTTGTTGGACCACTCTGTTGGTACCAATTCTTCAACCCGAGCTATTTTTTGTTTGAAAACCCTTGCGTTTCGTTCTTTCCATAACAGCCAACAAACAGCTATAAATCTTGCACCCCATTCCTTGTATATATGCCCATACATTCCTGCGCTGAACCTCTTTCCAGGAGCTCTACCAAGTTTCTTGAATGGAATCTTCCGGAGTCATCAATGTTACACCCCATTCGTGAGATGCCTTTTGCTGCAATCTCTTTGCAAAATTGTATTGGAAAAGAAAATGATATGCTGATTCCGATTGACGTGATGCACACATTACACATCTCAGCTCACAGGGGATCCTCCTCTTCTCTTGTTGGAAGTTTACCTCTAAGTGTCAAGTATATGAATATATTGAGATTACTAATTTAGCACAACAAATTAAACAAAAAGGTTACCCAAAAATAACGACACTAGTGCACTATAGACAACTAAGATTGGAAAATAATTATACTGTTTCTCAAAAATTCCAATTTGCCCTAAATTTATAAATTAATAAGATCCATGACTTAATAAAGTTTAGTTTGCTCAAAATTTAGTAACACAAAAACTCCAAATTGGTAAAAATATATGTTTGATAAAATGTACGGTAATAATTATACAACCAGTTCATACTAATTTGTGACTTGGAACTAAACACATGAAATTGAATGGTTTGATATTATTTTTTTTTATTGGCCCCCCATGAAAATATTTTCCGTGGGACTAAATCCAATAGTTGGTAAGTTGGCATGATTGATATAGGTACGGCATCTAAATTGTACCAATTCAAGCTCAATTATGTCATGCTTGATACAAGTACAGTATCCAAATTAGTGCAAATCAATTACAATAACGCAAATCAATCAAATTAGAGCAAGTAGGTTTCATACAAACAAGGGGAAGAGAATGAGATAGAGAGGGACACTACCTGAATATGAAAGGGAGTTTGCGAGATGGTAGTGCAGCAGCGCAGATCCTTCTGAGGCGAGAGAGGGGAACTTTAGAGGCGATGTAGCAAGATTGTAGGGTAGCGCATCACAGTGGTTCGAAATGGGGCAGAGGCAACAGAGTGCTCCGTAGCTTAGGGTAGTGAGGTTGAGAGAGATGAGCCCGAGAGAGAGGAGCTCGAAGGGAAAAGAGCAGAGTTGAGGGAGCTTAGGTTTAGAAAACGTCTTTGAAGAACCCAGCTAATGGGAGAGAGTGAGAGAGAGAGAGAGAGAGAGGGAGGAGCGTGCAGTGTCTTTCAAGTTTCAAAAACCTAGCTAACGGAGATCAAACAGAGCGCTCCATCAATCAATTTCCTTGATAATCGTAGCGCACATCACAAAGCTGATCGGACGGTCCAAAAAGTGGCAGCAATTCAGCTGAAATGCTGCCGAAATCATGTGAGCTGGACTCTGTATATATATACAAACATTGAAATTTGATATATTTTATCATACATAAATGATCGGAATTTTAATATGTAAGTATACTAATAATGAAGGACAGAGGAAATCCGATGGGTTAGGCACATCTCCTGTTGAACCCAATCATCACTCATCCACCCCGTCCGGCAGTACGTTTCTTGGCTGCAGTAGAGGAAAAATTAGAAGGTACAAATCACTAATTCATTTGTATTTTTTATGGTTTTGTGGTATTTTATTAACTTCTAATATAAATAATTAGTCAACCAAGTTTTAAAATGCATACTTGTAGAAATGCTAGAATGAGCGTTGAATGGCCTACGATACACTTGTTTCGATGTCCCCGATTTAACTGACAGAAACAAACATGCCGGGTGGGACCAATATACTCTCAGTTTTCTTCGACCCAGGATCTAAACATGAGTGTCAATTAAAGGGATTCTCAAAAGTGGGTCAGATTTTTCTTGCAAGGACACTGTTGGTTCCGCATATTTTGTATGTGCTTTGTTTAAAGCATTATTTGGCTAGCAAATATGAGTGCTAGTCCATTGTAAATGAAATCCGCAAATAAAAAAAAAATATGAATTACCCGTGGTTTTTCTTTCAAAACAGTGGCTAGAGGGCAATGGCAACACGCACGGTTAATGAAAAAAAAAGTGGGTAATAATGTCTTCACCCACTGTATTTATCAAAATAACAGTGGGTAGCAAGGTTTAATTTCATCCATTTGTTTTTATAAAATAACTGTGGATAATAGGGTTTTTACCCGGGGTAACCGTGGGTAGACTTCAACACTTTCACAAACGGTGGCATAAGTGATGGTAGTGTAAGGCACCTCCCTGATTTGTTGTCACCCAATTATTGCATATATGTGTTCACAACATTTTGCTCTCATCATCATTCATGATTAATTGCGGTATTATTAATCACAGAATGCATGACTGTATGTTTGAAAATAAGTTCATGAGAAAAACACAATGCAAACAATGTATGATGCACAGTGTATATGTTTCTCTAAAGATATTTTTTTCTTGTGGGAGATTCCAAGTTTAAAATCCTGATAAATTTTTTTTATAGATATTGGAATGTGCAAAACTAAGTCCATCTTTCCATAAAGAAAAAGTAGTATTGTATGACGAACTTTCACTAGTCAAAACAGTTAACTCACTTAAAAATATTTATTTTATTTTCTTTAAAACATTGGAGGGAATAAAAAACAATTGAAGAGTCTCCTAACATAGATTGAATATTTGTGGTTTTTTTTTATTGTCCAATTCAATGGATTGTTTATTATGCAGTTACATAGGTTATGTTTATTTTTTTCAAAGAAATTTTAGTCCTCATTTTTTCCTTTTGTTTGGATATTGGTTTGCTTAGGACAAAATAAAACACAAGTATATATATTTTTCTCTAAGAAATGGTAAGTCATTTGGTTCAACTTAACACTTTCTATTAATTGTAATCATATTACTTTGTCCATCTTCTAAATTTCTTTTCTCACACTTAATTACCTTGAAAATTGAAATACAATGACCATGTTTATTTTAATTAAAGAAAATACTACATACTTTTAATTTGGAGTCTTTTATTTTCAGGTTTTACTCTCGTATGATGATACAAAACCGAAATTTTGGAGACCAGAAGATCCAACAGAATTCCAATATATGGTGATTATAAACATTGAGGATCTTAATGCCAAAAGTTGAGGAATGCTATTTTCAAACAAACAACTACCAAACATAATTAAAAATAAAATAAAATACTACCAAACTTAATAAATAAATAACAAATAAAATTAAGTACATATTAACTTCTTGAATAATTATGGACTATATATACATCTGATATAAAAAGTTGGCACAAACTGCGCCAATTTAGGTTCTCATATAAGTGCTTAATTCAATACTTGAACTGAAACATTAGTTTTCCAAAAAAAAAAAAGATAAAAGTGAAAACAAATTTTGGAAAACAAACTTCCGAAACGATGCAAATAAATTATTATTTTTCCATTATTTGAGGTCAATGGTCTGTTTTTTTATTATTAAATTGTAGCCTATGGGCATTATTATCAGGCAACAAAAAAAAATCAATTTGTGAAGAGTATTTTTTTACAAATCATCTGTGCAATAGTTTTTCTTTGTTTATTTTCTATCATGTTGTGCCACCCATTGGATTGAACAAACAGAAAGCAGGGGTACCCATGTATTAAAGTGTCAGTCATTTGGACGTAATTTAGCAATGTACAAATTGAACAATTTTAATTGAGTAACATCTTGTTTAATTTCTTATAGTTTAAGGATATTTGAACTAACAATAGATTAAGTGATAAGAAAAAATATATATTAAATAACAATAGGTTTAATTTTGAGACGACCATTTAATTAAGACCTGCTATACTTTATTTAGCAGATGGTCTAACTTCTTCTTTATTTTCCATGTCATTACTGCATATTCTGCAATCCCCTCCATTTTTATAAAAAATGGAGGTATTCTGAAGTGGCAAAACAAGCATGTTGGTTTATAAATTGCCACAAGTACAGATCAACAGTATAGAAAATTATCTTTATTCATATTCATGTATTGCTCTGCAGAAATAGAATGAATTCTGATCAACAGTATAGAAAATTATCTTTATTCATATTCATGTATTGCTTTGCAGAAATATAATGAATTCTGATCAACAGTACAAAAAATTATCACACTACTTCTGTTGGCATCAATATAATAAACGTTTCCTTTTTTTATATAAATAGAGGTGTCTGGAAGTGGCAAAACAAGCAGGTTTATAAATTGCTACAAATTACAGGTTTATAAATTCACAAAAATTTAACGTTTTCATTCATTCGGAGCATACTTAAAATATTTATCTGGAAAATTTGTGAAATTATGCATAGCTTACATAATGAGACTCACACAACGATTTATCCTATATTTTCATGAAATTATCTCACTAATAATGTTAGTAAATGTTATTTATAATTAATATACTTTAAAATATTGGAAGAAATCAAACAACACATATAAAATTTCTTAAGAGTTTTGAATTAAATAATGTCGATATACTCTCTACATTCGATTTTAGGGTATTAAATTCAATTAAAGTACATGCGAGTTTAATTAGTGTATTCAAATTATGTATACAATATTTTTTATTATTCTTAGTTATCTTATATTAATAAAATAATTTATTTGAAATTTGAAATTTGTTTCTTATTTTAATTAAGAATGTATTCAAATTGAGTTGTAATACATTACTTATTCAAAAGATATTCACATTAAATTCCGTATTAAAAATATTTCAGCAATTGGCTGACACCAACGAAAAGCTAATTATTGATTGTTATAGATTTGTAATTTATCACTGATTGGATTTTTTTACTTTATTGATTTATTAATTTATTCTTATATTTGATATTTAGTTTAAAAATCTGATTACTCCCATAAATTTTCAGGTTTTGAAACAAAATCTTTTATGATGAAAATAACAACTGCAAAATAAGAAAGGTTCACTTATTGATAATATTTTAGACCGTATAACTATAATTTTCAGAAAATGTTCTTTGGAAATCCTGCTGGTGAGTGGGCCGAACTGTTTTTTCACATTTAATTTTTGTAAAAGATTTGTGAAAAACTAAGATCATTAAAGTAAAGCATAAATTAATTTTCCAATGTAAAAAAATAAGCAAACAAAAATGCACTAAAAATATAGCAAGCAGTAAATTCTTATTTCCGGAATTTAGAATGTTTTACTCCAAAACATCCAATATATATGTCACAAAAATATTATCACTCATTAACGGCACGTTTAATTAATTGGTTGATAGAGAATAGATTCAAATCATATAATCACCTCAAACTTAATAGGAAATAATTTGGATAAGATCGGACTGTTTGGAAATTATAAGCTACTAATTGTATTTGTTTGTTTGGTGGAGTTTGAGGTAGTATGTGGAGGAGACAAAAAATTACACTTGATTTGTTAGTTGCATCTCAAGTTCATAGCAGCTTTATTTATACTACTAAAAATATTTTAGATCTATTACACCTCATACAAATATCTAGATATTTATACAGTTTATCATTTTCCTTATTTCAACTTTATAATAAATGTTAAAAAGATATTAGTAAATTGATCTGAATTAATCGAACGATGCGAATCAAAACTCAAAATTTGAGTTATTTTAGAAGATTCGGGCTCATAAAACAGTGGTTACATCAAATGTACAATACATAAAACGTATCTGAATTTACTCTTTTATGTTTGGAAAAGAACAAATTATGTATGTTTGAAGAGTAAAACATGCACAAATTTATAAATAAAAGAAATAGACAAAATTTTCTGAACAAATAACACTCTTCTATATTAATTATTCATGGTCCTACAAATAAAAAAAATATGTTATGTAGTGCTTTAATTTACTGGTTTTGCACCTTAAGTCTTAACAGTTACAAATTACAAACACATTACAAAGTTGCAGATGCAAAAACGATGTTATCACGTTCAGACAAACAAATATGATAATTTTATTTTGTGCAGCTTGTATATATTGTATGTATAAGTAGAAGCTCTTTGCCAGTAAAACGTAAACATACACAACTACAGTTTAATTACAGATGACATGCAAAATTTATGAAACCCTCAACTGGAACCAATCACAAAATTTATGATGACATACAAAATTTATGAGGCATGGGATACAATTGTGTGACTTATTTGTTGGGTTAAGTTTTATATTAAATTAATATATCAATGCCACTCTAACGCCAATAACTATTTCTCGACAAATTTTCAATATGCATGATAGTCAAGTTTTTTAGAATTTGAAAATAAATATTATTGTTTTATATTATTTTTTAATGAAGAAACTGCAATTTTCTCAGCAAGATATTGGAGCAAGTCAAAAATTGCGAAAAATATTTGAAAATAAGTATGTGGTTAAGTTACTTGAATATTTACATTCAAACAAATACAACATATTGATTTCTTTAAATAATTACATGTTATTTGAAGATAAACTAATTAGTAACTATTATTATTGTATGCGTGGACAAATATGCACAGTCGCAAATTTCCCTACTGAATTGTTGTATGCGTGGACATTTATGCACACTCACAATTTTCATTTTTCATATGAAGCAGATTTATATATTTTATTTTCTTTCACTAATGATAATTTAATTAAAAATCATTTTAGCACTAAAAAAATTAATTATGTCAACAATAATCTCCAATAAAAAATATGTTATTAATTTGGTTCATTTATCAGTTAAGTATTTTATAGCATTAAAATAAATATTTAGGAATTGATTAGTTTTTCTAAGTAAATGTATTATCTAAATTTTCTTGTTAAAGATGTTATGTTTGTTAACAATAAAAAATATTAAAAGAGTTGGTTTTTTGGTAAGTAAAATAATGTTTTTGTAAAAAGTACCTCTTGATATCTTTTATCACACAAGTTTTATTTTTAATGGTTTAAAGTTGTTAAGAAATAATCAATTTGCTTTATTTCTTGCAAATGATCCAGACTAAAGCTGCTTGTACCAACTAGAGTTTTTAGTACAAAGAAATTTCAGAACAATCATAAAGCCAACTGCAAATAAATCAATTTACTGCCAATAATGCAGCCACAACTAAAAACAAACAACATAGAAAACAACCATAACAACCAACTTTACTAGTTTTATTTAAACGAACACATTTTTATTTATAATATAGTGTTCATCGAAGAATATCCGAATCAATAGCTTGCTGTCAATTACAATCACTGCCATAATGACTATACTGCACAAGGTTCATCTTTGCTCCAAGTTAACAACACTCACTGCCATAATGACAATATCTTACAACCTATTTGAGGAAGATAATGAACATGAAACATTTTAAATTCCATTGTAATGAGCTGATTTACGTGCATGCCTCGCTTGTTATTAAGAACCTTCAATAGAATTGCAGATTTTTCCAAAATTAATAGTAATAAAGTCTTGATTAATTAACAAAAAGATATGTACAAATTAATCAGGTCAGTGCATATTTCCAGGGACTTGGACCCGAAATTGAGGTCAATTTAAATTTGGTGGATTAATTGCTATGAATTATGTTATGTATTGTTATATATCAGTATCTCTGAATCAAAACATTCGAGTCAAAATAATTCTACGGAAATTAAAAATAAAATATTTCATGGTCAGCAAAATCAGGCAGATTCGAACCGAAATAGAGAAGTTTAAGGAAGAGAGGAATGGACAGGTAACAAAAGAGACTGATATTTTGTTTATATAATAAGTATTTTAAAAAAAATTCACTGATTAGTAAAAAAAAACTGACTAATCAGGTACTCTAATTAAAGGATCAAAAGCTATAGCAAAAGGAAGTGGATAATAACTTCTAAGAAAGGACTCACCTATCAACCTATCTAATAAAAAATAAACATTTATATCATTTCCAATTACTTTGTTAATGTTAAGTCCACAGATTCTTCATTAATTACTAATCACATTTATATCATTTCCAACTACTCAATGAGACCCAGTTCAATATTTTAGCAAGAGAATTTGTTTTCAATCAGACATAAGTGACAAAGAAATTAACAGTAGCTCATTGTGAATTAGATACTAATTTGTTAGCCATTGACATTCTTGTAACTCGAATATTCATAATGTTTTGATATATAGGGACCGCTTATGATTTATTCCCAAAAGGATTTTTAGTTCATTGTCACATTGTCTGAACCTATTGGATCAAACGGGAAGGGGTTGAGGCCTCAGTGTTTTAAGAAAGTATTTTTTAGAATTATTTTCTCATTTCATTGAATTTAGTTGAATGTGGAGGCAGCAAGAAAACACATAATAATGTAGGGAGGAAATTAAGGGAACAACCCTGGTGATACTTTCTTTTTTATTCTATTTCATTTCTTTTAACTTTCTATTTCTATTTTTATTGATAGTAAATGATAATTATAGATGAAAAAATACAAACAAACTTAAAGCTAGCCATAAATTGCAATTGTATCCCTGCTCAAAACTTAAAGATATAAATAGTTTGTTGAGTTGTTAATTAGCTTATCCAAATTGTATTTACAATTCTAATATTCCTAAAAAGAGATCTTCATGTACATTCATTCAAATCAGGTGATTGTTCTTCAAATAGCCATATACAATTGTTAAATTTTTAGGTGGGCCCGATTTAAGGTTTAGATGATCTATAATCCGATCTTTCTCTGAATCCACATTGTTTGGTTCTAAATGTCTAATTGCTTACATTCGTTTGTTTTGTTGAATCCACTTAATTTCTTCAAACAATGGAGGTATCCTTTAATTGAACCCTTTTTTGTATTTATTAGCTCTATATTTTATTTGTATATTATTTGTGTGTTGATTTAGTTATATGATTTTCCTTTTCTATGCAACACAGTAATTTTTCTTTTTTGAAATGAAATAGTGAAGAATCTTATTTTGGTTTGTGCAATATGAAATTTACATTTTATTAAAGTAAATTTAACCGATGATGTATAGCCTCTCTATATTCAAATTCCGCTCAATTCTTGTAATTAAGTTTGAAAGATTTGTTATTGCAATTCATTAACTGTGTTACTTGACAAAAAATGCATGACGCTAACAAAAACAATATGAAAATACATCTAATCATAAAATTTATGAGGCATGGAAGATGAAAAATGCATTTCTTTGTTAGGTAAAGCTTCTCAATTAGATGACTGGATGTCATTCTCTATCAGCTTATAAATCCTTCGCTTAGAGAAACTTCTACTAATAGAAATTAACTTCATAAATTATGCGGAGCCAAATATTTATTTTATATAAAATTATTTTGGCAGAAAGTGATTGCAATTTACTTTGGTTGCGATATTGGAGTAAACTAAAAACAACCGAGAGTACTTTAAAAATGGCAAAAATCAGTAAGCATTAAATTGAGTTATATTGATCATTGCATTATTTTTTCTATCTTAATTACGTGCAAGTTATGCAATTATAATAGAGGGGATAACTCGATAATTTGTTATTTATATAATTTTATTAATCTTAAAAAATGTAACTTATTTTGACATTAAGTAAAGTTTCTTTAAACTGCTTATTAGCTTGATTAGGACTGAATCAGATAATAAAGCCACAATTTGTTTCATTGATCTGAGATTTAATTAATACAAGGAACATGTGGGGCCACGGATAAGGGTAGATGATCAACAATGGAATTTCATTTATTTTTAAACTTTTTGTATTTATGTGTGATTTTCTTTATAGTTTAGAGTAAAATACTTTTGAGTACATACTGTTAAAATTGATTATATTCGTAGCATAAAGAAAAATTATATAATTAATCTTAATTCACATTTGACTCCTATAGTTTGAAGGTCTAGCTCTGCTCCGAACCGCACTCAAAGCAGAAAAGCAAGTTTCTATAGAAAGAGGCAAGATGATCTTGATCGCCGTATCGACAACAAATAGAGGAAGGAACCATTACATGAGACATTAATTTGAGATATGTGGGAGCACTAGGGTTTTGAACAGGATTGAATGTGGGGACAGGATATGGATTCGACTGTCCAGAATATAAACTCGTTACAAAATAATCTTATGCTCGTGGATTTGATCAAATGGTGTCCGCATCATTTTTTAGAACATACTATATTAATAAGTTCTGCAATTATTTCTTCCTTTGATCTAATTAAAAAATCTAAAGTAGAACATATAATTAACAATTTTTGTTTTTCCAGCCAACTGATTGCAACCACAGAGAAATATTTTAAATGCAAAGGCGTGGTCCACCAGGTGGCAATTACATGTAAATACTTGTGCGGATTACTTTATCTTTAGAAATTTATTTTACATAGCTTATAAAAACCATAAAGATGGAAACTTTTTTTCGATGTCAAAGAAAAATATGAATCATTAATTCGGTTCCTTAGACATTTTGTAAGATATGGAATTATTAATTCAATCTGTTCTTTAGGTTTGTATGTGAATCAAGCATTTTTTTAACTATATATGAATCAAAATTTTCATACAAAATATAAATAATCTAATGAATAATTAGTTCAATTCCTTCTATCTTTTTCCTTCGCGACAAAATATTTAATATATTTGCGAAAAAAAATATTCTGACATGCATCCTAAACGATGGATATCAAGAATATCTTCTGTAATTAGCATGCATATTGAATTAAATGAATTGATCTGGAGAATAGTGTATAAATATTTTTAATCAAGTATAAAAATATGCTAATTTAAATGCTACAATAGATGTAGTTTAGTTTTAGAGATATCCTTTCAAGATCTGTTATAAATTTAGCATATGCTTTTAACTTCTATTATTTATTTTATTTTCCAATACCCTCCATTTAGTAAAAATGGAGACATGGAGGTGACATGAAATGGCAAAACAAGGAGGTTTATAGATTGCTGTTCAAGTTACATCTAAGTTCATAAAAATTTAACATCTTCATGCATAGCATGAATTCTCATCAACAGTACTGAAAATTATCATACAATTTCTGCCGGAATAACTATAATATTCATGTAGGAAACGTGGATGTCAATATATATATCACCATCTAAATTGATTAGGAATAAAAGACAACATATCTTACAAGAATTAGAAGAAGAAACTAGTTTCATCTGAATTGTAAAATATTTCAACTTAGTAATTAACATAACAAAAAGATTTAACACATTCATATATAACCATCTGATCAGGTTCACCTGTTATTGTCAACATTTTCCAGAAGCTCCTTGTAAATTGATGGACAACTCACCATAAATCTTGCAAATACATCAGTTTCTGTGAACTATGCAGGATCTTAGAAGAAGAAATAAAGTTGAGACATATTTCTTTGAGTTGTTGCCAGTTATGTTGCACAGCCAACACCAGTGTTGTCACCACATTGTCAGCATTAATTTTCTTGGCTAACCTCTCCTCACAAATGAGTATTAATCTGTCCAAAGCATACCAGTCAGCTGCTATGGTTAAATGCTGAGTGATAATATCTTCATCCACGCCTTTGTCGGTATGGTCATCACTTGGTGGTAAGATGTCAGTATATATGAATTGTAACATGGCCTTGAAAATCTGGGGCTCCATATCTTGAGTTTCAATGCACCTGGCTTTGCTTTCACTCATAGAGCTGAAAAGTTCAACCTGAAAAACAGATGAACAGGAGGGTAAGATATTTCGATGGGCCGAAAATGTTTCCCCTATTACATTAAAGGAGATGTCAGCACCTTGTCCACTTCCAAGCAAATGATGGAGATGCTGGTGCATATTGGATGGTGGCACAGAGATGAAGCTATTATTTTTCACTTCGATGGATGGATTAAGGATTTGTATACTGCACTCAACTGTAAAGCTATCATCCTTCAATAAATCTGAACTTTGTAAACTGTCTCTTCCCATTAAAAATGGGAATCCCTTCCTATCTTCTTTTTTTAAAACCATGCTCTTTTTTTATTTACTAAGTGATGCTATCCCGTTTTGGTCTATAAGACTGAAAGAAAGGATAACCATGACATCTTTTGCTTCGCTCAGTAATTCAACCATGGATGAAATATGTGTCGTTACAGTACTTACAGTACTCAAGCCGTATGGATAGTACAATATAGCCCATTGGTACTCACCAACTGTGAATGTGCCACACCGAATGCTACTGTCATGTTTGAAGAAGATATTGTTCAGGTATTGTGTTCCTATTTTGACATGGTGTGTGCCACTTGTTGGTTTCATTTGGAATACTGAGGTTGTAAAGGAAGAAGCCATAGGCTGTGTATTTACCTCAGCTGTAATATTTGATTGAGAGTAAACAAGAACTTATTGTTTGGTGATTTAGAAGATTACAATGGTGGTCCATATATATATATATATATATATATATTTTAGTGACTACCTTTTTAATTAATCATTGAGTAATTACTAATTTGCCTAGTGAAACCGATCATCTGAAAGCAACTTTTCGTTAGCCGATACTTAAATTAAAGATTTAAAGTTAGAGAAAATAATCTTTGAAAGATTGGAAATCATTGTAACTAGGGTCCATTTAAGAAGATTCATGAACAAAACCAGGCTTCAAGAAACGAAGGGACTAACTTTTCACTTGCCGATATAATTTATTAAAGGAAGAAGAAATATTCCATGAAAATTTGGAGATCATTGTCAGGTGCAAGCACCTTAAAATTTTCGTTATTATCATTCATGCATCAATTCAAGAAAAATAAATGTATGCACCGCCGAGGCATAATATATATGTGTGTGTGTGTGTGTGTGTGTGTGTTTAGAAAGATAATATATATATGTTATGTAATGTGCACACTATTAATCGAGGGGAATAAAACATTTATTCACACGGCTTCTTGTTTTTGCCGTACATAATTTTTATCAATTTATCCAACCCATAAGTTTATTTTTACGTTGTGAGATTTTCCAATAGAACTAAAAACTAATAAACATTTAATATGAAGAGTAATAATAAAACTAAGTACCAAACATTTATTCAAGTGTATTGAATTTAGATACAACAAGACTTTCTTGAGTTTGCCACAAAATTTCGATTTTTTTTTCATGATTATAGACGCTTTTAAGAACTTGAATAGTAAAAGATATTTTTTCTCATTATTTCCAAACTAATAGAAGTTATATTTTATTAATAAGGTTCAAGTGTAGTCTTCGAAAATACTTAAGGTATCGAAATTAAGAAACGATCTAACCTTGTCATAGTCGGTTGCTGCTGATTGTTTGACCATGTAAATTGTCTTCCATGCAACGTGATATTCAACAAACCAAGGCTTGATATTAAGTTGGAGAAATTTTGAGTCGTCCTCCAATCCGAACTGCTTCTATTTCTATCCTGTGGTTCTAATATGCAGTTGAAATCACCACAAACAATCCAAGGTGTGTTATTCTGCGGTTTGAGCGAATTTAGTTCTTCATAGAAGGCTCGTCTATTGTTTGATGTAGAAGGTCCATATAACGCAGTAAATAAGAAAGTACTATCATCTTGTACATGCTTCATCAAAATCGAAATAGAATACTATTTCACTTCTGAATTGATCAATGAAAATCTTCTATGATTCCAAGCTGTTATGATACCCCCTCTTGTACCTTGAGCATTCAAAGCCTCAAAATTCAATAATCTTCTCCCACATATTTGATGTATAAGAGTATTAGCTGTCACTCAAAGTTTTGTCTCTTGCAAGGTCACTATGTCTGGTTTCTCTATTATTAGTGTTTGTCTCATTGCCAATCGCTTAGGTGGCTTGTTAAGACCTCTCACATTCCAACTAATGAAGTTTATCTTTTGAATGTAATTCATTTAAAACAGAGACATCAAGCAGAGCACACATGTAACATAATACCATTAATATATAACCGGAAACTGATACAATATCGATTTGAAAACCGATATACAACCCAGACTTAAAACCCCAATATTTCTTAGCTGGCTTATATATACGTCCAGCATACATCTCGAAATTCCAAAGTAAATTAAAACCACTAGATAACTTCCGGGTACAACCTGTGGACCCATACAAGAAATTTCATTAATAAAATTGAAGTACAACAATTAATCCAAATATATCGCACACCATCTAGCTATATGCCTTGAATAAGTTTCAAATTTTCACTGGATAAATTCACATCAGTGCAAACCCTAGCATCTTCATAAACTTTACCCATACTACAAAAGTATCCGTTGTCTGGAGCACAATGAATATCCTCTGAACAAATACAGAGGCCTTCAAGAGCACAACCTGCCTTCTTCACAATCACACTTCCATTCAGTCCTAGGATTTGATCTGACCACTCGCTCGAGAACAACCCGTCTGGGTCGTACCTATCTTTTACCTCGAGAAAAGCCTGACTTTTGTTGTACCTTTGTATAATCCCATCAAATGCCAAGTTGCGGTTCTTTCCCCAATGCGGAAGCCCACCATACTTGAACAACGCCATCTGCTCAATCTCCTCCATGAAATCCTCATATAATCTTGGCGTCATCGGATCACGGCTCCTGGAAAAAGGAAATTGTGTTTCTACAATTTATTTTGATAGTACGAGTTGAAGTGTCCCTATTTAATATATCTGGTATCTAATCAAAATACCTCATCAAACAAACACTAGTATAAAAGTTTATTCCAGTTTAGATTTGTGAACAAACCATGCAGGAGAAAGTAAAATAAAAAGAAGAAGAACAATATTATATCATTTGCTAGCTGCCTATACTTATTTACCTGCAACGGCAGATCCAGTAAGAGGGAATGGGGATTAATTGACCTTCATTCATGCATTTTCAAAATCTTGTTCTTATATAATTTTGATATATAGTTTAGAATAAAATGTTATGGTACTCTAAAATTGACTAGTACTCCCTCTAGCCCTGCTTACCTGTAATAAGTAATGTCGAAGTCAATCACATCTGACTCTTTTCCAAGGTAGGCAGATGAGGCCTTGGTGTACCGCATCAATACCCCGCCATAAAGCTCCAAGCCGCAAAGTGCATTCGGCTGGAGATCTCTCAATTTCTGTACATCCAATATAAACTCCTTGACTTTATTCAACGGGATGCTAATTGTTGTCTGATGGAAGAAGGATCCCTCGAGCCGTGGGTCCCATGGGCAAGCAGTAAAAAGGCCATCTTCTGATCCGAAGGCGCAACCTCCAGAGGCCTCCATTTTGTTCTGATAACCTATCACTGGGTAACCAGTGAAGATGAGGCCGTTGTTTGTCAGACCATATGCTAATAATGCAAGTGTAGATGACGTTAGTTCCGAATACGCACACTTTCCATCGGCATTTTTGTTTGCCTCCAGTCTGTCCTCTGCATTGGCATATGAAACATTAATCTATTTCCAGGTAGACCAGTCTAGTAAACATACAAAATATCATATTTGAGAGTATAAAATGGTACTAATCATTTAATCATTAAACTTTTATTAGTTTTCTTTCTAAAATTTAGTGTTTCATTAATTTAGAAGTTTGAACTATATACTCTTCAATTTTAATTTCTTTCATAATAATTTATTTTACTATATTCAAAAATACTGATTTTTGTTGAAGGGCAAGGCTTCTTGTTGTTTGAATTATGAATTCATGTATACATAACATAAATACACATACCAGTAAAGCGGTTGACCTTTATAGCCAAGGTTGCAGTTGACCGAAACCCAATGAAATCAAAGACACCACTACCAGACACATTTACTGACACGCGGTCATCTTTTCGGTATACAACCTTTCTTTGGCCTGGATACCATGCAATGTCAGCGAACTCATGCTGGTGACCGAAGCTGATTGCCTGATCAGCTAAGTCCGAATCATTGCGTGTTACAAAGGTGAGCGACCGCTTGAACATTGGTTGCAGTTGTAGAGTGACCTAAAAGGGTTGCAAAAATGCAAAAAGGTGCTACATTAATTTAACAATTGCCGTTTATACAGCTATACTGTTTAATAATTGTAAGAAAGTTTCTTAGCTTCCATGCACTTCTCAAAAATTCAAAATTTAACCTTGAAATATTCTTTGAACATGAGAATTTACCATGTTCTTATTCAGATAAGCAATTAATTAAAGGGGCAATTTCATGTATCCCCCTCAAAAACTTCAATATTATGTATTTCCCCCTCTAAAATTTGAAATTACATATTTCCCCTTCTAAACTTTCCAAACTCACAAATTTACCCATTTAATCAATAAAATATATTTAATATATTTAAAAATACTTAAATAATATTATTTCGGATTCTAAATTTTTTTCAGACCATTATACCCCTTCCTCCTTCCAATCTCGTTCTTTCTCTTCAATTCATGTGCGTCTCACACCGTCCCCACCTATGGATGGAAGCAATGCGGCGAGCTCTAGCTGCGTCAAGCTGCTGCACCATCCATGTCGAATCGACGAAAGATGTCACGCAGCTACTTCAATCCATAGGTGGGGACGGTGTGAGACGCTCATGAATTGAAGAGAAAGAATGAGATTGGAAGGAGGAAGGGGTATAATGGTCTGAAAAAATTTAGAATCCAAAATAATATTATTTAAGTATTTTTAAATATATTAAATATATTTTATTGATTAAATGGGTAAATTTGTGAGTTTGGAAAGTTTAGAAGGGGAAATATGTAATTTCAAAGTTTAGAGGGGGAAATACGTAATATTGAAGTTTTTGAGGGGCATATATGAAATTCCCCCTTAATTAAATAATGAAAATCATAGATCTTCTCTATAACTTCACATAAAAGAAACAGTAGACAAATGATAGTTTGGCGAGAAAAGAAAGCAATTTTTAGTTTTGGTTTCCTTCAGATGTTGACAATAGGCTGGAAAAGAAATAGAACAAAAGAAGTTTCTTTCATCGGTACGGGGCAACTATTTTTCTCACATATATGTATTAAAACATGGATGTTATTTGCAAGACAAGTACCATTACTAAAAATGAATTTTACTTAGGCTAGGTAATCATTCTCACTCATGAGAAATTACCTGAGAGTAGAGATAGCCCACAGAGTAAATTTTACCATTTTTAAAATGCACAAGAAATAGCAAACTTAAATTAAATTACATTGAATTAATAAGTCCAGCACATTAATTAAATTAAATTACAGTGCCCAGAAAATTACATTTACTTCGTAATCTGTTCAAAAGTACCTGAGAGATAACTCCGAGCACACCAAGCGACACCTTTGTGGCGTCGAGATCTGGGTCACCAGCCTTTAGAACCCTCACACTCGCATAACTCTGATTAGCAGGTGCAGGTGTGACCAGCCTTATCTCGGTCACATACTCATGCACTGCACTCCCCTTCCCGTTAAGTGAGCTTCCGTGGGCCCCAGTTGACAGCACCCCCCCAATCGTCAGTCCCCACCAGTAAGGTAGGTATGGAATTACTAGGTTACTTTTTGCGGCCTCTTCGATCAGCACCTTCATCGTCACTCCGCTTTCAACGGTTATTTTCATTGTCGTACTGTCCATATTCACAACATGGTCAAGATTACGTGTGCTGATGATCAGCCCCTTAGACCCACCAGGGCAGGCCAGCTTAGGGATACTGTGCGAGAAACGCGTCACAACTTTCATCTTCGTCTTAGAGGCAGTAGCATTCGCCACAATTTCAACGAGCTTTTGTTCTGAAGTAGGGTACACGACTCTGGAAGCATGACATGTGGACCGGTCGGGAAATGTTCCGTATGCATTTGTCACGGTGCAGTTACTTGTGCTGTTGGTGGTGCACTTGACAGGGCTAGGAGGAGGGCTTGCAGAGGATGGGGGGAGGAAGGAGATCAATAGAATTCCTAGTAGCAGGAGATGAATAGATTTTGTTAGCGTCGAGTTTTCCATCTCGTTTAGTGATCGAATCGATCGACATGTTACGAGATTCACCATACGTGCAGTTTGCCCGACCAATACTTCTCTCTATTCACTTCCCCTTTGTGTCTCTATCTCTCTTTTCTGCACTTATTCTTCTTAAGAATATCACTTTGCTTGGATTGATTATTTCCACTTTATATACACAAGTGACAAGTGATTTTTTATCCACGTGTATCTTGACTAATGTATTCATTTATTATATAATTCGTTGAACAGAAGTTTTTTTGTAGTTAACATCAACATAACATTTGAAGAACAAATGTGTATATAACTAACAAACTTAAAAACAACATTTCTCACAAGTACTAGTACATTTTACATTGCATATTTTTGGAAATCGGAAATATTATTTGGACTATTATGATTAGTTTTGATAGAAAAATCGTCTTTTGATAATTTTTTCTTGGATTTTCAGTTTGAATTCTGGGGTAGCAAGATCATTAGTATAGCCATTACTATGCAATACTAAGTTTTATTTTTTTTAAATAATTGTAAAAGTTAGCATGTGTTTTTCTCGAAGCAAAGTCACTTGTGATCGCTAAACAATCCAATAAAGAGGGCGGACAATGGTTTTATATGTGTATTATTAATTCCTATAATGTTAAGAACTTTTAATTTATTATTGTTATATTTACTCTAATATTTTGAAAATTGCCAGCTGTTATCTATATTTAATTACATATTTTGTTCTAATTAATAAGTCGTAAACTTTAATTAATTGCTGAGAAGATAAATGTAAGTAATACAACTCATCAGTTGTCATTTTCATCTTCACAATTGAGATAATGTATAATATCAATTATAAAATGCAAGGTCAATGTCAGAAAAAAAAATTAAGAAATTTATATTTAGTAGGATCCAAGCAATTCGGATCAGATGAAGACAAAAGGAAGCAAAAAAAAAAAAAAAAAAAGTCAACTGCCAACTAAGAATGATGGGAAATGATCCTGAAAATAATATTATTAATGTTACGTGTGTAATGTCTTGCAAACCAAAAGAGCAAATATGAGTTCTGCGGATGTGACAACGACAATTAATTGGACATTTATATCAGTAATGTAATGAAAACCCTTCTATAGACATGTAACCTAATCAATATTATACTAGGGATGTGACAACGACAATTAATTGGACATTTATATCAGTAATGTAATGCAGGATATTTCTATGTCAACAATTAATTGAGTAGAACTAGAGTGTTCCTAGGTTTATCAACTCTTTTTGTGAACTCAACTTTAAAATCTATCGGATTGACTTCAAACGACAAATTCGAACCGTTAAAATCCGTATATTTTACGAGTGATGCATCTACATGCAAAAATTTTAAATTTTCAAATTAATTTAGTATAGGGTCAAGTAGTCAAAACACGTTCAATAAATGAATGCACTAATATTAATTTATAAACTTTCTAATTTTGATTGCTTGACTTTATATTAAATTAATTTGAAAGTTTAAATATTTTGCATGTAGACGCATCACTCGTAAGATAGACGGGTTTCAATGGTTCGAATTTGTAATTTGAAGTCAATCCGATAGGTTTTAGAGTTGAGTTAACAAAGAGAGTTGGTGAACTTAGGAACACCCTAGTTCTACTCACAATTAATCAACCAAAGTTACACAAACCATGCTAAATAACTGTGGAGAATTAATTTTTCTTTCATGTGGGTCACCCTGGGCAGAATGCAGGATAAGTCTTTCTAATTGTGAAAGATTATTTTGTTATGTTATTTAAACTAAGGTCCTTTCCAGCTCTAAATGAGTTAATTTCGAACTATGCAATATACAGAACGCCTATAAGATGAAAGAGCTAGACCTAGATTTCAAAATAGAAAGTTAAAAAAAGAAGGGGCAATTTAAGTATATTACGAAAGTTTTAAAATTACGTATTTCTGTTTCTAGAACACATAATCCATCTAAAGTTCATGGTGCACAAATTTTAAAATAGCGCGGCTCCGGACCGTTAGATCGTTTGAAAATTCATGGTGCATAAATTTTTTATTTTTAAATGTCCCTTTTAAAAATCCACTAATTTGTATGCTATGTTGCATGTGTGCTGCGCCACAAAAGATCCGGGATGAAAAAGATCAAGGCAGGTGTGAGGTGTAATCATTTTATTTTGTTCAAGTAATTTAGTTGATCACTTGATATATTTAGTTTATATGGCGCACTGACAACTGCCCATTTGTATTTAATTCATTATTTAACACAAAGGCAGCTCTCGAGGTCTACTCAATTCATTTGTTGAAGCATTGATATACGCACGTCAGAAAATTTGTTCCAAAATTCATACACGGTCTTTAGAAAAGAACCATGAACAATTGAGTACAATTGTACACAGTTCTTTATTAAAAAACCGTGTATGAATTTTGGAGCAAATTTTTCTGAAGGGTTCGCAGTACAGAATATCACTTGCAATGACGCAAGCGCTGATGTCATTGGTAATGCATTTATATTAAATTTTTGAGAATTAATTAATTAAGTAATTGCATAAAGAAAGAGGAGGCAGCAATATTTTGAGTTGCGCGAAACCGAGATTTTTATATATAAGAAAATAAATAAAAATATTAAAAATGAGAAATGGTTGAACATAATTTGAAAAATGGGAAGGCCGCCATGCGCCATGGCGTCCCTGTGGGAAGCCCGTCGGAAAAAAACGGAAAAAAAAAAAGAGAGGAAGGGACGCCATGGTCCATGGCAGCCCAAAATCCCTGTCAATTTTTTTTCTGCTATGTTCAGTCGAAATCCAATAATTTTGATCAGATTCAAAATTCATTTTAGAGAAAATGGCTACATGGATTTTTGTGTTATTTATATCAAAATAAAGGTATGAAAGTCTAGTTTTCAGATAATATAATTTCTCTATACATAAATATTACAAATTGGTACAGTTTTAGCGATTAATTGACAGAGGTCAGAAATCAGAAAAGCTGAAATTACAGTGAGCAGTCCTATAATTTTGACCAGATTCAAAATTAAATTTAGAGAACATGGCTACATAGATTTTTGTATTCTTTATATAAAAATAAAGGTATGAAAGTCTAGTTTTCAGATAATATAATTTCTCTATACAAAAATATTACGGATTGGTATAGTTTTAGCGATTAATTGACAGAGGTACGGAGGAATTTCAGGTAAGGCGTCACGCATTATTTAAGTAATCAAATCTTCCTCTCCTTGTATTTTACACTTAAATTGATATGTATATCTCTGCACAGCCCGTTGAGCTATTAGCATCAATTGATTTGCTATCAAGGTTGGCCCAATAATCTTCTTGAAAGTGGCCCAATGGGCCTTAATCTTAGCCCTATTCGTGTTTTGCTTAATTCCCACTTATATTCTAGTAGATTGAGTCTTGTCGGACCTTGAATTTTGTTACTTTTATACAATACAAAATGATGTTCTTGTAATTGATTTTTTTTCTTTAAAAACATCCAATTGTATGTTTCAATCATATTACGTGACACTAATTTATTTTATTAAAGGGACAGCACCAAACAATTGATTTGGGATGACAAATTATTTAATTAAAAAATATACTGAATTTCAGTTTAACAAAAAAATTAACCCGAATTTTTTATTTTAGCAATTTTAAATAATAAATATACGAAGGTATTAGCTAGTTCGGAGGGTTGAGAAAATATGAGGTACAAATTTTGTTGGGAGTACGATCTTACCACATGACATATAATCATCCACGCAGTTTATAGCTCATGCCACATGCACGGGCGAGGATAGGTTTCAAGGAATCATATCTCTCCAATCAATGGAGCAAGATAAGGTTGCTAGTACCTTTGTCACCCTTGTCCTTCACCTTGCCTCGCAAGCTTTCAATCTTAGAATGCCTCAAATGGTTGACACCAAGGTATGGTTGAGAAAAAGAAGATCTCTAATGCTAGATGTACTATCTTCTCCTCACACAAATCCATTCGATAATTCGTATATCAATTACAACTAGAAATTGATCAACCCTCGATTTTGAGTCAACTCGACTTCACATCTAACGTCTCAAATCAAACAAGTAAAGAGATCAACTTGATTCAACTCGAAGAAGAGGGATCAACCAAACCGGCTCAAGACAACTCGATTCAAGAACATCATTTTGATTTGAGATCAACTCGATCCAACTCGAACACGACTTCGCATCTAACAGTGTAGGCTTAGCGTTTTATGTCTCGAGCTTGACCTAAGAAACAAAGAAATCATGCATTTATGGTCTTCATGCCTCGTGGATTTTTTTATTGTTTGCATTTTCTACCTCTTAATCAGTATTTAATTAAGTCTTTAATTAGCCTAGTGATCTGATATCGATCATCAGAAAGCAACTTTCAATGAACTATACTGAGTGGTACAAAATACTCTTAATGAAATATTGGAAATCACTGTAAGGCACCTTAAAAAAAATTTCGTTATTAACTTATTATCATGCATCAAATCCAAATAAAGAAAGGTTCGCGGCCCGGCGGCACAATAAAGGTGCACAGTATCATTTAAGTAATTTTTTTTTATGAAGTCCGCTCCAGAATATTTTCAATGTTTTTTTTTTTTTTTTTTTTTTTGTGTTGTGAGGTTTCCCAACAGAACTAATAAATATCTAATATGAATTATATATAACAGAACATTACTAGATCAATGCAAATTAAACAATAGAAACTTATTTACATGCATATTATAGTTGAATTAATATTAATAATAATAGCATTAATTATTAGTATTTGTTGTTGGATTTAGAGACGTCTAATTACAATAATTAAGTTGGACATACGTGCATTATGATTATGATATCAAATACTGTCGCAAAATTACATTTATGTAATGATTGAAATATGCCAAACAATGTGATTAATTAAGTCATGGCATTATACGTATTTCACTAAGATTTTGGATACAAATACATATAGAATAATGTTAATCAATTATAATTGTTAATGGACCGATTATAGTTGATTAAAATAATAGCAGTGATAAATTTAGGCTAAATAAGGAAATTGGAATTTTTTCTGATTTTTATTTTCGGTTTTTTCCTGAAATGCTATTTTCAGCATTTTTTGGTTCCCGATTTAGCCTGAAATTTTCAGCAAAAGGTGTGCACACGTTTTTCATCTTTTGGTAAACTTGTTTCACAAGCTTGAGCTATTTTCGGCTCTAGGGTTTACCCTAGGGTTAGGGTTTGCACTGCTATAAAAGGGCTGGGTCTCCATAGCCTTGAACTCATCATTCTCCACCGTCTTGCTCCATAAAAGACTAGAAATTCTGCCTTCAATTTGTGAGACAGAAACAAGTAAGAGAGAGTTCAAGAGTTTTGGAAGGACTCGCTAGCCAAGTAGCGTGCGAGCAAGTCAATCAAGCCATCTTCATCGATTCCTTTGATATTGCTTGAGAGGCAATAGACGGAAGGCCATAAAGATGGAAAGTAAGTAGTTTCCGCTGTGCTTATTTAATTCTTACATAGATCTGGGTTAAGGTTTTAAGTAAATTAGAAAAACCTGACCACGGGCTAACATGTGGTATCAGAGCCACTTATGTAAGAATTGCAGTTTATTTTTTTTATTTTTTTTAATGATCTAGAGAAAGCTTTTGTCTCTTTTTAAATTTTGTTTTAATTGCTTTCTATTTTTCATATCGAATTTAATTGTTGCAAAAGGAATTGTTAAAATTTTGCTTTAATCAATTTTTCATGCGGTTTTGAATTAAAATCTTGAATTTGAACCCATCCTTGTGCTTCGTGCGATCTTGGAGAAGTTTTTTATTTGAGATTTCAATTTTCAATTTGCATAATTTATTGATTTGAGTGAATAAATACGAACGTGCCCTGATCTGTTTTCGAAAGGATTAATTATGCAACAATTTAAGGTTTTAAATTCGAATTAGAGAAAGTAATTTAGGTTTGAATTTTCGAATCTGGTCATAAAATTTGAGGTAGTTATCTTAAAACGGACATAACTTTTGACTCGTAACTCCGATTTGGACGTATGACCCCAATTCGGAAACCTTGAAAAGAGATCCAGTCAGCCCTTAACAATTTTTTTGTTAATGACGAGTTTTCGGCCCTCAAAAATGCTGTTTAAGCCCTCAAAAAGGCTGTTTTAGGTTTCCGACCCTCAAATTTCGGTTTCTATTGATTCCAGATCTGAAAATTTGTTAACTCTAGATTATTTTTCGGTTACCAAACCTTAGGAGTAGTTGTAAGTAATTGTAATTTAGGTTGTAATAATTATAATTACTATAATTACTATGTATTATGCTATATTTAGCTTAATTATTAGGATTTAGATATTATTTAAAATTGGTATTAACGCTAATTAAGGGTATAATACTAAATTCTGAATTTGATCACAATTAATGCTAATTCTGGCATAAAATTATTTAGTATTTTCTAAATAAATTATTGAAGCATTTCTAAAAGGTAATCATTGTAGAAATTGCTAAAGTTTTACTAAAACCTAATAATTATTTTTGATGAATATAGTTAACATATGAAAATTAGTTTATTCTAAAACTCCCATTAGTTACTATATTCTACTTAGGACGAGTAGTCATTTTAGGATACGTCCTAGAATAGGTTTTAGGCATAATTTTATGATCTATTTAAAGGCAATTAGGATTTACATGTGTCATTTTGTACAAGTTGAGCACTGAATGTTCGCAAACGGACCTCTCTGTGCGAGACAAGTGCAGGGTGACACATGACAAGTTTAAAATGACGTGCTAGAAATGGATGTGAGTGTTAGCTTTCCCAAAGGAGGGTTAGCGCTTGCTGAAATTGTTTAGTGCATAAGGGTAGTGTATAAAAATAAGTTCCAACACACATGGACTAACGATGTCTAGAAAAGCATCGGGGGCTTGGAGCATAAGCGATCCGTCTGTGATCCTCCTCCCCCCGTTGACTGGCCTGGTCGTTAGTTCATGGATATGTTAATTTGACCCAAAGGTTGATTGAGAAAAAGGTTACATGTTTGTACTTTATTCACTACACCAAAGTGCCTGAAGGTAATGATTGCACCCAAAGGTGTTTCATTAGTGAATGGTTCTTTGTCTAAAGATTTAATGGAGCAAATAGTATTACACAGGCCTTTAGATAGGTTTTAGAATTATGATTAAGGATCAAATCGTGACGCATCGTATCTAAACTATTCCTTTGTTCTTCAATTTTCAGATCTAAACATAATGTCAAAATCTAAGTCAGATTAAGCCCCTTATGGGAAACAATTTCAAACAGTGGGAGGAAAAGCTAAAATTAGTCTTAGGGATCATGCAATTAGACACTGCACTAAGATTTGATCCCCCCAAGCCTCTTAAAGTGGGTGAGGAAACTCCCCAAGAGAAGGCTGACATTGAAAAATGGGAACATTCAGATCGCATGTGCATAATGATAATGAAGCAAACGATCCATGAGACTTTTCGAGGCATAATACCTGATACAGAAACTGGCGCTATTAAATACCTTAAGGCCCTTGAAGAGAAATTCACAAAGAGTAAAAAGACTGAAATTAGTACACTCTTTGTGAAGTTGGCAACAATAAAATACAAGGGAAAAGAAGGGGTTAGAGAGCATGTTATTGAGATGACAAGACTACAACGTGCCTTGAAAGGGCATAATTATGACATCTCTGATGAAGTTCTCATTGAGTTCATTTTTCTGTCTCTCCCGTCTAACTTTAGTCAATTCAAGTTGACTTATAATTGTCAAAGGGAGACGTGGACACTACCTGAGTTTGAGGCTCAGTTGGTGCAAGAGGAAGAGAGACAGAAAATGACTAAGGGAGAAAGTGCTCATGTAGTAACATCTAATCCTAAGGGTAAAGGCAAGAAGCGCAAGTTTACTACCAAGGAAAAGGAACCCACCAAGGCAGCTGCAGACAAAGATACGAAGAAGAACAAAAGGGATACTTCTGATAATTCAGAAGAAAGGACATGCTTCTTCTGTAAAGCACCTGGACATACAAAGAAATTCTGCACCAACTATCATGCATGGTTGGCAAAGAAAGGTATGTCTCTTGCTTTAGTTTGTTCTGAAGTTAATTTAAGTTCTGTATCTAGATATACCTGGTGGTTAGACTCAGGTGCAACATCTAACATCAGTATATCGATGCAGGGATGCCTAAGTTGCCGCAAGCCAAGTGAGGCTGAGCGCTACGTTTACGTAGGAAACGGCAACAGAGTCGAAGTAGAAGGAATAGGGCATTTTAGATTGCTATGTAGGACAGGATTTTATTTGTATTTTGATGCATTAGTGGTTCCATCCTTCAGACGGAACTTAATTTCTATTTCCTATTTGGACAAGAAAGGTTTTGTATGTTCATTTGGTAATGGAAATTTCAGTTTATATCAAAATTCAAAACAAGTTGCTTTTGGTGTCTTGTCTTCTTATGATAATCTTTATGTTCTAGATATAGATACTTAACATTCAGAGGTTTTGCATATAGATACTAGAAAACGTAAATTAACTTGCGAGAAATCAGCAACATTATGGCACAAGCGATTAGGACATATTTCTATGAAAAGAATTGAACGTCTTGTGTCTAATGATATTCTCCACCCTTTAGATTTTACAAACTTAAATGATTGTGTAAATTGTATAAAGGGAAAACAAACTAATAAACGTAAGTATGATGCAAAAAGGTGTAATGATGTCTTAGAATTGATTCATACGGATATCTGTGGTCCTTTTCCAAAGGCTACAAGAAATGGTCACCGTTACTTTATCACATTCATAGATGATTATTCAAGATATGGTCATATTTACTTAATAAAAGAAAAGGCGGAAGCATTAGACGTGTTCATAAAGTTCAAACGGAAGTTGAGTTACAACTTAACAAACGTATAAAGTCCATTCGTTCTGATCGTGGTGGTGAATACTACGGTCGTTATGATGGATCAGGAGAACAGCGTCAAGGTCCCTTTGCAAAATACTTAGAGGAATGCGGAATTGTGCCTCAGTATACATTGCCAGGTTCACCTGCAATGAATGGTGTTGCTGAACGGCGAAATCGCACCCTTAAAGACATGGTGAAAAGTATGATTGCTCGTACAACTCTACCTGAGAATTTGTGGGGAGAAGCCTTAAAGACTGCAGCATACATACTTAATAAAGTGCCTACTAAAGCAACTAACAAGACCCCTTACGAGTTATGGGTTGGGCGCAAGCCTAGCTTGAATCATTTGAGAGTTTGGGGATGTCCATGTGAAGCTAGGTCTTATAAGTCAAGTGAAAAGAAACTGGACGAAAGGACCGTTAGTTGTTACTTTATAGGCTATTCTGAACGATCTAGGGGGTATAAATTCTATAATCCAACAGAACATATAGTTTTCGAGTCAGGAAGTGTGAATTTTTTTGAGGATAATGAGTTTGTGGGGGGAGATATGACAAAAGATAGTATTTTTGAAGAAGAAGAGACGAATGAGAATGGGACTATGGACCAAAGTCCTGGTTTTATTCAAATTCCGATTACGATTAGAAATACACCTTTTGACAATGTGCAAACTACATCATCCCAAACAACTCAGTTAGAAACTCAACATGGAATAGAGAACACAAATGGACCTGAATCAAACCCAAACCCTGACATTGCCATGACTAATGTTGATGGCCTAGGGCCTGTGGGAGATTCAGAAGTTGGTAATGATGTTCCTCCTCCTGTTGAAGATCAAGTCGTAAATGAACCTCAAGAAAATCTAGAGCCTGTGCCAATTAGGAGATCTACCAGAGAGAAAAGATCTACACAATCAAAGGATTATGCATATCTTCAAGAACATGAGTTTGACATTGGCATGTTTGAAAATGATCCAATTAATATCAAACAAGCTGTTGAAAGCTCTAACTCTCAAATGTGGATTAATGTCATGAATGAAGAGATGAAATCTATGTATGACAATGACGTTTGGGATATTGTTCCGTTGCCTAAAGGCAAGAAACCCGTTGGTTGCAAATGGATATTTAAGACTAAGCGGGATTCTAAAGGCAATGTTGAAAAATACAAGGCACGTCTTGTTGCGAAAGGTTTCACACAGAAAGAATGCATTGATTATAAAGAGACTTTCTCTCCAGTTTCATCGAAAGACTCTTTAAGGATTATATTGGCGCTTGTAGCACATTATGATTTAGAACTTCATCAGATGGATGTAAAGACGGCATTTCTCAATGGTGACATTGATGAAACGATCTATATGAAGCAGCCAGAAAACTTTGTATCAGGTGATGCAGGGTCTATGGTTTGCAGACTTAAGAAATCTATCTATGGGCTAAAACAAGCATCTCGACAATGGTATCATAAGTTTCACAAAGTTGTTAGCTCATTTGGTTTTGAGTCTAACATAGTAGATGAATGTATATACCTTAAGTTCTGTGGGAGTAAATTTATTTTCTTGGTTTTATATGTAGATGACATATTGCTTGCCAGTAACGATAAGGACATGTTGCATCAAACTAAGAATTTTTTATTTAAGAACTTTGAAATGAAAGATCTTGGTGATGCATCATTTGTTCTAGGGATTGAAATACTTAGAGATAGACCTCAAGGTATTCTAAGGTTATCCCAGAGGAACTATATCGATAAGATTCTAACAAGATTTGGCATGCAAAACAGTAAACCAGGAGATACCCCTGTATCAAAAGGAGATAAGTTTAGTCTAAAACAATGTCCTCAAACTGACTTAGATAAAACCATCATGAAAGATATTCCCTATGCCTCAGCCGTAGGTAGCATCATGTATGCGCAAGTATGCACGCGTCCGGATATTGCGTTCATTACTGGAATGCTAGGGAGATATTTAAGTAACCCAGGTATGGAACACTGGAAGGCAGCTAAGCGAGTGTTGAGATACCTAAAGAGAACAAGGGACTATATGCTCACGTATCGGAGATCGGAACAGCTCGAGGTCATTGGATATACCGATTTTGATTTTGGATGATGTGTTGACAGCATGAAGTCAACATCAGGATACATCTTTATGATGGCAGGCGGTGCCGTATCATGGAAGAGCGCTAAGCAGTCATTGGTAGCCTCCTCCACTATGGCAGCTGAATTTGTTGCATGCTATGAAGCATCTAATCATGGCTTATGGCTGAAGAACTTCGTCACAAGGCTGAAAATTGTGGATTCTATTCAGAAACCACTTAAATTATTATGTGACAACAATTCAGCAGTGTTATATGCAACCAACAACCGAAGTTCGTCAAAGTCGAGGTACATCGACATTAAGTTTTTGGTTGTAAAAGAGAGAGTGCAGAATAATGAATTATTTATAGAACACATAGGTGCAGACTCCATGATTGCGGATCCACTTACTAAAGGATTACCACCCAAGCAGTTTCACGAACATGTTGCTCGTATGGGTGTAATATCTGTTTAGGATAGTTAGAAAATGTGGGAGTCTGAATATGTTTTAAGTAATGTAATTGTAAACAGTTTTGTTGATATATACAAGTTGCATTCAGTTTCAGTTTCATTATTTCTCTCTTTAAAGTTTAAGTTTTTGACCTCATACAGTAAAGTTAAGGTGACTCAATTAGAAATAGGCACGTCTAATCACACTTGCGTGTAATTTCTAAACTATATGTCCAAATCAGATTCATGTCATTCAGTTATGTTGGCAGCGTGATTTATGTCGGTTTAGTTGCGAATAAATGTGACAAATGCCGCTTAAGTCCTTTGTTAGCATAATTGATGGACGGAATTGTTTAAGAAATACGATAAGTAAAGACAGAAAAGTTGCATGCAATAAAGTTTTAAGGATATATAATCAAAAGGTTGCACTTGTCCATGTGGGAGATTGTTGGATTTAGAGACGTCTAATTACAATAATTAAGTTGGACATACGTGCATTATGATTATGATATCAAATACTGTCGCAAAATTACATTTATGTAATGATTAAAATATGCCAAACAATGTGATTAATTAAGTCATGGCATTATACGTATTTCACTAAGGTTTTGGATACAAATACATATAGAATAATGTTAATTAATTATAATTGTTAATGGACCGATTATAGTTGATTAAAATAATAGTAGTGATAAATTTAGGCTAAATAAGGAAATTGTAATTTTTTCTGATTTATTTCGGTTTTTTTCCTGAAATGCTATTTTCAGCATTTTTTGGTTCCCGATTTAGCCTGAAATTTTCAGCAAAAGGTGTGCACACGTTTTTCATCTTTTGGTAAACTTGTTTCACAAGTTTGAGCTATTTTCGGCTCTAGGGTTTACCCTAGGGTTAGGGTTTGCACTGCTATAAAAGGGCTGGGTCTCCATAGCCTTGAACTCATCATTCTCCACCGTCTTGCTCCATAAAAGACTAGAAATTCTGCCTTCAATTTGTGAGACAGAAACAAGTAAGAGAGAGTTCAAGAGTTTTGGAAGGACTCGCTAGCCAAGTAGCGTGCGAGCAAGTCAATCAAGCCATCTTCATCGATTCCTTTGATATTGCTTGAGAGGCAATAGACGGAAGGCCATAAAGATGGAAAGTAAGTAGTTTCCGCTGTGCTTATTTAATTCTTACATAGATCTGGGTTAAGGTTTTAAGTAAATTAGAAAAACCTGACCACGAGCTAACATTTGTTGCTGCTATGCTGCTTTGAATTAGTGAATGAAAAACGTGCTGTGGTGTGTCTAATAAGCCATAAATTGATCACATCATGTGTACGTCATTCCGTATGCAGATATGACTGGATCGGATCAAATGTGATGTAACTCGTGACGTTTAATTATTTTATCCACTTTTAAGTTGGATCATAGAAAAGAAAGGAAAAGTATGTTAAAAAAATAAGAAAATACTACAAAATTAATTAAAATAAAAACACAATGTTGGAAATATTTATCACGTGACGAGCTGTGATGTGTTATTTTCGATTGAACGAACACACATCAATCTAATAGACACATCATGCAAGCCACATGCTCGTGACGGTTTCAACAGTTCTCTGCTGGAATTTGTTTCTATGTCCTCAGGGGCGGAACTAAAAAATTAAGATAGAGGAGGCTGGATGAATAAGTGTCATGTAATTTTATATTATTAAGGGGGCTAATAATACTAATTTTGTAAAATTTAAAATTTTGAAGGTAAATAAAAAGTTTTCAAAGGATAGCGGGGGCTTAGCCCCCTTTGCTTACCATGTAGTTACGCCCCTGTATGTCCTCGAGTGCAAGATTTATGTCACTACTATAAGACCGTATTCTTACTTAATGGGTGGTTCTATTTTCAGATTAACAATTAATTAAATTGTTGAGAGCAATGAGAGAATTGTCTATATATCATGCTTAATTTGCCCTTCAATTGATTGATTCTTTCTCCCTCTCTCTTTCTCATCTTCACACCATTAATCTCTACGTCTGATAAAGAAAGTTTAAAAAATAAATATCGCAATGAGATTATCTTTGTATCATAATCAGTGTTATTAAAACCAGATCGCACTGGGCGGTCTGGCTGGAATAAACCGGAAATGGACAGGTTTCCAGTTTGGTTCTTTAAATGGACCGTTTATGTATTTGAACCGTCCAAGACCGGTTAAACCGACTGGTTTGAAGCTAAAAAACCCGATTTTTTGCCAATTTGATTCGCATCTTCCTTTTTTTCTTCCCTTTTTCCAATCTCTTCCTTCATGTGTCGTTCATGATGAATTCGTATCTTTGCTTCCCTTCTTCGGTGCTGCTTATTTACAATCGATGTTTTGTTTATAATCTCCTGTTATAGTGTTGGTCGATTCATTTTCCTGCTGCTCTATTGAGGTGATCGCAGAATACTTGATGATGTCATGAATTTTTGAGCTTGCATTGTTTTCTAGTTCTTCTCTATATTCTTGCTTTAGACACTGTTTTAGTACCCATTTCCTTTTACTTTTGCTTCTCTATTGTTTTCTTTATAGTGTGCTCAACTATTTCCCTCAATACATTCAGTGAATCACCTAAGGGCAGCTCAACCTTCATTCTCAACTATTTTTCGGTCAAATTCATTATATGGATAAGGTTGTTGGTAATCTCATTGATCGGTGATTTGTGTTTGTATGTAGCACATGGAACTTGATTTAACTAGTATATGATTTTGGGGTATTCAACAATTGAAATGCTCTCAAAGTGTTTGATAAAATGCTCAAATAAAAACTAATCAAGTAATAAGCAACACAACAGCACAAACCAAGCTCGATGGTAGTAAGGAATGTACTTCAACTGCATCAAGTCTTGCTTTGCACATTTATTTAATCTATTTTGAGTTTTACCTCCAATATATATGATGGTACTTAAGTTTACCTTGAAGATTTAATTAGCTTTTTCATTATTATACAATTTAAACCAGTGTAGAAAATTTTATAAATTGTAGCTTAAATTCACTTGATCATTAAATTTCTATATTTATTTATAAATTTGATATTGTAATACATTATATTGTCAATATGAATGCACAAATATTCACAAATTCTTATATGAAAGTATGATTTTTTACATAGTGTACGTGACTGTTGAGGTATGTTGGAATGCATCTTTTTTTTCTCTTAACAAGTTTCATTTTGTCACCGGGATCCAGATTTGTTATTTTCCTTTATTTCTTTTGTTTTATATTATATATAAATTCAGTTATATTGGTTCCACGTGTTTCTTATCTTTTTCTTTTATTTTCTGTTATATATAAAATCAGCTATCTAGCTATTATAATAATCAATATATGTGTGTGAATTTTCATCAAATGTACACGACAATATGATTATTTTTATATAAATTTTTGATATCTAAATGTACACCAAAGCTTTACCGGATCGATGTCTGGTCCGGTTCTGATAACATTGATCATAATCAAAACTACATATGGTATATTTTGAAGACCAATCAATAATTTAAAGTTACCGGAATAATTAGATAGTTAAATGTCATCAAAATATTAGATGAATTACTTGAACTAAAAGGGTTATTACATGTATATAGTCAGTAGTAATAAGTGACTTTGGAATTTAGAATTCAAGCATAATATTGTAACAAATAGGAAAAAAGATTAGAGTTGAACAATAGCACTACTTACAAAGATTAGAGTTGCAATATATTTTGTTTTTGTTTTTATTATATTTATTATCACAGTCCTTTTTTAATTTTTGCAAATGGGTAAAATAAAGCAAACATAGTTAACTACTACAAATTTTATAATCTAAGATATTTTTTAATAATCATAGCAAAGTCAACTACTACCGAATAAACAAAAAATAAAAACTTGTTAACTTCAATTACATAGCTGAAAGAGTATTGATTAACTAATTAAATTAGTAAATATAAAAATCTTCACAAATAAAGATTAAAAGTTATCAAAGATTACATTTTTATTGAAGAATTTTCATAAAAATATATTACTACATGATTTCTTTTAATGTATTAAATACTTTCCTCTAAGACCATTAATTTCTTTAACAACAAAAAAATAATGGAACATTCAAAAGAGAAAAATTTGGTAATCATGTAAAATATTTTTTCTTTGTGCTCAATATTATAATTTGAGCTGTCGAAATTGCGGCTCAAATTAGATTGATAGTGATGATAATTGAGAAACTAGAGTAATAATATTGGCTCAATATTTCTTTTCTAGTTGGATATGGTAGCTAATATTTACTGAATCTTTATATTATATTATAATTTCTAATATATATGTGAATTTTCTTAAAGTAATGCCGTGAAACATTAATATTTATAAATTCTTATTTGTTTTTGTTTGATTTTCTCAAATATTTCAATATATATTATAAATAGATTTTACTAATATAACTAATGAAAATTTCAAATAAATATATAAAATGATGTTTTCATTGAGCTATTCTAGCTAAATTTAAAAGGGAGTCTTAACCTAACTGGAAATAAATATATATAATTTTTTTGACATCCACGTTTCATAGATGAATATTATAGATATTCCGGTAGAAGTTGCATGATCAAATTATATACTGTTCATGAGGACTCATGTCATTTCTGCCAAGCAATGCAGGAATGAATGAAGATGTTCTACTTTTGTGAATTTAGATGTAACTTGTAGAGCAATTTATGAACCTCCTTGTTTTGCCACTTCTGGACACCTCCATAACTTCATTGTCATCAAAATGGAGGGGATTGGTAATAAAATAAAGCATAGATGCAACAATATGAAAATTGAAAACATTAAATTTATAATTAAAATTGAGATTCCAAATTACTGTAAAGAAATTTCAAGAAAAACATGTAACATTTGCTGGGAAATTTTTTATTAACCTAAGGTATTCAAGTATTACATTGAATTATGTGTTCAAATATGAAATGAGATGTCTTGAAAATTGCTTTCTGATTTTACTGTCTTATTAGAAGGTCTGATTGAATGTATCTAAAATAAATACCACATTAGATTAGAATATTTATACATTCTGAACATGAAATTTATTAAAATTTATTAGTTAGTAATTAAGTCTTAGGAGAAGTATTAAAAAAATTTGGGACTAAATTCAAAAAAATTGAAAATTGAAAGGTTCAACTCTAAAGAGAAATTTAGATATATACCCATCATAACTTCTTCAATTAGATATTTCCCCATTAGAATATGAAAATTAGTTATTTCCCCATGTGAACCCACTCATTTTATTAATACCCCATTTTATATTTTAATCACTTCAAAATAAAGATTAATACTAACAAAAAATTAATTAGACAATTTGGCCCTTCAAACTATTATATATTACTATTATATATTACTAGTCTCTTCTTCCTTGTTTAGTGGATGTGAATTGAATCAAATCAACAACCTAAAAACAAAGGAACCAACCACATAACATTGAGAAAACACGGCACATTACAATATCGATCCGAGTCGGTACAACACTTCAGAATGATCTCTCGATTCTTCTCCCAATTCTATTAACTCAGAACAAGATCAAGTCTCTGGCCTCCATTTGATACATCAAATTAATAGAACACTAAGACATTTAGGCTTTTCACTCTGAGACAGATACAGAGTAAAAATTGATTTCAATAGAACACAGTAGGAGTGAAACACACAAGGAGACGGATACAGAGATAAATTTCATATTATATATTGCAAGAAAGTGACTACAATATGCTTTGCTTTGTGCTTGCGATATTATATCCTTGTAAAGAGAATAAAATCTGCAAATGAAACGGAAGTTTAAGTATCAAGCATTTCCGCCTCTTACAGAAAATGATATAATATGTAATCAAATATAATCTGTGTTGCGGTCATAATAATGTTATTCAATATTTCTATATAATTAGGCATATAAATAATTATCTAATAGTAGAGATTACCTAGCATTAAATGAATTTGCAATTCTAATACTCATAATAAGTTATCTTGACATTCAATCAAATCAGGTGATCTTGATTGACTAGAAATGACAAGTATCCATATAAAATTGATGATTATTTTTGGATGGGCCCGAATTAGGGTTTAGATGATGTATTCTCTACATTATTCAATCTAATTTGTTTCATTGATAGTCTTCTAGAATCCACTCCATTAATTTCAGGTGACTTCTTACTACTAAGTTTGAAACATTTGCTGTTGCTATTCATTAACTGCATTGCTTAACCAAAAATGCATGACGCTAACTAAAACAATAGAAACTGCAACTAATCACAAAATTTATGAGGCATGGAAGACCACAAATGCATGATTTCTAGTATTATTGAACAGAATGTAGTGTCATGACTAAAGATTCCCTAGTTTTCTTGATTGAAATATTGAAGCAATACATTGATACAAGTGGCACTCATGACTTGCCTAACTATGTGCATTTCAAAACAAATCCCCAATATTGTCTAAAACAGAAAAATATATTAAATATGTCTACTAAAAAAAATTTACAAAAAATTCTTATAGCGAAAAACAACAATATGTTTTCTTCAGAATAGAAATAAACTGAAAGAAACATATGCATGAATAGCCTTATTGTTCAAAGTGAGCAGCTCTTCGTCTACAAATGGGACACACAACTTGCTCCTCCATCCACTTGCCAATGCAAGAGAAATGGTACTCATGGCCGCACTTCAGTTGTCCCTTTATATCAGCATCAACATATTGTTCCTGCCAAAAAATTTAATTTTTAATTAGAGCTATGAGGTATAATTTCCATCCCTTTATATCAGCATCAACACACTTTTGCCCATTCTAGACCTATTTTTAAATTCACTTTATTTTATGGAAATAGACGTTGGAACCACTTAAATTTGATTCATTCAATAAACCAAAGACGATCAAAAGCTTATGCATCAATTACAATTCTAGTTGTACCAATTTTGTTAACAATGGGGTCTAACATACTAATATCGAGAGAAAGAGAATCACGATACCAGGCAGATGACGCATCGCTCTGCCTCATCTTGCTCCCCACAACAGATTATATTTTTCACAAATTTGGAGAGCTCGGTGGAAAGAAAGACCTCGTAGCTCATGCGGTTGACGTCCATAGGCATATCGCAGTGTCTGACAGCTTGTATAATCTGAGGGTTCTGAAATTCACAGAAAGAAACCATGATGAAAACAATTATCCAAGGAACATTGTTTAATGCCAGTACTTCTCTATTTTTTGTACATAATTTTTTTTGATTGAAAAGGATGTGTTAAATTTCTCAAAAATGAAACAAATCAAGGAAAATGGGGAAGCTGGAGTACTTGTTTAGGTAGTGTTGTGTACATTTAAGTTTTATGCTAATTTGAGTATAAGAGAATGCTGAATAATCTTTTCTTCAGTCCCTGGTTCTAGAATAACTTTAGCATCAATGGCCGGTGCTAAGTCTTTTCTGATATAATTGGAATCCACAATATTAGTACTAAAACTTCAAAAATAAAGTCTGGAATACTTGTGTAAAACCATAACGGTACAAAAAGGGTAATGGAGTTATAATGTACTGATATTGCGAATGGTTGCTAGTTTGACCCTGAGATGAATGATTCTGAGGGTGTTCACTGAGATGTGTTGCTGTAAATCGAACCAATGAATGGGAGCCAGTTGGGGTGCTACGGATGAAAGAATTACCCATGTGTAGTTCCACCGTAGAGCCACAGGAGGGTGAAGTGTCCAAAATGGGTGGAGGTTGTGTGCTGCATCTGAGGAGTCAGAAATGCTCTCACTGGGAACTGATGTAGGGCTCTGATGGTCGGCATGCCGATTTGGGGCTACAGACTGAACTCCTGGCTGAAAGCTATGAGGCTGCTCCAAGGAAACAACCCTCTGTCTCTCTTGTTGAGTGAATACACAAAAATGGGGGGCAATAGACCGAGCAAAGGGATTGCGGATCCTAGCATTTCTCCTAGCATTTCTCTGTGGCACACGAGGAGATGTAGATCCGGCCAATGCCTGAAGGTCTTGTGGTGTATATGAGGAGCTACAAATGTTCTCACCAGAAACTGATTTAGGGCTCTGATGGTAGGCATGCTGATTTGGGGCCATAGATGGATCCCCTGGCTGAAAGTTCACATGAGGTTGCTCCAAGGAAACGGCACTCTGTCTGGGCATAGACGGAGTACAGGGATTGCGGCTCCTAACATTTCTCTGAGGCTCATATTCTGTAGATGTACTTGGATGTTGTCGTTTCATGTTAGAGCTTCAGTTTTCCCTGTCAAAGATAAAAATTTGTAGTACTATTGATGTTAAATTCATAATGGAAACATAAAAATTGTGCTATATAATTATTTTAAGATGAGATTTCAAATACCTCCATTTGTTTGTACCTTCAATTTTTAAATCCTCAATAACAGAAGTTTAGAAATTCAAGTAACAAAATAAAACAATTTGAATAATTCATTTGTCAAATCCTCAATTTTCTTGCTGCAGATCGTCTCACAATAACTGCAAGAAAAGCCGAAAGAAATGCCTTATGTTTCTTAACATCTAAAACAAATCCTAGTCATTATGTTTTCTTTCTGAAATGGTTTTTGAAGTGGACTTGGCAAGCTGTAGCAATACCTGTGAAATCTAATGGTACTTAATTTTCGGAACAAGAATCAGATCGAATCACCTTCCTTCACAAATTGACTCAATATATGACCAATACAAGGCTACTTGACCATTATCTCCACTTATATAGGACTTTATACGCTAAAATAGGAATAATTTTCAATTCATTTTTGATAAACTTTTGATGTAAATAGGATAGCCAAGTATAACCGGGTGAAAAATAGCAATTCTTTCCAAAATTAACTTGTCTTACCAAAAATAATAACATAACAAATTGAGAATGACCGCAAAACGCTCTAATATTTGTCCAACCCTATTTTATCAATTGATAAAAAAAATATACCGCATACTTTGTCTCCCTTAGCTCTCTCAATTAATAGAAAAGTTTAATGTTTGTGATTTGAAATTTTGACAGTCCGAAATTTATTGTTCTTGATGCATCATCAGACAATTCTTAAATTACACTAAATGTAATTATTAGCTTTGTATATGTCCAATAACATAGTAATAAATTTTCTTTTCAGTTTTTAATTTATTTGAACTTTTTTTTTAATATTGTGAAGATTGTGAAATTTTATAACTATTGTCAAGTGATCCTTTTGCTCCGTGTGGAAGCTTGTAGGTTACACTAACACCTTGTTTGGATGAAGAGTAGAGGAAGGGAGGGAATGGAAAGAACAGAAAACTTTCCGTCGAATCGCATTTGGTTGACAAAATTATGTCGGAGGTGAAGGGTGCAGGAGGTGAAAGGTTTAACCTTGTATTATTATAATCAATAGAATCAGTTCCCCTCCCAATTTGGGATGTAACGGCCGGATGGAAAGAAATTTTGATGTAAATATTTTTAGAACAAAAAACACAAATGCCCAACTCTATATCTTAATTGTACAATTCTCATACAAGTTTTTTGTCACAAACCTATAACAGCCACCGAATTTCTCATTAACCTTCTAAATATTAATCAACTAAACAAGAAATAAGACAGAAAAAAAATTAAATTTATTTTCCCTCATTAATTATCCAAATATAAAGAAGTTAAATATGTTAATTTTCCTTTCTATTCCATTCCATTCCCTTTTATTCTTCACCTATTATTAGCTTTGTATATGTGCAATAACATAGTAACAAATTTTCTTTTCCGTTTTTAATTTATTTGGATTTGATGGCTTCTAAGTCTGTCAGATCCACTTTACAATATGAGAGCTCCGCTTTAATATTCTTGTGTGTCCGTTTCAATATTCGTACGCACAGATCGTAAAATAAATCAGATATAATTGAAGCTCATCAAACCTAAAAGTAAATCGGACGTACTGCTATTTTTTTTCACCCCCTAAATAGTTATTGACATGCATCAACCAATTTACTTGAAATAAAAACATACTTAATCCCTTAACAGATGTCCACAATATCATATTCAAAACCTACAAATAACTTTTGTAGTGTAACAAGGCAAAGGCACCCTTCAAATATTAAGCAATTATTATTCAACAGAATGTACTGTCATGACTAAAGATCCCCTAGTTTTCTTGATTGAAATATTGAAGCAATACATTGTTACAAGTGGCACTCATGGCTTGCCTAACAATGTGCACTTCAAAACAAATCCCCAATATTGTCTAAATAAGAGAAATATGTTTAAATATGTCTACTTAAATTTTTTTTTTGCAAAATGTCCTTACTGCAAAAAAGAAAACTATGTTTTCTTCAGAATAAAAATAAAATGACAGAAAAATATGCATGAATATCCTCATTGTTCAAAGTGAGCAGCTCTTTGTCTACAAATGGGACACACAGCTTGCTCCTCCATCCACTTGCCAATACAAGAGAAGTGGTACTCGTGACCGCACTTCAGTTGTCCCTTTATTTCAGCATCAACATATTGTTCCTGTCAAAATTTTAAATCTTTAATTAGATTTATGAGGTATAATTCCGCTCTTGACTCTGCCTTTTGCCCATTAATTCAAGACCCATTTGGAATTGACTTTTTTTATTGAATTACATGTTGAACCACTTAAATTAGATTCATTATATCAACCAAGCACAGTCAAAAGCTTATGCATCAATTACGATTCTAGTTGTACCAATTTTGCTAACAATGGTGTCTAACATACTAATATAGAGAGAAAGAGAATCATGATACCAGGCAGATGACACATCGCTCTGCCTCGTCCTGCTCCCCACAACAGATTACTTTTTTCACAAATTTGGAGAGCTCGGATGGTTTGATCCCAGTGTTGACTTTCCCAATCCTTTCTTCCAAGGCAAGCAGTTCCTATAATAAAAAACCAATATCAATATTTTTTTTTCATTTTTTTTGTTTTTTTTTTTGCGGAGGGGGGTTTGTGGTGGAAAGAAAGACCTCATAGCTCATGCGGTTGACGTCCGTACGCATATCATCACGGTGCCATGGAAGAATCTGAGGGTTCTGAAATTCACATAAGGAAACCATGCTGAAAACATTTATCCAAGGAACATTGTTTAATGCTAATAGCCTAATACTTCTCTATTTTTTGTACATTTTTTTTTCCTTGCAAAGGAAGGGTTAGATTTCTCAAAAATGAAGCTGGAGTACTCATTTAGGTAGTGTTGTGTACATTTAAGTTTTTTGTTAATTAGAGTATAAGAGAATGTTAAATAAATTTTTCTTCAGTCTCTGACATGTGCTAAGTATTTTCTGATATATTGGAAGCCACAATATTAGTACTAAAACTTCAAAACGAAAGTCTAGACTACTTGTGTAAAACCCTAACGTTACAAAAAGGGTAATGAAGCTAAGACTGACCATAGCAATGGAAAACTGTAATTTCAAACTTAAATCCTGTTCCAGTTATATTGTACAGACAACATCTATCGCCATCCCATTTTCTACTAGGGAAAAATAATGTTATTGATGGGAGAAAAAGAAGTACCTGATATGGCAAATCGTAAACTGAACCAAGGAATGGAGGTGGTACGGATGGAAGATTTACCACTGTGTAGCTTATTCCGGGGATCCAACGTGGAGGCACAGGAGGAAAAAGACCCCGTAAAGCTGGTATACGATCTACGATATATGGGACCGTAGACGGAACCAATGGATCAGAGGCAGGTGGTAGTTCCTCTGAGGACAAAGAAATACCCATTTCATCTGGAGCAGATATATGGCTCAGATGTTCTGAGGAGTTAGAATGGCTCTGATATTCTGAGGAGTCAGAATTGCTCTCACCGGGAACTGATGTAGGGCTCTGATGGTCGGCATGCCGATTTGGGGCCACAGGCTGAACCCCTGGCTGAAAGTCATGAGACTGCTCCAACGAAACAACCGTCTGTCTATGTGGGGCCATCAACCGAGCAAAGGGATTGCGGCTCCTAACATTTATCTGAGGCTCGTCTACTGGAGACGTACTTGGAAGAGAAACATTCCTCTCTTCCGAAGCAGGTATGTTGCTCCTAAGATTTGAGGCTGTAGATGGAACCAATGGATCAGAGGCAGGTGGTGGTACCTCTGAAGATAAAGGATTACCTCTTTCATCTAGACCTGATATAAGGGCCCCACATTGTACACATACACGAGGGGATGTAGATTCAGCCAATGCCTGAAGGCCTTGTGGTGTACCTGAGGAGCTAGAAATGTTCTCACCAGAAATTGATGTAGGGCTCTCATGATCGGCATGCAGATTTGGGGCCATAGATGGAGTAAAGGGTTGCGGCTCCTAACATTTCTCTGAGGCTCGTCTACTGAAGATGTACTTGGAAGTTGTCGTTTCATGTCAGAGCTTCTGTTTTCCCTGTTAAAGATAAAAATTTATAGTATTGATGTTAAATTCATAATGAAAACCAAAATATTGTGCTATATATTTATTTTAAGATGAGATTTCAAATACTTCCATTTCTTTGTACCTCTAATTTTTAAATCCTCAATAACAGAAATTTAGAAATTCAAATAACAAAATAAAACTATTTGAATAATTCAATTGTCAAATCCTCAATTTTTTTGCTACAAATCGTATCACAACTGCCAGAAAAAGCCTAGTTAGCAGACGCCAACCACTGAACGAAAGAAAGAAATGCCTTATGTTTCTCAACATCTAAAACAAATCCATGTCAATATGTTTTCGTATCACAAGTGTACTTGGCAAACTGTAGCTATACCCGAGTTCTTCCAGCTCTCTAGAGCATTCTTCAATTTGCTACCACTTAAGGAAAAAGAAACAAAGTTTGTTCCATATTTTTAATAAAACGGGTGAGTGCTGTCACATTTGTTCCAAAAAAGGAAAAAGAAAAAGAAGAACACGCATACTTCAGAATATAATAGAATTTTAAGTAATCTGGTGGCGTAATAGCTAGTTTTAAAATAAATACAGAGTTAAAGTGTTAATTAGTCTACAAATAAAAAAATTCAACTCCTAACACATACTCGACCAAGTTAATTTATAGAGTTAATTGGTCCACAAATTAAAAAATTCCAAGAAACAACCGTTGTGCAGAAAAGAATAATTTTGATTGTTGGTTATATCATCCTTTTTTTCTTCTCTTGTTGAGGCTTTAAATAAAATAGAAAATTCCATTGATAACAAGATTACGCTTGTTTGGATAAAAAAATTATTTCACGATTTGGCATTGATTTTTGATCAATCAATTTTTATCTTTAAAAAACAGAGAAAAACAACGATACAATAAATTCTCAAACGATGTTTTGTTGAAAAGTTTCGGGTACCAGAAAGACCGTCTTGTTTATATCAATTGGGTATTGAGCATTCATAAGCCTATGTAGAAACGACTCTAGGACAAAAAAATATTTAAGAAAACTAAATATATGAACATAATAAACAAAGTTCTTAGTTTGATCGAGTACCTCGATTTGAAATCTAAAAGATGAACCGGCCTGTTTGATTGGAGAATTGAATGTCAGATAAAATCACTCAACTATTAGCATATATACTGGAGACTCAGACAAAATAGATAATTACATGTAATTTTGGAAAGGCGGTTTTAAGCTATTTTAAAATATTTTTTCCATGTTTGCACAAGATAAAAGACAAAATAGAACTGCAACACCATAATCATCCTTTTCATTTCCATACAAGGAGAACATGCATATCAAGAATTCCTTCCATTTCTATTTTGAAAAAAATGAGAATTCTTTTTTTGCCTTACGTCCTTTTTTTGTTTATGCGGTCCCTCCTTTTTTGACACATTTCAAAATAACCGTTTCTTTGCTGAAAATGCCAAAAAAATGTATAAGAAAAGTAGATATAATAATACAAGAAACAAAGTGCTTAGATTGATTAGATACCTCGATTTGAAATCCAAATCTGAATCGACCTATTTGCTTGGAGAATTGAACGTCAGATGAAACAAGTTGGAAACAACTCGGGAGAAATTGGATCTCTTGGGCGAATTCCTTTTAAATATTTATTGCAGCTTTCTCCTTTTTCCACAAATTTGGAGAGAAGAGAGAAAGATATGAAGAGGTCGATTGCGAAGGTATATTGCTATTACTAATCGTGAGTACTTATATAGACAAGAGAGAAGTCGTTTTCTTTATTTTATAACTTTTATTTTATAAATATTCATAAAAAGGAATACATGTATAGATTAAATTTGGAAAGTGCTATTTTCAACTCAACTATTGCAATATTTAGCGTTGAGAGAAACTTTTCTATCTAAATATCTATTTTACCCTTCTACTCTTTGTCTCTCTTATCTCTCTCAATTAATATAAAAGTTCAATAAGGAAAAAGTAAAAGTAGGATGGTACTTTCTAAAGAAAACAATCTGGTCGGATCTAATGCCTAGTTCTGCTAATGAATTTTATTGGTGACATAAAATTGATGAAGTGATATTTTCAGCACAACTAAAATGTTTTTTTTAGAATAAAGTGTTATTAAAAAAAAACATTTTAGTTGAGCTGAAAATATCACTTAATCAAATATAGATCACCATTAAAATTGTACTGGCAGAACTTGGCATGAGATTTGAACAGATTTATTTTTCTCTCATAAGTACATTCCTTTTTTAACTTTTTCCCTTTATTAATGTTTTCAATATTAATTGAGATAGATAAGAGAGATAAAGACTAAAAGGGTAAAACAGGTTTTTAAAGAGAATTTTTTTTGGCACTAAATATTGCAAATAGTTGAGCTGGAAATAGCGCTTTCCAAATTTTGATTACTAGAGATATGTTCATATAGTATATGGGACTAAATATTAATGTTATCTTATATTATTTTTGAAAAAAGAGAGTGCAATTTTGTCGATTGAGATATTGGAGCAAGTAAAAAAACAACTTAGAGTTGTTTAAAGAGAGCGTAAATCTGTAAACATTAATATTGACCAATTTATTCAATTAAAAACCAGTTAAAGTTCTTGGTACTTAAAGGTCAGACCGTTGCTTCTACTTTATGTGTAGTTAACTTATCATAATGTGGAATTATTTGATAATTTGTTATTTTGACAATTAAAAATTAAAAATTGATAATCATAAAAAAATATACTTTAATTCAAAAGTCAACATCATAAACACAATCAATATTATTAACTTATGATGTTTATATAATAATGAAATTCCGTGTATTATGTATTATACAATAAGTGTGCGCCATCCTGTCAAAAAGGAAACATGTGTGCGCCATCCTGCAATTAATAAGTATATATCCTTTAATATGGTGTTATAAAAATATTAAATGAAAAAATAAGGAGGAACAAAAAGGAAAAAATAGATCAGTAGTGATTTCAATTAATTACCTTCAACCAAGTAGTTGCTGTACTTCAGTATCCCGTGGAAAATACAATAGTTTCGAAGTAAAGTGCTTGCCCATTGTTAAAAATTACTTCACTTCCAACACTATTTGAAATTGACGGTTGTACCTGATTTGATAATAATGAATTTCCTCATCAAAATTTATCTTAACCATACAAATAAACTTGAATTGTAAAACAACCAGTGATGTTATGCACTACAGAGTATATATAATTATATATCTTATACCTGAATTACACCGTCTTTGATTTTTTCCACAGTTCCAACTTCTGTTGTTGGGGATAATCCTGTAATTGCTTTTTGCATAAATGGGCTCAAGTTTGGTCTAACAATACCGTAGTTAGAACGATCTCCAAACTTCAACCATGCAAGAAAGCCGATTATCCAGTCAGCGAATTTCATTGGAAGGAACTTCAGTTGAGTCATTACCCCTAGATATAGAAGCTCCTTGTTTACAATGTGCACCTATCAAATCAATTTTACTTGTCATTTGTTATCTAAAGAAAGAGAAAAAAAATGGCTTCAAGGTAGGGACATTGATCTTTGCACTTACAGGGCTTCTCACTGAGATTGTCGTTATCGCACCATGAGTGTCAAAATCATGTGCTATCTCCATTCCTGAGTTGCCTCTCCCAGAAACCAACACCCCATGATTAAGGGACACATTTGTTGCTCCAACTATTACTACAACACTCACCATTATTTATTTTTAAGAAAACGGGTAGTTTCTCTTTCTATACCTCATTTTTCTAATCTCTTAATATGTGATCTTTGCTTATGGAGGTCTCTATTTATTTCATCAAAAAGTGTGTTATACACCCGTTAAAGTATCTCCAATTTACATTTGTACGCTTGCAGAAGATTAGGTAAATGAAAACAAGAGATCCCGCTAATGTACAGATATATATAGCGCTAGTGCATAAGATATTGTTTACTTCTTTTTGTTCTTTGGTTTTCTTTTTTCTTTTTAACGTCTTGTATACCATACAAAAGCGACTCGATTGGTTTCCTATGCTTTATGGTTGTTGAAATTTGAATTGTTTGATGGACACAAAACTTAGACAGTATAAAGGTTCTATTGATCAGCCCAATGTATCGCTTATCCTCTTCAAGCATTGCACAAAACGTATGAACATATTGCGTTAGGTTAATTTTGTTATTTTTCTTATTTGGTTAGTTTCTTTTCTATGTTTTGTACTGCATTCTATTTCAAACTCAAGCAGTTACGACTTCGGTTTTGCTTTATTTTCACTAAAATACAATTTTGCTTGAGAATTTATCTACCTAACAATGCACATAGCTACTATCGTCATGCACAAACGGTTTTCCTCGCGTGAACGCGCTGCTTCTAATCCTTTTTCTAGAGAAGAGATGCCACTCTCAATATGAGATAGGTACCTTCACTTTAATTTAATTTCAAATAAATGTAAACAAAAATGATAAGTTTTTAAGCTTGACAATTATAAACCTGATATGCGAGATGTGGTACAAACCCTAACTATTCTTCTAACTATATTGACATATAAGTGTTTTTTTAAGGTCATATTGACATATAAGTCTTATCCTTCCCATATTGACAGATACAAACCCTAGCTGCTCACAATAATCTTGGTCATGCTTACTCATTAATCTTAATGGATAAGATTATGCTTAACGAATAAGGGTAATATTTAACGGGTAAGGTAGATTAATTACAACTAAATCCGACCCATACCGTACCCTTTTACACCTCTAATAGCCGCTCTAAACTTTTATTTCTATAAACCCTAGCAACCTGGCTTCAGTTAAACCTAGCTAGCCTGCGAGATATTGTACCGTCTAGTTATACTATAAAAAATTTATCCTCTAACACAATTCGTTTGTCCTTGATCCAAGAGATGACATTTAATTATATGTTCAATTAGATGTGCGATCTTTGCTAAATTGCAATCATCATGCAGACATGAGCTCATCTTTTTAAAAGGTAAGTTCAACATTTTTAAAAGGTACTGAATCAGGCTCCAACCCAGTACTAAATAAAATACAAGGAACGACCCAGATGTCCCCAGTCGATCCAACAGTGTTGAAGGTTTCAGTTACTGGAGATGTACACGAACCGGGCTTTCAACCTTGATATATGTTAACAAATTGTTTATAATGTACAAATATTAATAATAGTAGAAACAAATAGGGGTGCAATTTTCCAGAGAATAAAGATGGTAGAAGGCCATTATTTTGCATCCCATACTGAGAAAGCACTAGCAGATTTCATTCACTTGTCAGTAATTTCAGGATACTGGCGGTGGATCACATCTCTTAGGCCTTATGTTGTATTAACCCATTGCAACCCTTTCTTGGTTTAGGTCCTCTCATTGAAATGAGGATTATATTGGGATTTTTTTTATTTTCAAATCAATGTGTATTGGTCATAAAAAAATTAGAAATAGGAGATCCTTTGTTATGTTTTTTATAAAATGAGCAAATTGAAGGGATGAAGTTTGATTGAAACTCAATCTTCAATAACTTTTCAGGGGAGTTGTGCGCCATCTGTTCTGCTTATGGCTGTTGTTCGAGATGTTCAACTTGTAAGACATACCCTTAAACATAGGGGTGTCAACGAGTACGGTAAGGGTCGGGTGGAAGCATTTTCATATCCGTACCCGTTACAAATTGTCCTTACCTATATCCTACCCTTACCCGCTACATATTATCTTACTCGTGCCCTACCCTTACCCGTTATGGTTGTCGGATAACGAAACGGTAGTGGGTAAATAACGGGTAATACTAATATAATAATTATTTTTATTATTTATTAAATAAAATATTAAAACATATACATTTATTAAACACATATATAGTACTTTATTGAAAAATAAATTTTAATCATGCTAAGCGCAAGTAAACCAATGAAAGTATTTTTTTCATTGCTTATAATTACCCAATAGGGTAACAGGTACGAAATAGACTTTACCTGTACCATTACCCATTTAGATAACGAAAAAAATCGTTACCCGTACCTATTTTATCGGATACGGTACGGGTCGGGTAAACGGATAAAAGGGTGCCATTGACACCCCTACTTAAACAGATGAAATAATTTTAGATATATTATTTATTTCGACGAGATGGCAAGAAAACTGGTTAAAATTATATTCAAATTAAAAAAATATTGGTGTACAATAACAATAACAATCATGAATGTTTGTTTGTCTTATTAAAAAAATATCACAAATGAAGTCGCATTGTATGTTTTCTATCCCATGTGATTTACATTTTCATATATATAGAGATTATGTCAAATGGTTCAGATTAACTATTTGAACTTTAAAAATGGAAATATTAATCTGTAGTACAGATCAATATGTGCACTATGAATAGTACCATAACCTCACTCCATATATAAATACAAACGATGAGATAAATAACATGGAGTCAACAAGAGGATATTGAGTGCCACCATATACAAACGTCAGATGCCAGGAAATAAATCTGCTGCGATCCGTGACAAGTGAACAGTAATCCTGAAATTCCTGCTTTTCCAAATCCAGCCGTTAACTTTTTCTGTGCACGTATCTCGGAACAGTTGATTTTTCTGTGTACGCATCTCGAAACAATTCGACAGCTAAATTGAGAAAAACAGAAATTGCAAGATACTGTTCACCTATCACGGATCGCAGCAGATTTTGATCCCAGATGCCAAGTGGTACTGGTTACTACATGTTTTGATATATATTCACATATTAACAGTCAATATTTACCAAGTGCCACCCTATACTACCCACCATTTCATCGGATGTACTGGGCCCCACAACATTTTAATCCACTTCTATTTACAACATTTTTAGGTCCATTTTTTGCTCTTAGTCCTAAACCAATTGAGCCTGTCCTTCCATAAAGCTATTACAACATAATTATTAGATAAAAAAAAAAATCAAAGGTTCCATGTGAAAGATACAACATGGTATGGCAATGAAAAATCAAAGCTACAAACATACATTTAACATTTTATTAAAGGAACTAACTAAACCATATAAAACTTTTTACAAAAATAAATTTCAATATACATAATTAAAATTCAGATGAGATAACTGAACAAAGGTTGTTCCGCTAGTAACAAGTACCGTTGAGTTTGCTAACAAGTTTCCATAAAAAATAAAAATAAAAAATGGAAGTTTGCTAATAAGTTTGCATATGACCAGCTCATGTTAATCAAAGCTTTTTAATTAGTACTATCTTCCTATGAAGTGATGCGAACCTCATTCCTTTTTTTAAATGCTGACAGTGGCTGTCAGTTATAGTTCATACAAAAAATAAAAAATAAAAAGAAAGAAAAATACATCAAAGATAAGACCAACCAACAATAGAACAAAATTAAGTTAACAATTTTGAATCCATAGTTTGGCTTCTTACAGCGCGCACTCTTCAATCATCTTGAGTGGTGTTTCCTTGCCCTCAAAAATCTTCTTATTTCGTTGCTTCCAACATGGTATGGAAAGTTGAGATGAAGTATGCCGACCACTGCTTTTTCCCCATACCAGAGTTGCGAACCTCATTCCTTAACCTTGCATCTTAGCAGCTAATTAACTGTATCCATCTGCTGGCATATTATTTCCTCTGGGCTCAGTCGAAATTCAATCTAGTTTTCAGATATAAAAAGAAAGGTGATTGTTAGATAACTAGCAATGGACTTTGTCTATCATTATGCACTACAACTGTATTGGAAGTGTCAGCATTAAGCTATAGTGGAATATCTAATGTATTACCTGAATAGGAAATCTGCGGATATTTACTTCTGTGTTGTTTCTGAGCTTCCAACATTCTTTTTTTATCTCATTATAGCTGTTTCTTGATAGTTCTTGAATACGAGGGAACTTGATCCATAATGAATTAAGGGAAGGGAAAAGATGAAAAGGAAATGACTCAAGATTTCTACAGCCCCGGATATCAACCAAGTCGATAGACCTAAGGAGCTGTGGAGAAATTTCTTGTTCTTCAGTTAAAGCAGAAACTTCCAGGTAAAAAAATTGAAGAGAAGTGAGTTGCTTGCATATAGGCAAGGTTAAAAGGGCAAGAGAGTCGCCTTTGACACTTTCTAGAGACAATGAGAAGTTTGGTTCAGTCCTCTCTATTTCTTTTGATGCAGAGTCCCAAGCTACAACGAAACCAGGGCACTTGCGAAAATGCAACCTTTCCAAGTTGACCCAGGACCTTAGACCTTTCATTGAGCTCAGTATTTTACAAGATTTAATTTCGAGGCTCCTTAAACAGACCAAATGCTCCCCAAATGCAAGGGAAGTGAGTGATTGGCACCCCTTTATAACCAAATTTTCTAAAGCCAAAAAAGAATGCAAGTCCAAAGATTCCAAACTGGAGATGTAAGATATCTCTAGATAATGCAGAGAGCTAAGCTCATGAAAAGCTAGTACTTTACCCACCTTAAGGCTCAAACAGTTATCCAGGATCAGCCTGAACTTCAGTTTGTCGAGGTAAACGAACTCATGGTAAACCATTGATTTAATAAATCGAGTATTTTCAATTGATATATAAGAAAGTAGAGAACTGTACGGAAGCGGTGGTAGTTGAAAAATTAGTGGACAATCTTCTATTATGAGACTCTCCAGAGAAGGAAATCTCTCTAATACCTCATACTTAGCACATCCTGAGAGAGGAAGATGTACTAATTTAGTGCAACCTTCAATTGTGAGTTTTTTTAGTTTTTTGAAGCAAAGAAATTGTTCATGTTGGTCACTCCACACCCATTTTTCGAGATCCGGCATATCTATGATCTCCAACTCTTCCAAAGATGGAAATTTCATGCTTAGACGAGTACCATAGCACTGGGGTCCAATTTCCCTCACAGCCAATCCAGACAGCTCCAGATTCTTGAGAAACTCTAACTCCCCTATAGGTGGAAGCAACTCCCATGCTTTACAATTCATTAGAGTTAGAGACTCAAGAAAAATGAGAGAGGGCTCTAACCACGTGGGAGAAGCGACACCACCATATCCTTCTATACCAAGTGATTTGAGGTTGGTGTTTGGTTTAAGGCCCTCCAGGACACATTCGTTCTCTTGTTCACCATAATTCCATTGTAAATACAAGGCATCAAGCTTCTCTTTCTCTACTAGTCTAGCCTTACTTGCCTCTCCCTTAAATTTTACGTTCTCAAGATTCGAGATGTGGAGTGATCCTCCAATCCCTTTAAGAGAGCCTAATTGTTCTATCTCAAAGCCCATCTTTTGTTGAACATCAAAATGATTCAACTCTTGCAGGGAGGTTAGTTTCCCTACACCACATATCTTAGAGTGCAGCTTCTCTTCAACAATAAAATGCCGCAAGCTAACAAGGTCACTGAAATTATTTGGCAACTCCTGAAGCCTAGCTTCAATTTCAAACACTTCTAGGTGATATAACCTACATATTTCTCTTGGAAGGGTCTGGCAATTGTCGAAATCCGACATAACTAATCTTAGATATCGGAGGCTAACAAAATTCTGAAAGTTAAGATTTTGTAGTTGTACCTGGGAACATAGAAGTAATCTCAATGCACGGAGAAATTTTGTTTCTTTGAGCAGGTCCAATATACTTTGGAAAATACCTGAAGACAACTCATCCCAATTAATTATCGTGCTTAGATTCTCTCCTTCCAAACACGCCAATGACCTGACTACTGCTTCTTCAGGTTCAGCATTTTTCTTACTACAAAAAATAGACAAATGACGTATGGTTGGTGAAATTTGTCTAGGTTCGGGACCATTAATGGATAAACATTCTTTGAACGCAACCATACATGCCAAATCATGAATCAAGTCATGTTGAAATGTATAATGCACTAAACCACCACATGTTGATTGTTTGGTTTGGAAGAATCCACGGTTGAACAGATCATTGAAGTAAGCACTCCCAATATCCTCTATCGTTTTGCCTTCAGATCTTACATCGAGAAAACCTTGAGCCATCCATAGGTATACCAACTCCTTACATGTAAAAGGGTGATCCTCTAGAAAAATAGCACAATATGAGAAACACCTTTGGAGATGAAAGGGCATATGCTCATAACTTAACCGGAGTGCGGGCATAATATCATTTGGACCACTCTGAGATTTCCACTCTTCGCTATCCCTTATTTTCATCCAATATCTCTCATCAAGATTTTCTTTTAACAAAACACTTACAGTTTTTGCTGCTAGTGGGTTACCCTTCAGCTTATTGGCAATTTGTCGTCCGATATTTCTTAACCTTGAATTTCCTCCATAGTTTTCATCATTGAATATACAGGCACTAAAGAATGGTAAAAATGCATTATCATCTAGACCCTGCAAATAGGTATTATCTCTTGCATCGACCATTTTGGCAACAGATTGGTTTCTAGTCGTCACTAAGATTATGCTCCCTTTCACCATGCAGTTATTTAATGGAGCTACCATTAAATCCCATTGGCACTTATCTTGATCTTCCCACATGTCATCCAAAACTAGTAGGAATCTCTTGGAGACCAATTGTTCCCGAAGTTTATTTTGGAGCTCATTGAGGTTATGGAGTTCGTCATATCTATAACCACATGCACCTTCTAGCATCTCGCGTGTAAGCCTGATTGTATCAATATGAGTAGACACACAAATCCAGGATCTAACGTCAAAGTAGCTATGAATTTTTTTATCATTGAAAACTAGTTGAGCAAGGGTACTCTTTCCCACACCACCACTACCAACTATTGCTAGAACAGAGACCTTATCAACTATTGCAGCTTTTTCATTTGTTAATAGGTGTATTAGTTGGTCATGCTCTTGGTCTCTCCCAAAAACTCTAGGTTCAGTGAGAAATGATGTCGTTTGCCGTAAGTTTGTTGCTTCAGTTTGACCTGTTTCAGTAATCTGGGCAGTTATAACTAGTGATTCTGTTTGCACAGCGTTGCGCACTTTCTCCTCAGATTTCTGCAACTGCTCGGCTAACTCATTCATTCTTTGGGACAGATTAATTCTAGAAGAGATGTTTTTGGATAGTGATACTAACACATCTCGTGCAGAGCAACAAGACATCCCCTTCAAAGGTGAAAGGATGGAATTGCTTGCGAGCCGAAAACCGGAAGAAGAGGATGCAGCTGATGATTTGCTGTTTACTTTCTCCAGAGTACCTGTTAGAAAAATTACACCAAATACAGAAATAAGTGGAGTCGTAATCTGTGACCGTAAAATAAAGGAATGGTCATCTACCATCACTTTTGAGACGTAATATACTAAAAATGGGATAATAAAACATGTTAAGAGAGTGGGAAAAATGGCAAGGCGGAACCGGCTCCATCATGGAACGGCACGGTTACGGCGCGGAATGGCATGACATGCGTGTCAGTTACATGCCGTGACTCGCGTGTCCCTTGCCGTGGCCATCTTTTGAAAATTTGGCACGGTATGTCATGCGAAAGATCTGGTCACGGCACGGCACGTGGTCACACGAGTCATGTGTAATTAGGACCGTTAGATCTTGATTAAATGATAAAAATCTTGAATAAACTAACCTAAATTATGGAAAAAATAGTTGAACGTGACCAAACATAACAAATGTGACTAGTCACGTATGCACACGGCACGTTTGGGCACAGCGTGACTTGCGTGTCGTGACCATCCCTCGATATTTTGGTCACGGCACGTGAAAACTTGACTTGATTACGGTACGGCACGGAACCAAAGTCACGGCGTGTTAGTCACAACACAGCACGGCGCGTTTTTTCCACTCTACATGTTAAGGATGTAATGGAGGACCATTTCTGCAATAAATGGACAGCACATCATGTCTCCAATTCTCTCAAAAGGGGATTATTCCTACCAGAAGTACGTACGTAGAAGTATCAATATTATTGAAAGCTTATATATGTTACAAATTTACAATCTTTAAGTTCAGTTGGGCATACCGTCAGAGGCGGAGCCACAGTCATTCAGGGATCGGCAGTGCCTATCCCTGGATTTTGAACAACTGTACTGAGTTTATGGGACTAACTCGTTGTCTAATTCTGATAAGGACCATTACCTACCCCAGATAAGGTTTGTTGCCTGCCCCAGTAAAAAACTCGCAACCCAGATTTCGCATCTTTCGTCAAAATTATTGTTTAGATCATTGTTTCCGAGAGGAAGGAGTGAACAGAACGAAGGTAGAAGGAGATTCTGACAAAGTGGGCCGACATCTATGTGGGCATTAAAAATAGAATATTAAAATAAAGATGTATGTGGCTAATAAAAGTAAACAAAGATGTGTGGGGAGATTTGAGCGGAGATAAACATTAGAAAATTTGAGATGGAGCTTGATTTAGGAGAAAAGAAAAATAATTGGGCTAGTAAAAATGACACCGAAAAGTAAAAGCAGATAAAATAATAGCGGTTTCTAGCTGAACAAATTTTATCAAAGAAAAATAATAAATAAATAAAAATTGGAAGAAGAATTTTTTTGACAAAATAAATGTATTGTATTATATTAGTGATTATTTGAATGTACTTTTGAGTTAACATACTTTTTCGACAAAATAAATTTTGTATAATTTTTCTATTTTTTTTAATATAAAACAAGCTTTCTTTGAGAAATCTGAGTTTCTGAAATGATTTGGCCAATTTCTACCGATTCATCCGATCTTGATTCCATGATCAACTTATCAATTTTGATTATGATTTTTAGAACCATGATTCTAGGTTTTTGACATCAGTTCCACGGTCCATGCTCGGCTCTGGCGCTCTGCCGTAAACCCTAGCCACCATATTATGTTATTCCAGTATTCAATTTCTCATTGTTTAAGAAAGAAAAATTGTGAAAAAAGAAAAATCGTGAGTTGCGATTGTGTCGTTGTGTGGAGGCGAACTGTATATATAAGACTATAAATAGTGGGTAACGTCCCAGTTTGGAATGATATTTTTTGCCTACTCTTGATGAAAATCCTAGCTACTGTACATAAATACCAATAACAATCTCTAGAGTTTGGATTATAGTTATTACTGTTGGTATTTTATATCTAGTTTAGGGACCTTTCCGTAAAATAGGAGTCGAGGGACTTGAATGTAAGATGTAATCTCTATATAAGCCCAAGAGGCTCATTAATAAAATACTATTCATTTTTGGCTCAATTTCAAGTTGGTATTAGAGCTAGGGTTAGAGTTAGCCACTTCCAAAATTGTGCTACAGTAGCCGCTAGTCAGCCAGCCACCGCCTCTTCCTCCTCTCTCTAGCCGATCCTTCTCTCTCTCTCTCTACGTCGGCCGGCTACCTAGGTTTGTTTTTGTTGATTGGTTAGGTTGACGTGAGGGGCCTATACCCCACGATACTCGTTGGAGGGTTGATCGGGTTTGCATCGGGTTTGGATCTCGATCTTTGATGAGTGGATGAATCAAGATCGGGTCAAGAAAAGGGAAGCGAGGATTGAGATGAGGATCTCAATCTTGAGGGTGAAGTAGATTAAGATCGGGTCAAGAAAGGGAAGGAAGTAGCATGTGATCTGTATGATCTAGACTTTGATCCTTGAAGATGTCAGGAGACGATGAGAGTAAAGGAGGTTTGGAGGCACTGTCGAAGATGGATCCTGAGGTTCTAAAGGTATTGGTCGGGCTCATACAAGGAGCTAGTACCTCGACCAATGCCTTGGCACGTGTTCTACTGCAAGCAAAGCTAGATCTCCCTCATGTGGATCTGAAGCTTGATGGACCGGCCACGTATCTGAGTTGGTCGCATCAGATCGAGGCTGCTTTAGTAGGGAAGAGACTCGAGAGATATATGACAGGGTTGAGCCAGCGAGTGATAGTGCTGAGGCCGATGAGTGAAGGACCACACATGTTTTGCTTTACATGTGGCTACTCAACTCGATGGTTGATCAAAGTCAAAATGATGATGAATTACGTAAGGTTTTGGCTTAGGTTTTGCATATTATCTCACACTTATGTTTAATTAATTAGAGAAAAAGGCTAATGTCACCCTTCTTTATGTTTTATTGCAGAAAACAGGTTTTGGGACTATTTCACATCAAATGGAGCAAGAATCAGGTCAATCGGATAAGCGACGCTCATCGACTAAGGCTCTGTTACGGTCTGTATTAGTTGATACGGACCTAGCCGGATACGGACCAGGAGATAGCGTGATACGCATTGAACCCCTCAGCGACAAGGTGTGAATACGGACCGTATCAGCCAATACGGTTCGTAACCAAGGCGCCCTTTGGGGAATAGCTGCCACAAGCGTGTCCAGACCGTGTTCCTCGGCCTCCACTCATCTCCAGACGTCCCCTCACTCATATATAAAGCCCCTGGACAGAAGAGGAAATCATCTTTGTAATTTTGGTAATTAGGGTTAGATTTGATTGAAGTGAGAAAGAGAGGAGTGTTGTAATGATGCTGTTCCGCGGCTAAGTTCTTTTCTTAGGGGCTAGGCAGTAAACCTTGTTACTCATGATGCTTTGATATATATATTTTCTGTTGATTATGATTTCTTGTTGTTGATTGAAATGCTTTTGCAATTTATTCTCCCTTCACCTGATTTCGATGATCTAGTTTAATCCTAGGATAGTGACAGTATTTTATTGGTAGAAAAACTATGATGGACGAGTCAGCCTCATTGGGAGCCATTAGATTTATGTGAAGAAAACCTTCGCGGGGAAACCATAAATCAGAACCACAAAATGCAAACCAAGTTCTGTCATTTGCGTAAGATAACTCGCAGTGTCCTATGTAGTATCTTGATGGAAGTCCCATCATTTGCGTAAGTGACTCGCAGTGTCCTATGTAGTGTCTTCCATAAACAACAACAGGAAATCAAACCCGACAGAAGTAGAATATCAAAGTGGATTGAGTAGCAATGGTGTGCCGAAATCCTAGGAATTCTCATCTCTATCTTTATTTAATTACTTTTAATTGTTGCCAAATTTACATTGATCACAATTCCAACTCTTAATTCTTAATTTTCAAATTTTGTCTAGCCTTTCGAAAGATTGTGATTTGATCGCTCAAGACTGTAGACCAATATTTCCTATGGATCAACCTCGATTATACTACTCGATAAGGATTGTGCGCTTGCGATCCGAACCGATAGTATTTCTGAGTTTATAAATTTTAAAAGATAACATTGCTCTCTTTTGAGTGATCAATGGTTCCATCGATTGCCTCATCAGTAGATGGCATTCGACAGGTGAGGGACATCTAGGCGAACCTGAAGAGGACATATGTTGGGACTGAGAACCACATGAGGGTGTTCCAGATTCAGCGAGAGATAGAGGCAGTGGTACAAGGTGATAGATCGATTCAGAAGTACTCCATATGTTGGGGAATTGACTCAGTAAATTCTGTTTAGGAATTTACCGCTAAATTCTGTTTTGGCTTATGGTGAGAAAATAACATAAAATCAAAATTTTACTTCTACCAAAAGCCGAGGATCTACTCCCTGATTGATTTCTAAACTTAAATTTATTTAACATTTAAATAAATTAAAAAAAACATTTGTACCTTATTCGAAATTCGAATTGGAAATGAAGTCTAACTCTTATTCGGAGCACCAGACGTCTGATGCCTCTATCAGTATCCACCAGGAATAACCAGAGAGCTAGTATTTCTTTTGCCAGAAATACTGTACCAGCATTATTCGAAAAAGCACTATTCACTATAAATATACTATTCACCGTAAATACGCTATTTTCTATGAAACACTATTCACAACAACTCTTTTGTTCTCACAAGAATATACGTGGATTACGTTATTTTCTGCAAAACACTATTTGAGAGAAAAGGATGTTCGAATTGAAGCGAATTATTTTTTCCCTCACACTTCACCCCTTTTATTGTGTTTAAAGTCGGTTTTGGAATTACTAAAATGCCCCTCAAAAGTAGGTCAGTTTTGATATTTACCAAAATGTCATTTACAAAAATGCCATTCGAACCATAAGCCCAATTTGCATTTGGTTGAATTTGGACTTTTGAATTAAATTCTAAATTTAATTTAGGCCCAAAATATTAATTCATAATTAATATTTTTAATCCATTAATTATCTATAAAATTATTCTGAATAATTATATTTCTTGCGTATGTTGTTGTGATAAATTTATACGACGTGTCATACACGATATAAATTCAATATGGTTTAAGCTTGTCATCTCTATAATATTTATTTTTATTATTAAATATAACAATTTATAATTAATCATAAAATTCTCTGATTACGTTCCTATTGGTGTGACCCGATATGATATGTGTTACGTTGGCAATAGAATTAAAACTCCTTTTAATTCTATAAATCATAAGCGGCATCTGGCAGAATGCATTATGACTACCTAATTGACACAGATGATCTTGTACAGTACAATATCACGATCCAGTAAACAATTTACTCGTGTTTATTCTTTTGTCTCATGGTATCAAAATAGTTTCAAGGTAGGTTTGTGTCATCATTGCAAACTTAATATTTTCTCGATCTTAAGTAGAATATCAAATATGATTAACTTTTTAATCATATCGCGCGCTAATAATCCTACTTCATCAAGAGGCCTAGTGATACTATCACTCGTATTAAATATGAGGGACAATAGTAGTCTTGGTGAATATCTCTCCTCCGCATAAGTTATGCATACTGAAATGTCATATGTATAGCTACTTTTTACGGATAGCGTTGAACAACACTCATGAATACACACTTCTTATGTAAGAAAGACGAATACCTCATACTTTAGAACCTAACACTTAATAAAACATTAATGACATGAACACAATCCATTTAACGTTTTATTTAGGGTCCGCCAAATACCATGTTCTCTAACATATATCTGTGTGATTAAAATGACAACTCTTTGTCTATGGTTTGTAAAACTTAACCATCATTTAATCCACACACTAACCTTTGAATGATCAATTAGTGTTCTGCTAATTATTAAGGTTAGAAACTATTAAGAGTATTTATCATCTATATTATGAAAATCTACAATTTCAAGTCCTTAATCCAAAATGATCCATAATTCGATAAACTCAAGGAACAAAATGATATATTTATTAATCATCCAATTCATGAACAAAACATATAGAATATAATTATCCTATGATTGACTTCTAGATTATTACACTAACACCATAGATCTGGAGAGGCTGTGGGCAGATCTTGATCACTTCTCACCGATGTCGAGCTGTAGTGATTCAGGGTGCAAGAAAGGGGAGCTTTTTGCACAGATAAGGACTATGCAGTTTCTGGCTCATCTGAACCTGGCCTTTGATCAGATAAGATCAGTCCTCCTAGCCCAGACGAAGATACCTTCATTGGATGAGGCCACTGCTGCGATGATACAGGAGGAGAGTTGCATGAGGCTACACTCTGAGCCAAGTGGACCTCCAGGTACGCGATCAACTTTGGTCATCTCGAGCTCAGGTATGACAGGTGCCCAGGGGGAGACTTGCAAATGCTACAACTATGGGGAGATAGGTCACCTGAGCAAGGCTTGCCCTAGACCACCAAAGGAGAGAGATACAGGTGAGAGGGGACAGTCTGGAGGCCGGGGACATGGTCGAGGTGGTAGGAGAGGTGAAAGAGAAAGAATGGGGTGTGGCTGGTGTGGTCTTTATTGAGGAGGACCAAGCACTCTTGGAGGTGCTTAGGAGGAAGCAGAAAGCAGCAGGTGATGGGAAGAGTGTGGTAGATGATGCATCCACCTCATCTTCATTCAGGGGTAACTTTGCTTCTTATGCTCATTCAGGCTCAAGTACTTGTGATACACAGCTCTTGCCTCTATATCCACCACTAGATCACAATAATGAATAGTCAATACTGGTGCATCTCGATATGTGACTGGTATTGCTAGGGAGTTCTCTTCCTATACTCACCTAGCAGTCCCAGAGAGTATTCAGACTGCCGATGGTACAGCCTAGCCCGTGGTTGGTAAGGGTACCATGAGATGTACCAACTCTTTGACTTTATCCAATGTGTTGCATGCTCTTTCTTTTCCTGTAAATCTCTTATCCATAAGTGTCATTATACTCCAACTAAAATGTGTTGTTTCTTTTGATATTCCCAAGGTGATCTTCCAAGAGAAGGGGACGGGCAGGAGACTTGGGACTGGCACATGGTATAGCGGCTTGTGGTACCTGGATAGAAAAAGGGATGGACTCTGCCTTTGCATCCATGGTAGAGAGAGCTGGAGGTGTACACGAGAAGAAAGAAGCAGAATGAGGGAACCATGTCTACAGTACCGCTTGTGCCAATTCCCTTGTCCCTGCCTACCCCGACTCCTGAGACACCTACACCATCCACCACATACTCAGAATACACAGGTGATATGATTCCTCTCTCTTCTCCTCCCACTCCCCTATCGGTAAGGAGGACTGATCGCAGCAATGCGGGTCATCCTCCTGAGCGATATGGTTTTCCACATGATATTGCCCAGTTTGTCTCTTACTCTCACATATCACCTGTACATGGAGCATTCATTGCATCTTTGGACACTGTCTCTATCCCTAAGTATTGGCAGGTTGCTAAGGAGGATCCGAGGTGGAAAGCAACCATGCTAGAAAAACTTGGGAGCTTATGTCACTACCATCAGGCAAGAAGGTTGTTGGATGCAAGTGGCTCTTCACAGTGAAGCAAAACCCAGAGGGTTGCATTGAGTGCTACAAGGCTCAACTGGTAGCGGAGGGGTATAGTCAAACATATGGCATTGACTATGATGAGACCTTTGCACCCGTGGCGAAGATGAACACAGTGAGAACGCTGGTTTCCTTGGCAGTGAATGAGGGGTGGAAGTTACACCAACTCAATGTGAAGAATGTTTTTCTTCATGGTGATTTGTTGGAGGAGGTGTACATGAAGGTCCCACCAGGGTTTGGCACAAACCAGACAGTTGGTAAGGTGTGTAGGCTCAAGAAGTCTCTTTATGGAGGAGGTGTAGGAGGTGTACATGAAGGTCCCACCAGGGTTTGGCACAAACCACCAGGGCCTGGTTTGACAGGTTTATGAGGGCTATGGTAGGCATGGGATATCAGCAGATCAATGCATACCATACAGTGTTCTTTAGGCGATATGGAGATCACATCACGATGCTTGTTGTGTATGTGGATGACATGATTATCACAGGTGATGATGAAAGGGAGATTGCTCAACTAAAGGTGAAGTTAGGGAAAGAATTTGAGGTGAAGGATCTAGGCTTGCTTCGATACTTTCTTGGGATTGAGATAGCTCGTGGAGCAGAGGGGATAGTCCTGTCTCAGAGGAAGTACGTGCTAGACCTTCTCACAGTAACTGGGATGTTTGGATGCAAGCCTGTAGTATCTCCGATTAACCCGAAGTTCAAGTTGAGTGCTGAGGCTGGAGAACCAGTTGATCGTGAGAGATACCAGAGATTGGTAGGCCGATTGATATATCTGAGTCACACTCGTCCCGACATGTCATTCGCAGTGAGCATGGTGAGCCGCTACATGCATGACCTTAGGAAGGGCCACATGGACGCAGTGTACCAGATTCTGAGATATCTGAAGAGTGCACCAGGAAAGGGGTTGATCTTTCGAAAGAATTGTCACTTAGACATTGAGGGCTATTGTGATTTTGACTGGGCGAGTTGTGCCGATCACAGGAGGTCTACATCAGGATATTGTATATTTGTAGGGGGCAACTTAGTCTCTTAGAAGAGCAAGAAGCAATCGGTAGTAGCGAGGTCGACTGCAGAGATAGAATACAGGGCTATGGCCTTAGAAGTTTCCGAGATGCTGTGGTTGAAAGCTCTACTGGTAGAGCTTAAGATGGACTGAGGAGCCCAAATGAAGTTGTGGTGCGATAACAAGTCAGCAATTAGCATAGCCAGCAACCCGATGCAGCATGATAGAACCAAGCATGTGGAGATTGACAGGTTCTTCATCAAAGAGAAGTTGAGTAGTGGATTGCTGGAGCTGGATCATATTGCTACTGGAGAGCAAGTGGCAGACTGTCTTACCAGGGGACTCAGTTCGGTAAATCTAGCTAAACTATGTGACAAGATGGGCTTAGTGAATATCTTTCGCCCATCTTGAGGGGGAGTGTTAGTATTTTGTATCTAGTTTAGGGACCTATCCGTAAAATAGAAATATAGAGAAACTCGAGGGACTTTAATATAAGATGTAATCTCTAAATATGTCCAAAAGGCTCATTAATAAAATACTATTCATTTTTGGCTCAATTTCAAGTATTACTATCAAGAAGACCATATCTGTTGTGACTTATTATGCTTACTCCATGAAAGTCAAAAGCGACTATCATTTTCTTTGTTTTATTGTTTAGATCGTCAAGTTTTATTTTAAGATGGAATATGTATGTAAACAGAAATCGAACTAAGAATAAGAGAATCAAATCAATTTTATTGAAATCTTCTCAGAAACGATACAAGAATGGTGAAAGCCAAAGTCTAGGTAGAAATTAAACATAAAAAATTGCGATTGTGTAAATATGAGATTACCTCTCTGCTGAATCTCGTCTTGCAGCCGGTAGTAGTCCAATTCGTCAAGTAAGTTTTCAGCTCGGTATGCGAGTTGCCGAAGATTCTGAACCAACTCCTCGAGGAAATAATTGCTGGTACGAAGGCCGCGGGCACATGTAAGCAAAGCACCAAGCTGCAGCAGCTGGTCCTTGAGGGTTTTGAACTCGTTTCCAAGGCCGATGCGCTTTGCCCATGCTTCCAACAACGCAGTTACAGCCTTGTTTACCAGAGTGCTCATGAGCCAGCCAACTGCCACAAAGGTCATTGACACAGGATCCATGATGCTTGGGTATCAAACAAGAGAATACAAGAACAAGAATGAAAAATTCCAACTGGATCGGAGATGAGATGGAGGTTTCAAAAGTAAGAGATGAGTGTTGGTAGACTCTGGAAAGAGTCAAGAGATGAGTGCTGGCTGTGTACGGTTTTCTGTAACTATTCCTTGTGAAGCGTGTAGTGTAGTTGACCTAGGAATCCGTTAATCGAATTCAAAATTGGGATCATTGAAATTTTTCAAAAGAGCTTGTTTTTGTATTGAAAATTAGAAAAACTATCTAAAAAATGAGGATCCAATTACACCCTTTTTTTTTTACACATCTTGACACTATTTTTTATAGGTCAATTTTACGATTTCAAAATCCAAACAGTCAATCCGAACTGTTCAACATTATCAACATATTAAAATGTGCTTGGAGATCAAATTTTACATTTTTTTGAATTTTTTTTACTATTTATTAAGATAGTTATAAAATCGCTGTTTTTCAATGGTTTGAAAACAACGATTTTGCAACCATCTTAATAAATAGTAAAAAATTCAAAAAAATATAAAATTTGATCTCCAAGCACATTTTAATATATCCATCATGTTGAACAGTTTGAATCGACTATTTGGACTTTGAAAATGGTAGGTATCAAAATGTGTAAAAAAAAACAGTATAATCTGATCCCTCCTAAAAAATTACATTTCAATAATTTACACGTACTACAAACATCCAAAACTAGCGTGATGGATTCTCAAAACAAATAGTAGAAAAATAAACGAAACAAAACATTAAATATTTTGAAAGATTATAAACAAGTGAAACCAAATGGGAAATGAAAAGATTATATGAACATATATAAAATACAAACGATGAGATATATAACATGGAATCAATAAGAGGATAGAATCCATTATAATTAGTTCCATACATATATGCCTACATGACACAGAGTGTGGTACTGGTACTGGTTGCTACATGTTTTGATATATATTCACATATTTACAATCAATATTTACATAGATATGTATATACTACCCACCATTTCATCAGATGATGTACTGGGCCCCACAACATATCAATCCATTTCTATTTACAACATTTTTAGGCCCATTTCTTACTCTTAGTCCTAAGCTTATTGAGCATGTCCCTCCATAAAGCTGTATAAAAAAACATCAAAGATTACTTGTGAAAGATAAAACATGGTATGGTATTTGGTGTGATGAACTTCTGATATTTAACTAAAACCTCAAAAGGCAGAAACATCGTACCAGCATCCTTGTACCGTTCTTCAACAGCCGCAATAAGCATGTTACGTACCAAACCAAACTCCTTCGCCTCAATGCAAGGCTGCCCATCAGGTCTACATCCATCAACCACAACCCAATATTAATTATAAAGAGGAAAAAAAATGTACCTATAGGGTATTACAAGGGCCAGGGGTGGAACTAGAAATTTTTGATTGGGGGGCTGAAATGTAAAATGCAAAAATATATAATGTGTGGTAGTTGGGATTTGAACCCAAATCTCCACTACCACAATGTGAAACTCTAACACTATGATACAAGCACACATTTGATATTTTATGAGGGCACTAATGAGGTATTACAAGGGCATATGAACAACAATGTATAAATAAAGTTTTACAAGGGCATATGAACAAAAATGTACCTATCAAGTTTAGTAAATAGTATTCCATCAGAAAGAGTAGCAGGTGCTAACTTGGTCTGCTCAATCACTCTCACACCGTCACTATATGCAATGCTCCTGTTCACTTGTATCGGTACCTGAAATTCAAATTTGTTTTACTAGCAAAAAAAGACTAAAGTGGCATTATTATACTTCTATTGAACTAGTAAAGTTAAGTGAGAACAAAAATGTCAAAAACCTTGCAACGAACAGCAACGTTTATTGCGTCAGAAGGGCGGCAATCAATAACTTTAGTATCATTGTCATCTCCAATCTAATTAACGAGCAAAGTCAAAACCACAAATTATAAATGTTTCAGTGAGCATGAATAATAAATGAGGGGTTTTAGAAATGAAATAACAAATGAGGAAAAGATAGATATGAGGTTTATTAGAGCTTATTCATACCTTGGCAAAGTAAATCTCAGCATAGTATGCATTATCCACACTTTTTGTGACCCGAACCCGTTTTATCTGAAGTACAAATGAATTAAAAATTTCCAATATCATGCATGTGAAAAAAAAAAAAGCATGCATTAAGTACAAAATTTTGAAAACAACATAAACTTACTGCATAGCCCATAATCTCTGTCATCGCTTTAAGCACTTCATATATAGTTGGTCTTGCCTAAATGCATAAAACAACCAATTATGATCAAGAAAGGTTTTTAATTTTCTTTCTTTGAATTTCAAATTCGAGTACCACTATAAAAAGAGTGGAGTTGATCTTAGTAGATGAATAACAATTTAGAAATCACTTTTTAAGTTGAAATCTCATATTTGACAAAATCACATATTTTTCTTTTATCTGAATTAGAAATGATGATCAAGAAAAGTCTTTATTTCATCTATTTAAGGGTATGTCTTACGAGTGGAACATCTCGAACAGCAGCCATAAGCTGAACAGATGGCAACTCCCCTGAAAAGTTATAGTAAATTTAGAGTATTGATCAAATTTCATCCCTAAAACTTTCTCAGATTACAAAAAATAACAAAGGAGCTCCTTTTTGTAAAAAATTTATGCCCAATACACTTTGATTTGAAAATAAAAGAATCCTTTTAAGCAACCCACCCAATATAGTCCTCATTTCAATGCCACTTCAAAATTCACTTTTCTTACAAAATAACATCAACCATTTGAAGTTTGATTTTTTAAATGAAGTAAATAATATTTCAGCACTTTTAATGTGGACACAATACTTTTTATGTGGGTAACGAAAACATTATTATCCAACATAAATTTTCAAACTCGACACAACTCTATTTTTGCGAAAAAAAAAAAAGGTGATTTATGCTTCCCTAGGAAAGAACAGTAGAAAGAATACTAACAAACAATAATAGGTAGGAGAAGGCCGCTTCCATCTTCCATCTTTAAAACAATAGTTGGTTGCGGCGCATAATCACGCATGCTTCCCCCTTGGAGATTGTTATATATACACCTCAGATTTTGACCATCCTCCATTTTTATCACCACATTCTCCGATTCCCTCCTCACTTCCACTGACACAAAAAAAAAAAAACACAAAATCCAAAGTTAAAAACACAAATTTTAGACCCTGTTATATGACATATCAAGTGTTGGATCCAACATAGAATATAAAATGCAACAAAAATAGAAGTTAACACAACATTTGCTAAGTTTTGCATGAACCAACTCACCAAAGGGAGAAACTGAATAGAAACCACATATTGAAGAACTAATTGAATAAAATACAGTTCAGAAGCAAAATGAACAGACACAAAAGTCAAGGGCCAAATAAAATGTACAAAATGTCTAGGGCCCGTTCGGCAAACCATTGGAATAGAGGAAAAGTGAGGAAAAGTGGAATTTGGAATAGACTTAAATTCCTCACTATTCCGGTCGTGTTCGGCTAATGGTGGAAGAGTGGAATAGTGGAATAGTGGAAGAACATTGGTAAACGAGTCAAATTCATCTCTTGGAAAAAGTCAATTCCTCTATTCCACATTTCCCATGGAATAGGGAATTGGCTCATAGAGGAATGGAAGAGGGACTAAAATGTAAAAATCAGGAGTTTAACTGCAAAAGTTCAAACTCAGTTCCACTTTTGCCAATTCCACACACTTCTTTTCTTGTTCAGCGGGAATAAAACCTTTTTTTCCACACTATTCCTCTATTCCACTCTTGCCGAACGGGCCCCTAAAGATTACCATAAATTGAATAATACTTTTGCAAGAAATGGTCCTTTTTTTCAATTGATATAAATTTATGGGGCAAAATGAACAAACACAATAAAGCAATAAGAAAATAAAAAATTACCGGCCTCCATGACACTACAATCGACATAGTCTCCATCCCTTTCACCGAAATTACCAGCCATGCTTCCATTATCATCAGAAGAACTGTGGCTACAGCAAATAGACAGCCCCTTTCTATTTCTAATTGATTTCCCAAATGAGACAGAATCAATGCCCCTGTAATTACATGTGAAGCCCCAGAAACTGCTTCCTCTTTTTGTAAAATGACTTCCTGCAAATGCAATTGCAGTAGGTACTCTGGTAATTTCCAGATGTGCAATTGGGCGGCATAGAACAGGTCCTTCCAGAGTGGCCATTTTGTATTTCCTAATTAAGCAAGGTAATTGTTGAAAAATGTCAATTGTACTTCAAAATTGCAATCTGATTGAGTGAAATTACAAGTTATATCAATCAAAAATTAAGATTTCCAGATCACAGATCACAGATCAACAACCCTACTATAAGAAAAAAAATAAACCTACTATAAGAAAAACATAAACCTACTATAAGAAAGCAAAACAATTCAGATTTATCTGCAAAAGAAATTATTTCTCACCAGTGAAAGAGAGAAGATTGGGGAAGAGGTGGAACCAAACTTGATCCAATCCCAGAGAGGAAGCAAGAGATGATTGGGATAGTGTTTTTTTATTTGTTTTGTCTACAAAGATATATAATTCATTTAATTTAAGGTACCTCAAATTTTGTGTTTTGATCAAGGCCGTCGGATCTGATTTGGCACGACTTTTAAAGTGATCAGTGCATTCCATATCGGACCGGAATGGCCCGGATTCTAATTGGACGGACCTGATTCAAACATAAAATTTGGGTTACTACAGGGGTTTTGTACTCGGAAAAGGACGACTGTACACTGGCTATAAATACGATTTTGCCCCTCCAAGTGCTTCAGATAAAATAAAAAATTGAATAGGAGGTTTCTTGTGGGATTTGTAAACTGGAAACGGTCTACAAGACTGCAACAGAAATTTGAAATATTGACTTTCTCGTTCTTTTATTGTTTTAAAAAAACATGAAAATGATTGTTGTCCGTTTTTTTTCATTTATTTGTTTCATTAAAGAAAGTTTTTCATTCATTTTTTATATGTGTCGTGTCGTGTCATTTAAAAAAAAATATAAAATCCTACCACCTTTAACAATATGTTTAAATATAAATTCAAGCACATTCTTTTTGTAATATATCTCTCTATCAATTTCAAAATAGTGTTTTAGATTATCATCTTTATTAACATTGTTGTTTATTCCGAGCAAAGGGCATTTTCGGGATAAAAGTTCTAATTCCGAAAATAACCTTGAGCACACGAATTCGTCTACTGCAGATAATTTGGTATCTTCTCGTTATCAAATTACGATATTACCCCTCAAAGCATGGACCTACCTAACAAATAAGCGGGTCCCACCGAGATGAATTTTTGTACAAAGATCATAAAACCACTTTGGATATAGATAGAATCAAGAAAAAAAATATTATAAAAAAATCTCAAGAAACCTGTGACTGACACGTGTACCCAGAAAAAATTTGGAAAGGATAAGGCCCGCCGCAATCTATGAAAAACTGAAAAGGGAGAAGAGTTGAAATTAATTTATTTTCAAAAGACACTTCAAATACTTTTAAGAAATTAGCGAGTATTTACTATTTTTTTTAGGAAATGTTTGTTTAATATTTAATTAAGACTGTAACTTCTGTTAGGAAATTTTGCAATAGAGTAGGATTCAAATGCTTTCTTTTTTTATATCAGTGTTGTAAATAACAGTATACACTCGTCGAACGGACATGATACTGCTAAATGATTAATTAGATATAATCAAAGATAATCGGTTATAATCGGAAATAATCAGCTGATTAGTCGAGAAATTTCGTGATAGTTTGATTGCTGCCAACGACTAATCGGCCGATTAATCAACCTAAACAGTTGTTTTTTACAACACTGCTTTATATCTCAATTGTGCCTCACATTATTATCTATATTTTCAAAGTCCAAACAATCGATTCAAACCGTTTAACATGATCTTTATATTAAAATGTGCTCGAAAATCAAATTTTATATATTTTTAAATTTACTTTTTTAGGATAGATACAAAATCAATTTTTTTAATGGTCCAAAAATTTATAAAAACAATAATTTTGTAACTATCTAAAAAAAGTAATTTTTTTAAATATAAAATTAATCTCCAAGAACATTTAATATGAAGCTCATGTTAAGTTGTTCGGATCTTTAGACTATGTTTAGACTTTAAAAACAAAGATGTGAAACACAATTAAAAATTTCAAATTACTATTTATCAAAAATATGAAAGTTGATTTATTAACTACACAATTTTCTGTCCAAAAAAATATGCAAGTTTAGTACCTTAATTAACAATTAAGCTGAGACACTTTTAACAGTTGACAATTGTAAGATTTTATCAACAGTAACCACAACACTAATAGATCCAAATGCAATATAGCTAAAAAGATAACAAACAAGTGAAATCAAATGTGAAAATGAAAGATTACATGAACATATATATATAGAGGTTAGCTAATATCAAAACTTTTGTTCCTAGATCGTGGAACAAACGCTTCCGTTTTTACATTTTCAAAGTCCAAATAGTCGATCCAAACAATTCATCATTCAATCTATAATAAAATGTGCTTGAAAACTAAATTTTACATTTTTTTTATTTTTTTTACTATTTATTAAACGATTTTTAAAATCGTTATTTTCAATGATCCAAAAAAATTTTACTTTTTATTAAAATAAGCCATTTTAAAACTGACTTAATACATAGTAAAAAAATATTCAAAAACTGTAAAATTTGATCTCCAATTACATTTTAATATAGATATCACATCTAACAGTTTGGACTTTAAAAATCAGAACACCAATTGATTGCACCACGACTTCAGAACAAACGCTTCAGTTTTTACATTTTTCAAAGTTCAAAGAGTCAATCCAAACCATTCAATACTCAATCTATATTAAAATATGCTTGGAGACCAAATTTTACATTTTTTAAAATTTGTTTTATTATTTATTAAGTCAATTTTAAAATTAATATTTTCAATAATTCAGAAATTTTTCACTGTTTATTAAAATCAACAATTTTAAAACTGACTTAATAAATAGTAAAAAAAATTCAAAAAATATAAAATTTGATCTCCATGCACATTTTAATATAGAAATCACATTTAACGATTTAAATCAACTATTTGGACTTTGAAAATCGAAGAATTAATTGGTTGCACCACAACTCCGGAACAAACGTTTTGATATTAACCAACCTCTATATATATACACAAATTTGAGATTAAATAAGAAACATAACAGTCCAAAAGAGGATAGAATGCATTATAATTAGTTCAGGGCCTACATGAGAGTTGCCACAACAGACCACATCATATGCCAAGTGGTATTGGTAGCTACATGTTTTGATATATATATTCACATATTTACTATCTATATTTACATACATATATATATATAAACTACCCACCGTTTAATGGGATATACTGGGCCCCACATATCAAATCATCTTTTATTTACATCATTTCTAGGCCCATTTCTTGCTCTTAGCCCTAAGCTTATTAAGCCTGTCCCTCCATATAGCTGTATAAACAAAAAATTGTTAGCTAATAAAAAAAATCAAAGGTTTCTTCGAATCGGTTTAAATGGTTCGGTTCGGTTAAAATTTTCAATTACTTTGGGTTTTTTTATTATTGGTTTGGTTTAATCTCTCTTATTTCGGTTCAACCAAACAAACTAAAATTTACATGTAATACTCCGGTTTTTCATATTTGGTTTGGTCTAATCTCTCTTATTTCGGTTTGACTGATATATATCTTGATATTTATTTCTATGATTATTAATGTATGTGTCTATATATTGAGTTTTGACCTTTTGAAATTTGATATATCTTATTTCAACCAAACAAAGCAAAATTTACTTCGGTTTTTTATTCGGTTGGTTCGGTTAGATTTTGTAAACCGAATAAAATATTGGTTTGACTATTTTAATTCGGTTTAAACCAAACCGACCGTTTGAACACCCCTAGTATGGTATTTGTTAGCCTTAAAAGGTAGAAACATCGTACCGGCATCCTTGTACCGTTCTTCAACAGCCGCAATAAGCATGTTACGTACCAATCCAAACTCCTTCGCCTCAATGCAAGGCTGCCCATCAGGTCTGCATCCATCAAACCACAAAATAATATTCATTTTTAGAAAATGTACATATCGAGTTTTATAAGGGCATATGAGCAAAAATGTACCTATCAAGTTCAGTAAATAGTAATCCATCGGAATGAGTAGCAGGTGCTAACTTGCTGTGCTCAACCACTCTCATACCGTCACTGTATACAATGCTCCTGTTCACTTGTATCGGTACCTGAAATTCAAATTTGTTTTACTTGTGAAATAAAACAAAAGCCGCATTATTATACAGAACTAGTAAATTTATGTATGTAAGAACAAAACTGTCAAAAACCTTGCAACGAACGGCAACATTTATTGCGTCAGAAGGGCGGCAATCGATAACTTTAGTGTCATTCTCATCTCCAATCTAATTAATGAAAAAAATTCAAAACCAGAAATTATATCAGTGAACATAAATACTGGTAAATAGTCATTGTAAAAGGCCAAAGAAATTGCATCATTTTACTAGAACTTGTTCATACCTTAGCAAAGTAGATCTCAGCATAGTATGCATCCTGCACACTTTTTGTGACCCGAACCCGTTTCACCTAAATTACAAATGAATTATAGAGTTCAAATTTCATCCATGTGAAAAAAAAAATGCATGAATTACACAATTTTGAAAACAACATAAACTTACTGCATAACCCATAATCTCTGTCATCACTTTAAGCACTTCATATATTGTCGGTCTAGCCTAAATACATAAAATAACCAATCATGATCAAGAAAAGTCTTTATTTTTCTTTTTCTTTTTTATTTTCTTTCAATTTCAAACTCGAGTGCAGCTATAAAAAGAGTGGAGTTGAAGTTTTTCAACTAACACTATTCGTTTTAACACTGTTAGTCTCAGTAGATGAAGAACAAATTAGCAATCACGTAAGTTTAAATCTGATATTTTACAAAAGATAAGCTGTTTTTATTTTATTTTTCTAGTTGAAATAAATAATAAAATTAAAATAATTTCATGTGTTTAAGGGTATGTCTTACAAGTTGAACATCTCGAACAGCCGCCATAAGCAGAACAGATGGCAACTCCACTGAAAATTTATAACAGATTGAGAGTTTCAATCAAATTTCATCCCTACAATTTTCTCATATTATAAAAAGTAACAAGGAGCTTTTTTTTTTCTAATTTTTAAACCCAATATACTTTGATTAGAAAATAAAAGAATCCTTCATAGAAACCCACCCAAATATAATCCTCGTTCTAAGCCTTTTCTTGCAAAATACATCAACCGTTATAACTTACAAGTTTTGACTTTTTAAATGAAAAAAAATAATATTTCAGCACTTTTTATGTGGACACAATAATTATACTTTAGTTATCAGCCCTTAAGCAAGAACTGACAGCACAACAAAAACATCATTATCCAACATAAAATTTTCAAAATCAAACAACTTTATAGAAAAAATGTGATTTAAAGAATACTAACAAACAATAATAGGAAGGAGAAGGTCGCTTCCGTCTTCCATCTTTAAAACAATAGCAGGATGCGGCGCATAATCGGGCAAGCTTCCCGCTTGGGGATTGTTATATACACACCTCACATTTGTACGATCCCGCATTTTTATTATAACACCGTCTGATCCCCTCCTCACTTCCACTGGTAAAAAAAAAAAATAAAAAATCAAGAGTTCAAACACAAAATTTAGAACTTCTCTGTCAGTATAACCCATAAAACCTATTTTTCTTTTTCTCTTTTCCTAATCAGGCACCCCCTGATTATTTTGGTTTTATTCAATTAGACCCTGTTAAATGACATTTCAAGTGGTGGGTCCCACATGGAAGATAAACTGCAACAAAAATATAAGTTAACACAACATACACTATTTTTGCATGAACTAACACACCGACAATTGAATAACTTACATATTTTCCCCTCTAAAGTTCATAATATCATATTTACCCTTCTAAATTTCAGAAACTCCCAAATTTATCCATTTTATTGTCTTTACTATTAAAACTCATTTTAAATTTAAGTACCCATTTTACCCTTTATTAAGAAAAATAAAAACATGTTTCAGAAAATTTAAAAATTACCGGCCTCCATGACACTACAATCGACATAGTCTCCATCCCTATCACCGAAATTACCAGCCATGCTTCCATTGTCGTCAGAAGAAGAACTAAAGCTACAGCAAATAGACAGCCCCTTGCTATTTCTAATTGATTTCCCAGATGAGACCGAATCAATGCCCCTGTAATTACATGTAAAGCCCCAGAAACTACTTCCTCCTCTCTTTGTAAAATGACTTCCTGCAAATGCGATTGCAGTAGGTACTCTCATGCTTCTCAGATGTGTAACCGGGCGGCATAGAACTGGTCCTTCAAGAGTGGCCATTTTCTACCTCCTAATTAAGCAAAAAAATGCATTACTCCGTGTTATTTTTGATAATTTGAAGGGTTTTTCTTTTAAAGGAATCTTGGCAGAAGCAAATGCAATCTCAAAATTAACAAAAAGAAAGCCTGCAGCCCGGTACCAGAAACCGTAGTACCACCTGTACCAGCAACAGTACCACCTGTACCAAACAACAGTACCACCTCTACCAGTACTCTTACTGGTTTCACATATACTTCAAAATCGCTTTGATTGAGTGAAAGCACAAGTTATCATACCAAATCAAAAATTAAGATTTTCTAGATCAAAGGTCAACAACTTTTACTATTGATTGATTAAAAATACAACAATAGTTTCTCTAATCGTAACTATATCTCTATCTATAGCAAGTCAAGACCTTTTTAATTAATTAGTTAGTTATCAAGGTGCCCAACAAAAAATTAACTATGATCAGTAAAAAAAAGAGAAGGTATCTAACTAAAAGCAACTCAGTTCTAATCAGAATCAACAGAGAAGACCCAAGATACTGAACTGATTTCAACTTACCAGTGAAAGAGAAACGATCGTAGAAGAGGTGGAAGAACCCAACTTGATCCAAAGAGAGAGAGAGAGAGAGAGAATGTGAAATGAGAGATGATAGGGCCAGTGTTTCTTATCTAAAAAAGAAGGTAGATGAAAGGTCGACTGTGCTCTGGGTAAAAGTACGATTTTACCCCTCTGAGTGCTCTCAGATTTTAGAATTGTATAGGAGGGTATTTTTTGGAATTTGTCATATGGAAGCGGTCTACAACTTAAAAAAAGTGTTTATTTTTTAGAAAATATTGATAGAAAATTATTTATATGAATTTTATATGGCAAATTCTTCTATGGACATAAGGACCTATTTGTAAAATAAATATATTTTCATTTTCAAAGTTCAAACAGGTCGATCCGACCGTTCAACATTATTTCCATATTAAAATGTACTTGGAGGTCAAATTTTACATTTTTTTTGAATTTTTTTACTATTTATTAAGTATTTTACAAAATTCAATGGTCTGAATTTGACTAGTTTTGTAAAATACTTAATAAATAGTAAAAAAATTCAAAAAAATGTAAAATTTGACCTCCAAGTACATTTTAATATGGAGATAATGTTAACCGGTCGGATCGACTGTTTGAACTTTGAAAATGAAAATATGTTTATTTTACAAATAGGTCCTTATGTCCATAGAAGCATCACTCATTTTATATTATCATGTGTTCAAATTTGATATGGAAAATATTGAAATTATAAATATTACATGTGAGTAGTTCTTATTGAAATTGCACAAATGGAAAAAATTGATTGGGAAACGGTCTAGGACTTTAAAAAAAAAGTGTTCGTATTATGAAAATACTAATACAAAATTATTTCTAGAAAAATTATATTATTATGTTTTCAAATTTAATATGGAAAATATTGAAATTATATATATTACATGCAAATAGTTCTTATTAAAATTGGAAAAATGAAGAAAAAATTGTTAGGAGCAATTATGTCATTGCAATTAGAAAAATTATGAATATAAACTTTACGTGAAACGCTTCTTAAAAAATATAGTAGGATTGTTTGGTAAAGTATTAAAGAAGTGAAAACGTGACTAGTCTTCAATACGTTTTTCTTTACATGTTCAGTAAATATGAAATAGCGGAAAAGTGAAATATGTCTATTTTGTTCACGGGAAAGATACTATTTCCGCCTTTCCACTAACTGGTGATATAGCCTATCCATTCAACTAAAATAGAAATGACTAAAAAAATGCACAGAGTATGAGTTTGATTAAAAATTTCAACTCAACTTTTATTTTTCTATTTCCTATTCAATTTCATTTATATTATGTAATTATTTTCTACGATTTCACCCTTTTGTAATATTTGTTGCTATTGAGTTTGATAAGGGCTCAATGACTTACCAATATTTGCTTCGATTTTTCACTTAAAAAAAAAGGTAAAATACAATATTTATTAGTAACATAAATATAAATATGTAAAATTACATAAATTATTTGTTCAATTTCTATGTTGAAACTTTTAACATTATTTGTTGACTTTGAAGTTGTCACAAGTATACAAACTCTATTTTGTGTTTGATAGTTTACTAAGTAAATTATTGTTGTTTAAAAAAAAAAAGTTGCACTTGAAGAACAATTTGAGTGACTTTGTAAATTGAATTTAAAATATTTTTACTTTTTAGTGTCTTGAAGCCAATTAATATTATCATGGGTTAAATTAGAATAATTTGGTGCAAATTATTTTATACACAAAAAGTTTTTTTTAACAACGAGCTTATTCATTATTTATAACATAATTTCAAGTTGTAGAACTATGATGTATAAAATTGTATTACAAATTTAAAATATATCTTTATTCTACTAAATTTACATACAACTATTTTTTCTTCAAAAACCATCAATTTTAATAAACAGAAATAATATCAACGTTATACAACTAAATATTGTCACAAAGTATTTCATCAAATCTTCAAAATAGAGAGTAAATATAGGCTTATTTATCCTCTCTTTTTTTTAAAAACATTTCTGATGTGAGTCCTCAAATTTCATAGGCTATATATGTACATGGATTTCCATTGTTCTTGAAAAAAAAAAACCAAATTTTATATGAAGAGGATCCGCTTACACTCTTTTTTTGTGACAACGGATTGCACCTTACATTTTCAAAGTTCAAACAGTCGATCCAAACCGTTCAATATGATGGATACATTAAAATATGCTTGCAGATCAAATTTTATTTTTTGAATTTGTTTATTATTTATTAAGATGGGTACAAAAATTCAATGGTCTGAAAACAACAATTTTGTAAAATACTTAATAAATAGTAAAACAATTCAAAAAAATATAAAATTTGATCTGCAAGCACATTTTAATATATCCATCACGTTGAACGGTTTGGATCGACTGTTTGGACTTTGAAAACTTTGAAAATGTAGGGTGTAATCCGGTGTCACCAAAAAATGATGTAAGTGGATCCCTCCTCATTTTATATATGTGTAAAGTGTATGAAATAAATTCATTGAGTTCATCACAATTGAATTATATGCTAATATTTCACTAAAAATCATAAAAAAAAAATGAATAAAACGTGAATACTTGAGAGTAAAACACAAATCATGTCATTGTGACAGTAAAAAAAACTTATGGTGCATTTAAACAAACCTAGAGGCGGTCTACGCAATTATTCCTACCAAAGGGTATTCTCGGTATAAAATTATAATTCCAAAAATACCCTTATGGAGGTGCCTTGGTTCTGGGTCTACTGCAGATACTGCCCCCCTTCAATAATTTCGCATCTTCAAATTGTAAATAATTACAATTTTACCCCTTGAAAGCAAGGGCCTACCTAATAATTAAGCGAGATGAATTTTGGTTTGTGTTGTCATTTGAAGAACAAATTGGGGGTAATTTGGTAAATTTTTATGAGGTTTCTGTAGCAGATAAAACCATTTTGGATATAGATAGAATCAAAAAGAAAAAAAATCATAAAAATATCTAGTGACCAGTGGTTGACACGTGTACTTTGAAAATATACCGAAAGGATAAGGTGTTTGTCATAATCTATGACAAAACTAAAAAAGAGTTTAAATTTCCAAGAAATTAATAAATGGTCCTTTTAAGTTATATTTCCTTTTGGAAAATTTGCATGGACAAATTAATTTATTTTTGAAGAGATAGTCCAAATATTTTTAGAAATTGGTAAATATTAAAAAAGAGAATGGTCAATATTTACTAATTCTTTGAGGAAATATTTATTATTGATAAGAGCATCTCCAATGGTAATTGTTATTAAATTGATAAACTGATGTGTCAATTGCTAATATAATTGCTGGGATGTATCAGAATTTCTAAATTAGCAAATTTGCTTTAAAAGAAAACGTTTTCTTTTTGATTTGATTGGTTAAAATTCTCTCTATGTATCTGTACCGCTCAATTTTTATTTTTTTAGCTGACGTAGCATTAATTGCAATTCTAATTAAATTTCTGGGATGGAGTGCTTTAAAAATTATGAATGTCTTTAATTGCTAAATTTAGTGACGTGGAACAAATTAATTGCTAAACATTTGCTGGAATGGAGATGCTCTAATAATAATTAATTATTCCCACACCTACTAGAGCTTCTTTCACATTTTTAAATATTGAGTGAAAGAAACGTTGATAATATTTTTTTTTCTTAATATAAAATGAAACTAGAGAAAAATGGATATAACTTTATTTATGTGTGATAAGTTTCAAAGACAACTAATTTATATGTTAAAAAATCACAATTATGTGTTATTTGCAGTTTAAAATAATTTTATGATTGTAAGAACAAAGATTAATTCTGTTGAATTATTTAGGTTAAATTAAGTAAAAATATAGAATCAAGAAATTTGTAGTGCTGAAGATGTATTATTTAGGCTTACTTTATTACTAAAATTCAATTTGATAATATTACTAACAATATAAAACTTAATTATAAAATAGGAAAGAAATTACAATAAAATTTTCAAATATATAATTAAAACTTAATTATAATAATATTTCTAACCGAGCTAAAACTACAAGATTTAAAGAAGTTACAATAAAATTTTCAAATATATATTCTCAAGAGTTTTCAAAAAAAAAAAAGTTACAATAAAATTCTGCATAGTACCATAACTATACTCTAAAGTTTGTTCTTTTGATTTAAAAAAATAAATAAATTTGTTCTGACTGTAGAAATTGTTTAAATTTATTAAGTTCAAAATTCGTTAGCACAAATTTTAAAACATATTAGATAGTTTAGTCTGAATTTGAATAAAATTTGTCCAATTTTTTTAGAACAAAATTCAATTCTAAATATATAGAAAAAAAAAAAACAAGATACTACTACCTGAAATCAAATTAATATTCAAATACAAATTATTTAGTGGATCCTTGCATATGTGGAATAATGGAAAAAAAAAAAAATGAGACCATACATTCTGACAACAAATATTTTTATATTTATTTTATCATTTGCCCTCCATTATTTTTTTAAATAAAAATCTAATCAAACTTTATTTTATTGAGGAGGGGCATACATTTTTTTTTTGGGACAATAATTCCAATTTGTCTTCATTCATTGAATTTAAAGCATAGAGGTTGTTATAATAACTTCTGTTTTGTATTTATTGTAGCAATTATTGTTGTATTTATTGTACCAATTTATCATGCTCTTCCAATAATGTAATTCAGGTTCCTAATATTTTTTTGGTTTAACTAATTATGTCAATTCATGTCACATGGGCACCAACCAAATCATAATTAAAATACAACTTTTCTTGTGTCCTCATCCAAATAATTAAATTCTTATAATGCACTACATAGGAACCAAAAAAAATGCCATGACTTGTGAATAATGAGTAATTTCAAATACCTACATTATTTTAATTTTTTCATGAGGAGACCCTAGAATATAATAATTTGATGAAGAGTGTAGAGAAGTCATGAACATTATCAAATGCATCTCTAATTACAATAATTAACTAAGGTCCTGCAATTAGGGATGTTCATCGGATCAGGTTTAATCGGTTTTAAATTGAATTGAGAGAGTTTGATTTAAATGGTTCGGTTTCTCTGGTTAAATGAATCAGTTTGGTTAATTTTTTTTTAAATTGGTTTAATAGTTCGGTTCAGTTTAGAAATTTTGAAACTGGTTAGATCGAACTGACTGAAACTTTTAAGCCCATTCCCCGCCGAAACCACACATTTAAAAAAATTAAAAATTATGATATCATGTATATTGCTTAGTTTGGTTTAAAACTGGTTAAACCGGACTAAACAAAAAAAAATTAAAAATATCCTATTTCGAATGGAGAATATTTTCCTCAAAAGACCTCTTAATTTTATTTTTAACATTGAGAAAACAAGTATCAAAAGAAAGAAAAAATTATACTGCATTGATTTCGAATTCAAATCCCCTCATGTATCTTACCGCATGAGGTTAAATCAGAACCGTTCGTTATGTATCAACACGAATTTTAAAGCAGTCCACTGCATCTAAACACCAAGCTCGACCATAGCTCATTGTACGTGATCAGATACCGCAGAGGATATTCCGTTAGTATTTTGGACGGAAAAGTATATAGTGATTTGATTGGAACAAATGATAAAGTTGAGTGACTAAAAAGAGACAAATCAAACTTGAGTGACCAATTCATGACAAATAACAAAGTTTTTTAGTGACTTCCAGCGAAATTTACCCTTAATTATTTGCTTCAACCATGGCATTTCAAAAGGAAGAAAAAAAAAAAACATTGATAATATGAAAATAATAAATGGGGAATCTCAGTAAGAATAAAGATAAAGTTTAATTGAGTTTGGAGCTAAAGCAATGTTTTAACTAAGCAAGTACAAATGTTCTATTTTTTATATACTTTTTTTTTGTTGTTGACATGAAAAATAATAAACATTCAAAGAAATAAATAATGAAAATTTTCCTGCAATTGTACAGACTTATTGAAATTCTAGATAGCTCTAGACTGTTCATTTATTAATATAAAATTAGACTTAATCTAAACCGCTTAATTATTTGAATTAAACTATATATATCTGGGGGAGAAAAATGGATATATATACCTTTCAAAACTTCATATATTACATTTTTCTTTCACGCAGACTTAATATATATTTGAATATTAATCCATAAAAAATTCAAATCATCTATGTTCAACCCATAACAATATTTTTATTAAAATTTTACTAAAAAATTATTTTCTATCGTCTCAATTTCTCTTCCATTTGCTTCTTTGGTCTGGTAAATAGAAGAAATGTGGTGCTAATAGGAGAAGAGAATCATTCGTCAACAATAATTGATAACAGATGATTAATTCTAGTGAATATCATGTCCCAGGACGGATCCAGGATTTTCATCGGGAGGAGCAAAAAAATATCAAATCGGGTTTAAATGCCTAATCGGATTTAAATTCATTAACCAATTGGGTACTCGATAAAAAACAATGTTTTAACTTATATTTTCCATGGGAGGTAAAGTCGGTCGAGACCAATAAATCTCTACTAAAACTCAAAATTTAGAGGGCCCCTGGAACACTCTGGATCCGTCCCTGAATGTCCCAATAATGTATTTCAGATATATTCTTGAATCTTTTGGGAGTATTAATTAATAAAATCCATTAATTCACATTGGCACCTAGTCCTACCAAGGAAAAAGTACATTTTATTTGATTTGTAAGCCTCATCAAAATAATTCAATTTGCCAGGTGTTGCGTTTAAAGAATTTATAGTACATATCAAATAGGACCAGCGGGCCCAAATGTTCCTTCTCTAGTCTCTACAGATCCAAAAGGAGATGAAGCATATTTACATGCCTATTTGCATTGTAGAAGGTTTGCTTTAAGATTCGTGCTAAATTAAAATGCAGGATGCAGATCTCATTCTACACGGTTGGGTACTTACAAGATCTGAATTCCAATTGGAGAACAGCAACATCGATCAACTTCAACTTCACTGGGAGAGGAGGGGTTCTGATGGACATAGGACGACATCTTATCAAAATATGTTTAATGTCTGGTCTAAGCAGGGGCGGATCCAGGATTTTCATCGGGGGGGCCAAAAAAAATATCGAATCGGGTTTAAATCCATTAACCAATTGAGTACTCGATAAAAAATAATGCTTTAACTTATACTTTTCAATGTTTTGACTTGTAATTTCTGATGCTTTGACTTATAATTCTAATTACCAATCAAAATTCAACAAATTTATTTCAATTTTAATCCTAAATTTAACCAGAATTACAAATCAAACGTCCAGAGGGGGGCAAAAAAAATTCCGGAGGAGGAGGGCAAAGTCGGTCGGAACCGATAAATCTCCACTAAAACTCAAAACCCAGGAGGGCAGCTGCCCCCCTGGATACACCTGGGTCCGCCCCTGGGTCTAAGCCTTCTGATTCACGTCAAGATTCGCACGAACAGTTTAGATTCACTGATCTATTAAAATAGTACATATTTAAATTTAATTGCTACTATGAATTTTGACGCAAATAAAATGGCTTAGACCGAGCATCAAACAGATTTTGGTCCGATGCCTGTTGGAATGAATACCATGCAAAGTGCAACCTAACTTTATGGTATAAAAATGGAGGAACTGCAACTTGAAACTTCATGCTTGGTTTACTATGTATATATCAACAGGGTTAAAATTCACTATTAGTTTTGTGCTCTAACTATATATATTCCACATCTTTACTTCTCTGTTCTTAAAGTTCAAACAGTCGATCCGAACAGCTCAACATAATCAACATATTGAAATGTGCTTAGAGACTAAATTTTTTATATTTTTTTTTAAATAATTCACTATTTATTTAGATAAGTACAAAATCACTGCTTTTGGACCATCCAAAAACAACGATTTTATACCTATCTAAACAAATAGTAAATAAATTCCAAAAAATGTAAAATTTAGTCTCTAAGCACATATTATTATAGATATCATGTTGAGCAGTTTGCATCAACTGTTTGAACTTTGAAAACAAATATAGAGATGTGGGGTATGGTTTGCGCACAAAACCAATAGTACATTTTAACCCTACTCATATACAAGTATGTTTATTCATTGTAGAGAGAGCATTACATATGAGTATCCCCTCAGTACCGCAGACGAGTCAAAATCAATTCGGTATTTGTTTGAAATATAAGGAGTATGTTTTAAGATTTGTGCCAGATTAAAATGTATGACTCAGATTTAATTCTACAGGGTCAGAGGCATTGGAGTGGATATTCATTGCATATGCCAGCATAGTGACAAGGTTCGCGTATAATACCCGAATTATACCCGAATAATTCGTTTTTTTGGTGATGCCGAACCGAACGCCGAATTATTCGGTTGACCGAACTTTGACCGAATTATACCCGAATAATTCGCGAATTTTATGAACTTTTCCCGAATTTTACGAATTATTCGCGAATTTTTCCCGAATTTTTCCCAGAAAAAAATTTTTTGGTTTTTTTTTTTTTTGCTTCCTTGTAGGACTGAGATCTCTGATCCGGATTATTCCGAATCATTCCCAAATTATACCCGAATTATTCCCGAATCACGAATTTTTGACCCGCCGAACCTTTCCCGAACAATTAATTTGTCACTATGTATGCCAGTCCAGTTCTGTTCCAGGCTGAATAGAGCACATCCTTGTTAATTAATGTAATGTTTTCATCTTAAAAGAGCCCATGGATAATATTCAAATTGGGCTTGGGCTTTAATTTACTTTCCACTTTGTTTCCGGCCCGAAACCCATTTTACTTTAGGCACTTCAGCTCCAATGAGAACAAAAAATTATGAATGCAATGATCTTTTTTCTTTTTCTTTTAATGAGAAAAATAAAGGTCATGCTCTAATTTAATTATATATTGTTTAGTTACAAGGGGTTGTAAAAGCAATATTGCTCAAAACAGTTGAGTTTAAAATTGAAAAAAAGAATTTAAATTGAATTAGGAAAAAGTAAAAATAAAATAACAGAAAACTAAGAGCAACTATAATCTGGTAGAAGCTTGATTATTAACCAGACAAAAACCCTAATTTGGCGATACCAGCAGTTTCAAAATTTAATGACCAAATTAAATTATTTCCTGATTGATTGCATAAGAGTTAAAACAGGAAAATGTTAAAAATTTGACAATATTATACTTAAAAGTTAAAACTGAACACATGCATGCATGATTCACCAGTTAAGACTAAACACATGTTTTTAATTCAGTAAACTTTTTTTGTTCTAAGTACGACATGAAGGAACCAGACCTAAATCATGCATGCATGCATGCATTTGAAATTTTAGTTGTACTCGTTTAATAAATGCAGGATAGAAAAAGAAAAAGTTACAACGAATGCTAAACGTGATACACTTTTATCTTCTTTTCTTTTTTAAAAGTTGTCAGTGATTTACATACACTCCCTTCTAATCAAAATTCACATAAATATTAAAGAAACTTTATACATTTCATCTTGAGTCGGATTGATAAGCCGGATTGACCCGGATTATGATCAGACAGTCCGGATCTAAACAGAAATATTATGTCATCTCGTAGGATAAGGACTCTAGCTCCTACCTGTGACAATAGCCTAAGAGCTCTGATCTCAAAGATGTCACGAATTCGGAATCGGAAGCGGTCTGACAGATATTGGATCAAATTCGGTTTGATGTTCAATCGAAGCCGTCTAATTAGTATCAAGAATCAAAATTCATGTGAATAATTTGTACTGATTAAGTACTTGCCAACTCTAATCAAGTATTAATATTAAACTGAATTTGATCTGATGTCGATTTAATCCCCCCCCAATTCAAGTCATCATGAAAACACGTGGACTTGATACAAAATTTGTGTTGAAAAATTTAATTTAAGCATACAAAGAAAAATAGAAACATTGCCATATTTAACATTCTCTTCACAATAAATATAAAAATAAATAAATGACATAAATGTATGAGTCAGAAAAATTAATTACAAATTAGTAACCTTCATTCATGATGCCAAATTAGTTTAGGGAATAAGTTGGGTACCCAAAGCATTTATCAAAAGAAAAAAACCAACATCTCTCTTTCAAGATTCCTAACTTAGGCTGGAAGTATTTGGCTTTCAATTTGATTATGCACCTAAGTTTAGGTGTCACCAATGAATTCTATATTTTCATGGAAATTAATGAGACATTTTGAAAAGCCACTAGACAAGCTTCCTACTATTAGAGGCACAGTTTAATTTCAAGTTTCAACAAAAGAATAAAGGGTTTGTGATAGAAAGCATGTGGGCCCACATTTCATATTCCAACTGATTTCCTCCATTGAAGGAGAATCTAGATTCTTCCTTTAAATTGTTCTCTTCTTTATTTATTTATAAATCTACCTTAAATTTCAATAATATCATGATATGAATCCAAATCACTTGACATTTCTTATGTATTTGTTGTTCTTTATTCTGCCGTGATTTTTATTAATATCCAAAGTTAATTAGAAATTAATAAAAATGCCCAGCTTCGCTGGGAATTAATAAAAATGTTCATACCGGTCATTTTCTGGCCATTTTCTGACCGGTTCCCATTTTCTAGCCATCTTCCTATTTAAGAAATCTAACAAATATTTGAAAAAAAATTCAATTTTTTTGTTAGATTTCAGTATTTTTGCTATTTGTCTTAAAAAAAAAATTTAGTACCAGCCATTTTCTGACCGGTATAGACATTTTTATTAATTCCCAGCCAATCTGGACATTTTTATTAATTTCTAATTAACTTTGGATATTAATAAAAATCACGGTTTATTCTGATACCCACTAAATGACTGGTTGGTATTTGTTGTTTCCTCTTTTCTTTCTTTATATTCTGATACCATATTTGTTTGTTTGTTTCATTGTTGAATATATCAATGGATTTCTTTTAGTAAAAATAGGTGTCAAGCCCCATTTTCATCTCTTTAATTAAATATATCAAGGGATTTTTGGTTGGTTAATTAAGTAGTACATTTTCTAATTTGGGTATTTTAATTTGCAAATAATCCTATTGAAATTAGTCTCAATTAATTTCTTTCAATTATTGTACTTAACTAGAAACTAGCTCAATATAGCTAGATCTCTAATATTTTTATAGATGTACTATTAATGGATGATTTTGATATAATTAATCAATATAACCTAAATAATGCTTTTGTGATTATTGATGCATTAATTGATAGAGATTTTAACGTACTTAATTCATCTATTCTATCTAACATCTATTTATTATTTATTAATCATTGATGTGCACAGTGACACAAACAGCTACTATTGACTTGTACCAAAATCACATGAGACAAAGAGGAATAATTTAATTACCCAAGAAAAATGATTTATTATTATATCATCTTTAATATTATATATAATTGTTATTTAAATAATTTGACTAGTCAATACTGTGACTAATTACTATATTATGTATAGGCATAGAAAATTTGCCAAAACTCTGTCAAAAAGTTGTGTGAGGTAGAGAGGTTGTAGGGCTTCAAATTTAATTATAAGAGCTTTAGATTTCAATTTACAAGATTTAGGTTTGGGTTTGAGTTTACAAAGTTATATATTATAAAAACTTTGCTTTTACTTTTATATATATAAGATCATGCTTCATTTTAAAAGTATAGATTTCAGTTTAGAAGCTCTAATTTAAGTTCGCATATTTGAAATTTTAATTTACAACTTGATGTTTTATTTCAAAAAAGAGTAGGGTTAAAATGCACAGTTTTGTGCTCCAATCATGCTCCACATTCTTATTTTCATTTTCAAAGTCCGAACCGTTCACCATGATCTGTATTAAAATGTGCTTGGAGACCAAATTTATATTTTTTGAAATTTTTTTACTAATTTTTTAGATATGTACAAAATCACTGTTTTCAGAAGATTTTGGACCATCCAAAACAATGATTTTGTACCTATCTAAAAAATTAGTAAAAAAATTTCAAAAAATATAAAATTTGGTCTCCAAGCACATCTTAATACAAAGATCATGGTGAACGGTTCGGATTGACTATTCAGATTTTGAAAATGAAAATAAGAATGTGGAGCATGATTGGAGCACAAAACCAATGGTGCTGGTGCATTTTAACCCTACTCTTCAAAAAAATAATTATAATAACTGATCAAATTAGTTGGTAAGAACATATATGAGGTAACAATAATATATAGTATTAGTATATCAACTTTTATTAATCAAGTGTTTTAAAGATAAAATTGTAGTGCATGTAACTAACACGCTAGATATACCTTTTCTATTAAAAAAATATAATAGTAGAACATAAAAGCTGACTTGAGCACTACCAAAGCTTTTTTTTGCATCATGCATGCATGTCTACAATGTACCACTGACAAATTTTTCTCTAGAATGTAATTTCAAAGAAGGGAGGAAGAGGAATCACCACTTGCTCTGTGTTTTATTGGTTATATGAATAGTACTAGGAATTAGGAATTAGGTTCCTTTGCCACTAACTTTTGGAAGAGAATTGATAACATGCACTTATAAAAGCATATATTATCTGAATTTCACAGTTTTTGGATATGCATCAAGAGGAGGAATTAAATGTGTTCATTTTTTATGTATTTATTTTCAAAATTTTAATAAATTGAAATCTAAAATTTAAATGTTGAAATGAAATCGTTAAATATGATATATATTATATTATATTTTCTATGCACATGTAAATGATTATGAGTTTTCAATATTGTTATCCGGGCTTGTAAAAAATATACTACTGTTGAATAATTTCTAGACTTTGATTTATAACTTATTAATTCATATAAAACAAAAATAAAAAATGATAATTTCTGGACTTTGCTTCCAACGATTTATTTTGACATATAAGTTTCATAATTTTTGTTATTAAAAAATAAGAGCATTATGGAGACACAAAAATTAAAGACATTTAAACTGTCCTCGTATATCACTTACTAGTATCGTACCCGTGCGTTGCAACGGGACATATTATAAGATTTAACATAGAGAGACAAATCATATAATAATAAAAGAAACAACAACAAATGACTATTTTAATGCAACAACATTCTTTGCATGTCAGTGCATACACAATTTTTACATTATAATTAAATTAATTAAATGTGTAATGTTGCTAGAGAATAAATCAATAATATGCATTTTTTGTTCTCTTCTAAAAATGAATAAGAGGTAGGAAATTCGGAAAATGAGATATGCAATCTGTCTAAATTGGAAATTAATCTTTTTATGCACCAATTAAAGCTGGAGAGATATGGTAATAAATATTTAATGCTAATTTCATTTGCTCAATTCTTGGTATTACTTGTAACATATCGTGTGGTAATACGTGTGGTAAGTATGTTTTTAACTAAATTTAGACTTCTACACATAAAACATATGTATTTAATCAAAAGAAGACATATTATGTGATTGGAGGGCTGAGATTAAATCCAAAATTTCATCTTTCAATTGTAGCCGTTGGCGGATCGGATACCCAACATGCTTAATAATGGAATGGAGAAATATCAAATATAATTTAAAAAACTGTGTATTCGATGAATTTTACAAAAGTAATATATTAGAAATATCACAGAAACATTTGATTGCACAATTTATATCCAGCGAAAATTGCTATAAACAATCAAATGTCTTGTACAAAGGTTTAAATAGCGTTTATCGCGTCATAGCAGAACGGCTGAAAAAACGATGCTATGCCCATATAGCGCCGCTACAGCGCAAAATAGCGCGTTATAACGGCAATAGCGTGATAGTTTTTATGGTCCGAAAATGCTATAGCGCGTTATTTAGAACCTTGGTCTTATATTATCTGACAATTAAGTACTAAATTATAGACATGTCATAGAAACTATAAAAAATTGTATATCTGATTTTGAAGATACAGAAGTGAGAGTTCTCAAATAATTATTGTATAATTTTTGCTCCCAAAAGCTTTTTTATGCTGTATAAACAATGGACGGTGAGAGAATTGGATCCACTTTCTAGAAAAGGAAGAATAAACCTCAATTTTGCTTTCAGAGATTCCATTCCATGATGTCACTTAAATGGGTCCCACAAACAGGCCAGAAACCATGGGCTATAATCAAGAAAATTAACCAATCAATTATGCATAATTGAGCTCTAAGTGTAGTCTTTTGTGTAGCAAGTTAGTAGGAGAAGAGACGATCTACATTAAGGGGGCAACTGCTCCCCGTGAATTTTGAATTTTTTATAAAAATTTATAGGTTCGGATTAACTTTGTCCTCCCTGAAATTTTATTTATCCCCTATGAATTTTGATTTGTAATTTGAGTTAAAATTAGAATATTTTTTTTGAATTCTAATTGATAATTAGAATTAGACTTTAAAGCATTGAAAATTAGAAGTCTGAGCATTGAAAATTAATTAGAGTATTGTTTTTTTATCTAATACCCAGTTAGTTAATGGATTTGAATCCGATTAGCTAATAAATCTGATTTGTTATTTTCTTGCTTCCTCCTTTCTTTTCTTTTCTAACGAAAATCCTAGATCAGCCCTAAGTAGGAAGAATGTACAATTTTTGCAAAGTTTCAGAATAAAATTTAATTTAGGTCATCAAAACATCAATTAGTATTAAAAATTGAGAACAAAGGCTTTTTATTTTTGGCACTCTGTCTTAATTAACCTTCGAATTTATCTTCTTTCTTGTTCATGTTAATTATGATCTTTTAGGTAGAGTAATATTTTTTAAGAGTGAGGCTATGGTGATGTGCATATTTTTCTTTTATGAAGGTGATATGTATATTATAGATCAACTCATGCTACGGATTAAATTTTGTTTTTTTTCAAATTCAAACAATAGATTCATACTGCTCAACACGATCTTCATATGAAATATGTATTTGGAGATCAAATTTTTTTTTTTTAAGAGTGAGATTATAGATCAAATCATGCTATGGATTAAATTTTGTTTTTTCAAATTCAAACAGTCAATCCATCCTTCTCAACACGATCTTCATATGAAAAATATACATGGAAATCAAATTTTATATATTCTTTTTAATTTTTTTTCTTTTATTTTTCTAGATATGTAAAAATCACTACTTTTTGATGATCTATAATATCTTTTATCTAGTGATTTTCCATCCATCCATTAAAAAAATAGTAAAATAACAAAAATATAAAATTTGACCTTAAACTAAAGTTTGATATGAAAAATCATATTGAGCCGTTCAAATTTACTACTTATACTTTGAAAACATAAATATAAATCTTACTCTTTGACTAATAAAAGATGTACAAAGCTGTTTTTTCCTTGTCTTTTTTTTGAAATTTGTACAGAAACTGTGAAGTCATGAGCAAGACTCGAACTCTCGACCTTTGAATAGTTACAATCCTATAATATTTTTTTTTTGCTAACAAACTATGCTACCATCTCATCTCTGCTTTTTTTTTTCTTGTCAATCATGCATATATATATATATATATAGTTACATGTGATTATACTATAAGAATGTCAATACAAGATCCCAAGGAAGGCCAGATATTAAGACTCACTCTAGCACCAAATAAAGCCATTTAGTGTGATGTAACTATTCTATTAGCTCTAGTCTTCACCTCTCTCTCTCTACAGCTCACCCTCTCTCTCCCCACCCCAACCCAAACCTTGCTATAAATTCCCTATCAATTCCCCTCACAACTCCCTTTTCCCCCTCCTCTCTTCTTCCTTTCCTATTAACAAAACACTTTGTGCTTTTGTTTGCCTTCTATACACCACCAATTCATACAACTCCTAGCCTGGTGAAGAATCTCATTCACCTTCATGTGTAATATTGATAGATAAAGAGATATATATATATAGATGCCAACAATGCAAACTAAGCACAAACTAGCCCTCATGCTCCTCTCAAGCACCCTCCTCCCCCGCGGGGCCCACCTCGTTCACTCCTTCTCCGTCGTCTTCCTCTACTGGTTCTATGTCTTCTCAGCCTCCGCTTCTCACTGACCCCCCGGCTCTCGACTGTAGCTAGCTAGCTTATAAATTATATATAAATATAATTATATATAGATATCTAGCTATATATTTTCAACTCTCATAATCTGCTAAATTAATACATGCATGGCTTCTCCTGGTGGTTCTAACTCTTCAACTACCGGGACCTCGTCGGGTCTGAAATCCGAGACGAATAATAGAAATAAGAAGAGAGAAATTATAAGCCCTTCTTCTTCGGGTGGTTACGACAACTCATCCGGTATTTCCTCAGGGCTTGTTGGGTCGGAGGATTTCTCCGAGCTGCAGACCCTGATGGAACAGAGACGGAAGAGACGGAAGGAATCCAACCGGGAATCCGCGAGACGGTCCCGCATGCGCAAGCAGCTCCACCTGGACGGTATGGCCAGTCAGGTGGCCAGCTTGCGTGCGGAAAATTATAAAATGCTTGTCATGCTCGAGCGAGCCAACGTCGGCGTTCTGACGGTGGAGGCCGAGAACTCCGTGCTCAGGACGCAGATGATGGAGCTCAAGTCCAGGCTAAGATCTTTGAATGAGATCATCAAGTGCATCGGTGGCGCCGGCACGAATCTCGATGCGGTTGGAGACACTACCGGATTGGTTGGTCCTTGGAATATGGGAATGGGAATGATGCCTGTGATGCAATCTGTGGATCTCTACCAGTGCTTCCAGGCTTGATTTCAGATCTAAATAAACTGCTTTCATATATTTTTTTTAATTGGTCATGAATCATAATTGCAACATGATTAGGGATGAGTTGGTGGTGTTGTGCATGGAAACCAAATATAAGCATTTGGGGGCTTTTTTTTTAATCAATCCATGGTGTAGTTTTGCAAGGGTAATTTTGGAAAAAAGACACTGTGGTGGACCCCATTTGTTTTATTGTTGAGGACCTTGAGGTCATGTGGTAGGTATGTATGTGGTTCTACTGTTTTAGGTTTTGGGTTGGAAATTTGGAGAATTAGACAAAGAAAAAGGATATTTTGGTTTCTTTGGGTGCTCTTTTTTTGGGCCCAGGGAGGTCAATGTAATTTGTGGAAAGTCTTGGTGTTTGGCAGGGTACTTTATTAGAGAAGAAGAGGTGTATGCAATAAGTAAGAAAGAGAATATTAATGTAATTTATGTGTATGACTTGACTGTATAATTAATTAATGAAATTATTATTATCATTAGTTTTCTTGTCTTTCCTTTCACTATCTTGCATGTAAATTGTTAAATATGTTGTGCCTAAATGACATTATACACTTGTCTTTCAATCATTTCAAGAGAATTTTCTCAACAAAAAAAGAAGAAGATAATGTTAGGAGAAAATTTATGTGAGAAATTTTGCTTTAACCAACAAATGCAACAAGAGTTATATATCTTGCTTTCTACTACCTAATTATAATTAGGTAATTTGTACTTTTCCAATATTTCCAAAAATCAAGGGTGATAGTGTAAATTATCCAAAGAAAATTGGCACACAAAACAAAAGAGAGTGTTTGGAACAACTCATTCCAAAGTCCAAACAGAAATTATGATTGGAAATGGACAAAACATTTCTATCACAAATTCAATAAATAGGTCAAGAGTCATCACAAATCTTTGTCAGGTTTTATATTGAAATGAAGAAAAGACTTTTTTTCTTCTATTACTTTTCACACCACATGATGATATCGAAATGGACTCTGCTGGTTTTCCGAAAGAAAAATATGAACCTGTTTTTCCGGATCTAACCATTCAAATTTTTTCATTCACGTATCTTGATAAAGAAACTTTTTCATACACAAATCTCGACGAATTTGAATGGTTGGATCTGAAAAAACAGATTCCTGCTTTTAGTCGAACTCGATGATATCATACCTTTCAACTCTTCAATTTTGACGCCTACTTTTAATCTCCCAAATTTTACCTCCAGCAATTTGGACCCGGATCCCCTAAAGTAACCCAATTTTTAGGTTTTGGATCGGGACCGTCCAAATCGAATTTGTCGCTCGAGATCGTCTCGAGATTCGAACCTATCTCTCGAAATGCGTGCGCTCCACTTTAGTTGGATGGTCACGGACTCGAATCGGACGATCCCGATCCAAAACCCAATTTTTGGGTTACTTCACTAGATCGATGCATCACCAGCATCTATTATTGGAGTGCGGGTTGTTTGATGCATGGTTGTAGTTGTTTGATTTGCATTAAAATTCGTGTATATTTGATCCGCACAAATTTTGATACGGATCGAACAGTTCCAACTAAGCATTAAACCGATTTTAGTCTAATGCATGGTTGAAGCCGTTTGATTCGGGTCAACATTCGTGTACATTTGATTGGCACAAATCTTGATGTGAATCAAATGGTTCTAACTGAATATTAGACCAATTTTAGTCTGATGTCAATCAGACCGTATTAATTTTCGAAAACAACATTTCTGCTAAATAATCCAGCAGTATTCATGGTCAATTATGTTGAATTACTTAGCAGAACTAGTTTTTTTTTATTAATTTTTTTTGTCAAATTCCACTAGATTATTCAGCAGGATAACCTAGCGGAATTGGTCATAAATTTCGCTGGATAATCCAACAGATATATTATATTTGATTTTTTTTCCAAATAATGATGTTATTTTCTTTAATTTGATTGATTTATATGTTATTAATAAAAAAATTGGCTAAAAGGACAAAGTTATCAACTTAACATATATATAACTTAGGTACAATTTGTGGTGGCATATTTATATTTGTTTCCTACAACAAGAAAAGAAAAGGCAGAGTTGAGCTCAACCTAAGAAAAAAAAATCATTATATATTTGTTTCTATCTCCCCCCTTCCAAATTTAGGTATATAGGGGCCACTACAGAATTCCTCAACTCTACAAGCATTTTTTATTTATACATTTTATCTTCAACTAAGATGTGTATGTATCAGTGTTGTAAATAACAGTATGCAGTGGTCGAACGGACGGAGTACCGTCAAGCGATTGATTGGAATTATACAGACTATTAATCGTTTTATTAAAATTATGTGTATATATTCATAATTTATTAAAAATAATTATTTAACTCATCAAACTTATCAAATAAACTTAATTTAATTTAATTCTATTATTATGACATAACACTACGGCCTACACTTATTTCTTCTTAATAATACATACGCACTTTACATGTGTAAGTAACACATTTGTTTAATGAAAAATTAAATTCGAGAATTATGCTTTTTCAAATACTAATAACATACTATTTGAAAGAAAATGAAACATTCCAACATAAAATAACTATATTTAGTTTATGATAACAACTTAATTTAATATATGAACATGTCATACTAATTAAAAAAAACTACATCAGTAAGTTAGAAAAATATATGATATATTAATAATAGAAGAATTAATCAATTTTAAAGTAAGTAAGAAGAAAAAACATATATAAAAAATATTGAATGTATATCCAAGTACAAATAAAACAACAATATAGGATTTATGAAACTTATTATCACACAGTCACAGAAAAAAAAAAAGCAATATGTAAATAAATATTCATTGAAATAAACGGGAATAAACGAAATAATCGGAAATAATCAGGAATAATCAGCCGGTTAATCATAAAATATCCGCTAACATACTTCCGATTAGTGTATTCATAATAGTTTGGCTGCCGTTAAGGATTAAACAAACGTTTAATCGACCATTAAGGCCTTTTTTACAACACTAGTTTATATTTTTAAACAAATATTCATACTTTGACGGTAAAAGTATTTATTTCTTGTATTTCTAGTAATAAGAAGATTCTGAAATATGTATTTTTATTTATTCAACGGAATTTTTAGCTTGAACTTTCTTATATTCATTCAGATAAGAAAAAAATAACAATACTTTGTACATTAAGAGCATCTCCAACCCATCAATCCGTAAAAAATAAAAAACAGCTGGAAAACACTGTTTAAAAATTAAGTTCATTTTAATTTCTTAACCCAGAAATTGGGTCAGAGCCAATAGGAAAGAAAACGAAGGGGTCAGAGGTAATAGAAAAGAGAGAGAGTACCAACATGTCCAAAAGAAATCGTATGCTTTATAAGCAAATTTGTTTTTTTAGAAATCGGCTTACAACCAAACAATTAATATTAGCAATTAACACATCAGATTAGCAATTTAAAAGAAATCTCCATTGTAGATGCTCGTATAAATAGTCACAATATCAGACATAATTTGAATGTGAAATAAAAAAAGCTTTTAGGAGCACAGATAAAAAGTGTAGAACATGAAACGTCAGCATAATATTTTTATAAAAAAAAAAATGAAGGTGGTGTAATTTTTATTTAAAGAGAGCCACAATATATCTCATTTACCACCATTCAACACCTGAAAGGCCACAAAAATGTGATGAATATGACAACAATGGAAAAATAGTTTTTTCTAATTAAAAATAGAGAAGGTGGCCTAATTTTTATTTAAAAGCCTAATTAATTAACATACCTCATTTAGCACCATTCAATCCCCTGAAAGGCCAGAAAATGACATTTCAAATTTTGTTTTCTTGTTTTTTGTATTTTATAAACTCTCATGGTGGATGTGGAAAATTGTGCACTTAAGTCAAAAGAAGCTAGAGTATAAAATCCCCAAATTGCTATGTACATCTCTTTCTCCTTCCTTAAAAAATGCAAAAGGTTAATAGTATCAATCATTGTTCTAAACTTCTAATACCTAATGATTTTCTCAGTTCCACTGTTCTTGTAAAATACAGTAATTCTGAGTTCAAAATTGAGAACTCAATGCTTACATCACAATCTCTTACTTTAAATTGACAAGAAATATTGAAATGTGACATGTCACTAAGTTAATTAAAGCTGATTAATTAGTGGAAGATTGATGTAAATTTCACATTTCACAGTAAAACCAACCTCCAAAAAATGCTTCTTCTTTAAGTAATGGATCTTCTATGATGCATTTTATGAGGCAGGCATGAGTTATGTAATATTGTAACGGGTGCAAATTAATTACACGCATGTATATACCCATAGTAACAAGATTCGCGAATAATATGTAAATTATTTGAATTTGAGCCGTTGCCGAATCAATCCGGGTATTATTTGGTATATCTGAATTTTTTTTTGAATTATTCGCGAATTTTACGAATTATACTCAAATTATTTCCGAATTATCCACGAATTTTACGAATTATACCCGAATTATTTCTAAATTATTCGCAAATTTTACGAATTATACCCGAATTATTTTCTGGATTAAAAAACTTCCTAGTATATATATTTTTTTGGCTCTCTTGTGGGACTGAGATCTCCGGTCCGGACTCAATGTATAATTCTAAATTATTCTCGAATTACGAATTTTTGTTCCCACCAAACTTTTTCTAAATTATTATAGTGTATAACATGCTTCACATAATCTACCACTACATATTAAATATTGTTTGCATTTTACGTTGGAGCCCCCGAATGATTTTTTTCTAGTTCGCCCCTGCAGTTATGTAATATTGTAACGGGTGCAAATTACATGCATGTATATACAATATTGAATCTGCATTTTATAACCCGCTTCACAGAATCTAACACATATTACAAGTACAATAAAAGGAACAAAGAATCTCTTGCCAGGAAGCAAATGCAAAGTAAAAGTATGAAAAAACAATTATTATTTTATGTACCTTAAAGCAATTATTATTTTGATTTCAGATTTCCATATCAATTCGGTACTTCTGATACTAAAACATTAGTACGGAGAGGAGGTTGAAATGCCTCCATCTCCATCGTGCCTTAATTTTTAAAATTTTAATAATTTAAAATTTAAAAATTAAAATAAAATTGTTAGATATGATCTACATTATTTTATCTATGCACGTGTAAAAAATTATGACATTTCAATTTTGTTTTAGTTGTCATCAAGAGCTTGTAAAAAACGTACTAATGTGGATAATTTTTAAACGTTGATTTTTCAACTTATTGATTCACATAAAAACAAAATTAAAAGGTGATATTTTTTTATGAGCACATAGATAAAATGATGTAGACCATATCCAACGGTTTTATTTTGACTTTTAAGTTTTAAATGTTGAGTTATTAATGTTTTTAAAAATGGAGGCACGGTGGAGGCACAAAAAATGGAGGCATTTGAACCCTTCTCTAGTATGAAATGTTTCCAATTTTTTTTAATATAGCCAGGACGGATTTAGGATTTTTGTTAGAGTATGACATAAATTAGATTCAAATTCATTAACTAATCAGGTGCTAGATATAAAAAATAAAAATAATCTCGTACATAATAAAAAAATAATAAAAATAGTCTTGTATATAATACAAAACAACTAAATAGTATTCTTTTACATATTAAAAATAACAAAAACAATATAGAGGCAAATTAATTTCAAAATTCAGGAGAGCAGTTGACCCCCTTGATATACACTGAATCTGCCTCTCAATACAGAAACATTCCTACTAAAATTTTATAAAATTTTGTCCGAAATTTTATTTTTCTTTTTTGGCAAAAGTTGCAACAAATATTAATCCCAATATGAAGCTATAAATTCAGAACTATAAAATGTTGAAATTTTAAAATTGTAAAAACACAAAAACAAAAAACAAAAAAAAAAAATTGAATGCATGGAAGGACTGGTAAGTAAATATTATGTTTCCATGGGTACATATAAAATTTTCCTAGAGAAAGTGGGTTGAAAGAGATTAGGTAATGTAGATTATCTCCTTCACAGTGTTTCTAACTTTTCTCTTTAAACAAAACAAAATGGAAGGGATGGAGAAAGGCAGAAAGGTGCCTCTGTTTGTTTGTTTCTTTGCTCTTTTGGATCTGCTTACATAACTTAGGTAAAGGTGCAAATTGCTTTGTGGGTTTGCGTGTGCAGATTGGATGCTGATATATGCATCCTCTTACCACCTCCTCTGCTATTTTCATAAATTTCAGCAACGTACAATTTCTCAGCAATAGTGTGACATTCTGAATTCGGATTCAGATTAGCTGAAATCCGAGATCCATGAACAGTAACCCTGAAATTTCTGAAATCCGAGTCCATCCGTCCAACTTTTTCTGTGCATGCATCTTGAAACAGCTGGGTTTTTCTGTGTACGCATCTCGAAACAATTCAATGGCTGGATTCGAGATTTCAGAAATTTCAGGGTTACTATTGATGATCTCGAATTTCAGCAGATTTGGATCCTCTGAATTCATATCCGAAGCGGATACATGACGAGGTAGAATACTTCTGGCTGAGATAGAATCAATTTGGTGTCAATTTAGAATATAGGAGGTTTGTTTTGAGATTTGTGTCAGATTGAAACAAACGACTCAGATCTCATAATATAAGGCAAAATATTGTACTAGATTTGAATTCAAGACATTTCTCTTTTATGAAAAAAATGGTTAAAGTTGGAAGCAGAGTTAGAAACTTGGTATTAAAAAAAATATTAAATTATGTAGTGTAGTATAATTTTATTTTATAAGAAATGTTGAAAATTATTGATACATGTAAAAATTACAAATTTTTAATTTATAGAGACCTTAGCTTCTTTTTTCCTCGCAATTCGCCGCTCTTGTTTAAGACATTTTTTTTCTTATTAACTTCAATTGAAAATATATTTAAAATTAGAGTGTTCCACATGAAGAGCAATGTTTAACTAACTATATTAGACAGCTCTTAAAATTTTATAATGGAAGAATAGGAATAATATAATAATAATATTAATGATAATGATTTTAACTTATAGTGATGAAAGACTTGAAATTTATGTGTGTAATACTATTAATTATGTAAAAGTGTGATTACAAACTATTTATCTATATATCAATAAATCAAGTATGTGAATAATTCAAAATTAATGTATGTAATACTATAAATTATGTGAAAGCATGATTTCAAACTATTTATCTATATACCAACAAATAAAGTATGAGAGCAATGATGAAAAAAACTTTCATTTTTTTTTATCCTAATCAACATTTTTCATTATTATTCCATTTTTTATTATGCTAATTTTAAATTGTATATTAGTGCAATTAATTAAAAAAAAAACATGGTAGTGCTGTCCCCATGCATGCGCATCCCCACTAAAAAAGAGATCAATAGGCAAAGGCAAATTGGAGGTTTTATATTGGTTAAGAGTTTGCCTTGTTGCAACTTAGCTTTCCTTAGTTTCTTTTCTTTATTTCATTTTCTTTTTGAAAATGTGGCTTTTCTTCACTTTCTTTTTTCTTTCTCTTTTCTTTCTTCAACAAGTGTCACTCATTTGCCTGTGGCAACCACATATGCTATAATTTATATGATGAGTCACAACCCCATTAATTAAAAATATTATAGCATTTATGTTACACTTTTTATTCTAGTTTCTTATGAGAATTTTTTTTTAAAATTCATGAGATAATATGAGAATTTCATAATTAACAAGTTTTTTTTTTATAAGAAATCACTTTCTAATTTTTACATTTAACGTGTCAAATTTTAATTAATTTTAGAATTGAAGATGCTCCAAGTTAATTTTTATTTTTGTATAGTATAGCTGCATTTATTTCATTTATGTAGATGTTTTTATGAAATAAGTAACCTTGTAAAGAAGTATTTACAATTAGTTTGTAACTAGAACAATTTTATTTTTAATGAATTGAATATTATAACTTGCCAGCAAAGAATTTGATTGAATGATAAAGAAATTCACAATTTAATCATCATTTGTTGATATTTCATAATTTTATCTAATCTGATATGCTCAATAGTAAGCAATTACATAAATTTTTATTCTTACAAATGTATTAAATATTTTGTAAAGAATCAGAAAGATGAAAAAAAAAATTGATGTCATAAAATGAATCAAATTATTACCTCGGTTCTTAAGAAACCGAATTATTTGGTTTTTTTTTGTGCATTAATTTTTTTTTTCAATCTTTCTCATTTCCGACAAAATGTTTATATATTTGAAAAATGAAAAATAAAAAATTCTGAAGAAATTGACTGGAAGCGATGCTTCTGGTAACAATTCACAATTACCAACAAAAGTATGAATTCAGAGTATCTAAAATTTGTAGCCATGAAACACATCAAAATCAGATTTGATGGACCGACAAGCATTAATTGTAGTACATGCTTTTGAATTTTTTAAAAATCAATTTTTGTAATTGTACTGTTACTCTGTTAGATTATGTACAGATTGGTGTTTTTGAGTCTTTGTTTTTATATGTCAGCTGTTGTACCAGTACAGTTATGAAAGATACATATTATATGTCAGCTGTTGTACCAGTACAGCTATGAAATGGGATCAATATATAGCTTCAAATTTATAAATTTCCCAAACAAATGCTCAACAGTTTTGCAATTGTATATATATTTTTTTATATCTATACAAGTATTAACTGCTAGAGGAAATTCAAATTGTCAACATGATCTTCATATGAAAATGTACTTATAAACTAAATTTTACATTTTTTTTATATTCTTACTATTTTTTTAAATAGATAGAAAATCACTATATTGAATGGTCTAGAAATTTTAGATCAAGTGATTAACTATCTTACAAATATAGTGAAAAGATTCTAAAAAAATGTAAAATTTGATCTACAAGTACAAACCATAGTACACACCAGTGTTGTAAATAACGGTATGCACTTGTCAGACGGACAGGGTACCACTAAACAATTAATCAGGAATAATCAGCCATAATCGGAAATAGTCAGCAGATTAGTCAGGAAAATCAATAACAGTTTGGTCACCGTCAATGACTAATCGGCCGATTAATCGACCTAATCGGCCTTTTTTTACCGACAAAAGCATTAATTGTAGTACAATTTGCTTTTGAATTTTTTAAAAATCAATCTTTGTAATTGTACTGTTACTCTGTTAGATTATGTACAGATTGGTGTTTTTTAGTCTTTGTTTTTATATGTCAGTTGTTGTACCAGTAGGTCCAGTACAGCTATGAAAGATACATAATATATGGGATCTCTAGTTTTAATGAAATGGGATCAATATATGGCTTCAAATTTATAAATTTCCCAAACAAATGCTAAACAATTTTGCAATTGTATATATTTTTTATCTTTATGCAAGTATTAACTTATATGGATCAATATCTTTGTTTTCAAAATTCAAATTGTTGATCTAAACTGTTCATCTCCATATAAAAATGTACTTATAAACTAAATTTTACATTTTTTTTAAAAAAAATTTAGATAGGTAGAAAATCACTATATTTGAATGGTCTAAATTTTTTAGATGAAGTGATTAACTATCTTACAAAAATAGTAAAAAGATTCTAAAAAAATGTAAAATTTGATCTACAAGTACAAACCATAGTACACACCAGTGTTGTAAATAACAGTATGCACTCGTCAGACGGACATGGTACCACTAAGTGATTAATCAAGAATAATCAGTCATAATCGGAAATAGTCAGCCAATTAGTCGGAAAAATCCATAACGATTTGGTCACCGCCAATAACTAATCGGCCGATTAATCGACCTAACATACCAAACGCGTTATACATAGTATGGACCAATCTATACTATGCATAGTACCATAGCCTCACTCTAACTACTATTATTCATTTAATTGAAATGATCCTTTGGACCCCTGTACTATGTTATCTCTGCTTTAATTTGTTGGAATGAAAGAAAGAAAGGCAGTAGGAAAAAAAAAATAAAGTAGAAGAACTGTTCATGCACATGAAAACAGTGAGCAGCTAGCAAGGAGGGATCTGGTGCATATCTGTCAGAAACTTAGTGCTTGCCAGTATATAAAAAAGAAGGAATAACAACTTATGATATTCAAATTTCAAATTTAAGTCGGTGAGATATGACAAAAGCTACACCTCAAAAATTGCATAAGAATATATTATCTTGTTTGTTCTTAGTCATAATACATTGGCATATAGTTGAGTTATTCAAGGACTAATTTACCTTCAAAACCTTTAAACTTAGTGTTTGCCAGTAAGTTAAAAAGTGGAATAAGTACTTGAATTTTCAAATTTCAAAATTTAAGTCAGTGAGACATGACAAATGCAACACCTCAAAAATTGCATAAGAATAAATTACCTTGCTATTTTAAGTCATAAAAACATTGGGTATATGGTTGAGTTATTCAAGGGCTAATTTACCTTCAAAACCTTAAAACTTGGTGCTTGCCAGTAAATAAATAAAAGGGGAGTAACTACATGAATTTTCAAATTTCAAAATTTAAGTCAGTGAGACATGACAAATGCAACACCTCAAAAATTGCATAAGAATAAATTACCTTGCTATTTTAAGTCATAAAAACATTGGGTATATGGTTGAGTTATTCAAGGACTAATTTACCTTCAAAACCTTAAAACTTGGTGTTTGCCAGTAAATAAATAAAAGGGGAGTAACTACATGAATTTTCAAATTTCAAAATTTAAGTCAGTGAGACATGACAAATGCAATTCTGCAAAAATTGCATAAGAATAAATTAGCTTGCTGTTTTTAGTCACAAGACTTGTGTACCTGAGCAATTGAAATCTTAGGTTTCTTGACTATTTCAAAGGCCAATATGAATAAAGCAAGCAAGCACCAATGACAAATGCTTATAAGTCAGTGTATCCGTTTTTAATGTCTAAAAAGTCGATTCAAACAATTCAACATCATCTCCATAATCCATATTAAAATCTGTTTGGAGACCAAATTTTATATTTTTAGAACCTTTTTACTATTTTTTTAGAATTTTTGAAAATGAAGAATTTTCAAAAATAATGCATTAAGATGCATACAAAAACCTTCATTTTCATCCCTTGACTTGATACTAATTAAATTCGAAAATATTAAAAAAATTATATGTAAATAAAGCTATGAAAAAGGAGATGTTTGACCGGTTCAAATTTGTCATTTAAACTTTGAAAATGAATATATAATTTATAAACATATGTCATGATATTCTTATAGAAGTTCAAATGTTCAGTAAATTTCAATGAGAATTAATGAAATCTGAGGTCAGTTCAAATGTTCAGTAAATTTCGTACAAGTTCAAAAGCTTAAGCGCAGTTTAGTTGTAAAACCGCTCGCACTATAACCTTCAATGTTAGCAGGTATCACAAAGGACAGGTACCAAAATTTACGGTACCATCCATACTTTCAGTATCATAACTTGCACAAAAGTAACATTTTATTTTATAACTACAATCTAGAGTTCTAGACAAAGCTTCATAACACCTGTTCATTGCAAAAGAATTATAAAACCAGAATCTATCCAAAATCCAACAGTCACAGAGCAAAGCATTAGAAAGTAAAAGCCAAGAAACTGAATCAGCAGCTACACACTAGTCTAAGAAAAATGCCTCAAAGAAATGATGCGAATGGGTCCCACACATCAGGCAGTTTTGGGCTTGATTTTCTTTACTCTAGAATAGAGGAACACTCCGGCAAGTGCTATTCCAGTACCTGTTAAAATAAATAACAAAGAAACGATTAATGAGGTAAAGAAGACGTGAAAGGCGTTTGTTCTCTATAGAACTCAATTTTCAGTAACTAACTGTCAGGCCCATTCGTAAAGAAATAAAGAGTGAGGCTACAGTATTATGCATACCACAGATTGGTTCGTGCTACATATCAATATTGTCGTTTTCAAAGTCCAAATAGTCGATCTGAATGATTCAACATGATTTCATATGAAAATATACTTGCCGACTAAATTTTACAAATTTTAGAATTTTTTTACTATTTTTTAGGTAGAAAATCACTACTTCTGAATGGTCAAGTGAAGTTTCTACTTATCTAAAATAAAATAGTAAGATTTGATCTACAATTACATTTTGACATGGAGATCATGTTGAATGGTTCATATCGATTGTTTGGACTTTGAAAATAGTGATATTGATCCATAGTACGAACCAAATATGTGCTATGCATAGTATCATAGCCTTACTAAGAAAGAGTGAGGCTATGGTAATATGCATATTACAGATCAACCCGTGCTATGGATCCATATCTCTATTTTCAAAGTTTGATAGTCAATCCAAACCGTTAAATATGATCTCCGTATGAAAAGGTACTTGTAAAGACCAAATTTTACATTTTTAGAATTTTTTACTATTTTTTTAGATAAGTAGAAAATCACTGATTTTGGATGGTCCAGAATTTTCAAATCAAGTAATTTTCTAATTATCTAAAAAAATAGTAAAAAAATTCTAAAAGATGTAAAATTTTGTTTGCAAGTACATTATAATATGAAGAGAATGTTGAACGGTTCAGATCGACTGTTTGGACTTTAAAAAAAGAGATATGAGTTTATAGCGCTGGCCGTTGTGTAATATGCATATTACCATAGCTTCACTCGATATAAAATGCTATACAAGTTTAAGGATAATGTTAGGGGTATGCATGGAAAACTGTTGTTCACAGGATGGCATTCCAGTGTGCAAGAGCAAAGATGTTCACAAAAGGCAAATAAGCAATATAAATGTCAATTATTTCTAATATATAAATGTCAAATATTTCAAACAGTATAATAAAAAAATTGTAAAAAAAGGGGGAATGAATTACCAAGAGAGTTGATGGGAGAAACAGGAGTTCTGAAGAAGAGAACTGAGGTGACAATGACCACCACCCGCTTCACACAATTACCCACAGAATGCGTCACTGGTGATACCTTCGACAGTATCATATATGATACCTATTTTCCATGTTCCAATCATAAAACTATTAGCCATTGCAGTTATTTTTTCGAAAACATTAACTCATTTGTTTTAAAGTTGTAAAAAGGAGACAGTATATCTGGTATGCATGAAAAGATTTAAAATCTACAAGCAAACATGTTTGCAGATCAAATTTTTTAATCTATTTCTGGAATGTTTTCATTTAAAAAACGATAATATTGTTCCATTTAAAAAACTATGGTACTATGCATAGCGCGTATTGGTATGTACTATGGATCAATATCTCCATTTTCAAAGTCCAAACAATCGATCTTGAACCGTTCAACATGATCTCTATATGAAAATGTACTTGTAGATCAAATTTTACCTTTTTAAAATTATTTTTTACAATTATTTTAGATAGGTAGAAATCACTTGATCTGAAAATTCTAGACCATTCAAAAGTAGTGGTTTTCTACCTATTGAAAAAATAGTAAAAAAATTCTAAAAGATGCAAAATATATTCTGCAGATAAAATTTCATGAAAAAATCAAGTTGAATGGTTCAAATCGATTGTTTGGGCTTTGCAAACAAAAGTATTGATCCGTAATACAGACCAATCTGCACTATGCATAGTACCATAGCCTCACTCTTATTTTAATATGTTGACTCACTGATTTTTACTTCGGTTTAGAGTCTTGAAACACCTTTTTAGTAAATATTTCTATTAGACACTTTAGTTTCAACCAGTTATTGTGATTTAGAAAAAAAGGTTAATAATAAAACAGAAAAATCACCTGCTGGTATGCGTGAAAACAGAGAGCAGCAATGAGCGACCTAGTGTATAACTGCTTTACATTCAAGCCCTGCAAAAAAAAAAATGTATTGCTTCGAAGTTTCAGATAATCAATCTACCTAGACAACAGAGACAAGATAAATTTTAAGATGAAAAAAAAAAGTAAAAATACTTACAGCAGCCTCAAGGAAAGTAGGGGTTACTTTAACACCATCGACAAAGAAAGTTATAGGGGCCAATAGGAAAAATGACATTATTGTTATAATAGAGAAGAGGCTGATATTGTCCAGAGATTCCTGCGAAAGTTAAAAAAGAAGAAAAACAAAAGGAAAATATTAATTGTTAGACTTGATTTAGGGGCTTAGTTATGAAAGTACCATAAAACAAGGATCATTTGGTACAAACCAAATTAGAAAAATACAATTAGAGGAGAGGAAAAGAAATCAACTCAGTTCAGATATCTTAATACTACACATCAGCTCCTCTGAAGTAACTCAAATTTTGAGTTTAGATCCGGACCGTCCGGTCAGAATTCAGGCCAATCCGGCCCGAGGTGGAATACACGGTACCCCTTTAATATTCGTGCCAAAGCAGATCAGACAGTCCGGATCTAAACTCAAAATTTGAGTTACTTAGGTGATATGAATATGTACCTGACCTGCAGTTGAATCTGCTTCTCTCTGGTCTCTTTGTTTTTCTTTAGTTTGCTTAATTGATTATTGTTTTGGCAGTATGATTATGCATGCATAAGCTAAAAGATTTTAAACGAAAGTAAATTGGAGAAATTTAATAGTAAAGAATAGTTATGGATACCTCTTTCTTAACCATGACCTTCTTGCTAAGAACATTACGGGATTGAAACGTCACATTGGATGCCATGGCACTCCAAAATCCAGCCCTATTAAAAGAAATAGGTAAGTTATATACTGCTAACTTTGCTCTGAAGAACAATAAAGGAAAATAAAAAAAGCAAATTAAAGTCAGAGATACTATTCCTAGGATTTATTCTTCCTTCGCTCTTTAACAGGTCGGGTCGGGTTAATGAGTGGCACTTCAAAATCCACATACCAAGCTTCCAATAACATTTATAATATCAAGTAGATTTGTGCCTTTCATTTGCCGTTTTTTTTTTTTTTTTTACAAAAAGTTGTTTATAAATGAGTGTAGTAACATAACTAAGTATAAGTTGAGATATTATTCAGTCTCTAATTGATTAATTGGAACCAAGTATGATAGAACATAGCTAATTGAAGTTTAGTTGACAACTCGTGGCAAATTGAGGGTCAAATATTCATGCAATGACATTTCATATAATTCAACACAACATATTTTAACTAACAATAAGAACATCATTCATTAGACAACACTATTGATATAGTGATAATAAACGAATTCTTTTCAGCAAAATAAAAGATTAATAAATTCAACAATGCATAAGCATAATTCATTTTTAAAGTTAAGTAGATCCAAAACATAATTTAGAGCTCTTCCAAAAATTATAGGAGACAAGTTCAATAATATTATGCAGTCAGGTGCGGTCGGGTCGGGTTTCAACTGATACATATTATAAAACCCATAACTAATATATATCTAGCTGGTTAATTAAAATCCAATCTGTACCTAACCAAATAATTTTAAAAATCCATTGTATATCGGGTCAGATTGGTCGGGTCGGACTGCTTGCTTGTACACCCCTAGTGGCAACTAAGGTATAGTTGGAGCTAATATAGGAACATATCTTAACATACTGTCTGCAATTGCATTTGCTCAGTTAATAATGCACACAATATCTATAGTATTAACAATTTATTTATACCACGCACCAATTGAAAGAAGCTTCAGTAAGAGATGCCAATCCAACACCTCCAACAATTGGCATAAGTGATAGTACCACCCAGACTGAGGGAAACTGCATTTTTCCAAACCAAAAACCAGAAAAATAAGTAATAGTTGAAATCAGTCATAGAACGATAAAAACAAAAACTATCTATAAAACAAGATTAGGCATATTGAATATTCCTCGAATTAGGCAAACACCATGTTTGGTTGAGACCTAAACCATGGTGCCTTAATTTTGTGTTGCATCCTAGACCCATTGTGAGTGACTATTTGCAAATTTTACCCCCCTCTTCTTTAGAACTCAACCAAACATCACCAATTTTGAAAACTAGTAACACTAACCTCTCCAAGGAAGAGAGCAGAGAGAAGAACAGAGAAGAAAGGCTCCATGGCTTTAATTGTATGTGTGAAAGAAACTGCAACTTTGCCTAAGCTCATATTTGTAAAGAGATTTCCCATTGTATGCACCACGGCCAATGGTAGAATAGCCACAAGCTGAAACCAAAACATAGTTGAGAGTAATTCAAGGTCTAAATTATTTGAGTTTTGAACAATTGAAGGAGTTGAATTTTATACCTGAGAAGTTGAAATCTTGGGTTTTTTTATAATACCAACTGTCCACATGAATATAGACAGCACTGCACCAACAGCAAATTGCACAGTTGTGATGGTCACTGGGTGTGGAAATGCCTTCAAAACCTGTTATCAAAAAAAAAAAAATCCTAAAATATTGGCAATTTTCTTTTATTTTTAAGCCATTTTTTACCATCTTTCATAATTTTCATAAAAAATAGTAAAAAATTCCAAAAATCGAAAAAATTGGTATTCTGCAAGTTTATTATATAACCAATTTCCTGAGCTACTTAGGTCGACGTTTGAATATGAAATTTTAAAATTTGGCTCTCTGGCATTTCGGCCAAAGTGCTACGGAATATATATATGAGGAGGGTTCCAATACCTCATACCTTTCATACCTCATCACACCTCATATTTAATATCTTCGTTTTCAAAGTCCAAACCGTTGATCCGAACCGTTCAACATGATATCCATACTATAATATGCCTAGGGATGCAATTTTATAATTTTTGGAAATTTTTTACTATTTTTTAAGATAGGTACAAAATCACTGTTTTCGGACCGTTCAAAAATAGCGATTTTGTACCTGTCTGAAAAAATAGTAAAAAAAATTCAAAAATTATAAAATTTGGTCTCCAAGCATATTTTAATATGGATATCATGTTGAGCGGTTCAGACCGATAGTTTAGACTTTAGAAACTAAGATATAAAATATGAGGCATGATGAGGTATGAAAAACATGAGGTATTGGAACCCTCCTCTATAGTAAAAATAGTAAAAAAAATTCTAAAAATAGTAAAAATTGGAATTCTACAAGTTCAATATATAACTAATTTACTGAGCTACTTAATTCGACGTTTCGAATGTAAAATTTTGAAATTTGACCCGTAAGCATATGGGCTCATATGCTACTAAAAGCATATTAGCCGGACTCTATATATATATATATATAGCGTAGAACTCGGATGTTCTTAAGCTCACCAAGCCTCTTTGTGAGCTTCACTCAAAAACCCATCGAATTGGTTTCAAGCGACGCATCCAAACCGTTGAAACCGATCTACTTCACGAGTGATGAGTTTACATATCAAAATTTTAAATTTTCAAACTATTTTAATATAAAGTCAACCGGTCAAAAAATGATGAAAAATGAACACGTTAAAATTAACTTATAAACCATATTTTTTTTTACCGCTTGACTTTATACTAAATTAGTTCGAAAATTTATAAATTTGACATGTAAAATCTTCACTCGTGAAGTAGATCGGTTTCAACGGTTTAGATGCATCGTTTGAAGCCAATTCAATAGCTTTTTCAATTAAGCTCACAAAGGGACTTGGTGAGCTTTAGAACACCCTAGTTCTACTCTCTCTATATATATATATAGTACGGCTAACACGCTTCGTCTAGTATATTAACAATATGCTTCCGGCCTCCAAAATCTATTGAATGGGCTTCAAATGACAAATCCAAACCGTTCAAACCAATCTCCTTACCGAGAGCTTCGTTTCCATATAAAAAAATTTAATTTTCAAATTTATTTACCATCAAGTCAAGCAGTCAAAATATGAAGGATTTTGTGCGCATTTTAATGCACTATTTTGCTCATTTTTTTGACCACTTGACTTGATAGTAAATTAATTTAAAAATTAATTTTTTTTATATGGAAACGAAGCTCTCGGTAAGGAGATTGGTTTGAACAGTTTGGATTTGTCATTTGAAGCCCATTCGATAGATTTTGGAGGCCGGAAGCATATTGTTAATATACTATAGGAAGGGCATTAGCCATACTCTATATATGTATATATATATAGAGAGAGAGAGAGGGGTTGGCTAAGATCAAAATGGTAGTTCCGGAAGCCTTGTTGCTACCAATTTATTTGTATGGTTTTCAAAGTTCAAACAGTCGATCTGAAGTGCTCAACATGTTCTCCATATTAATATGTGCTACCAATTTTTTTACTATTTTTTATGGATTTTTAAAAATCACTGTTTTTCAGATACCAAATATAAAGTATCTAATATGTCACTAGTTCCAATTGGAAATCAGAACTTCATCTGATAAAAATTGATCTAAATTTACTGCAAGGAAAGATCATACATACCTGTTTATTGTAAATATTGAAGTAGATGTTGAACAAATACCACAATCCGAAAAGAGATCCGAGCTGAAGTGTTTTCATGAGACTTCCTGATGCTTCTTTCGCCTCCGCCTCCGCCTTCACATCTCCAGCTCCAGCGCCGCTCTCACTAGCCGCTCTGACAACGGCGCTCAATCCCAGCCGTCCGTTCTTGATCGAAAGAGGCGGTCGGGTGGCATTGAAGGAGAGAGCATGAAGTTTGATCTGAGATCGGAGCGGAGTGAGCTTTGGGGTTTTGGTGAGAGGCACAGAGCTAGGTCGCACTGAGAGCGTGGCGCTCTGCATTGTTGCTAGAAAGTTCATCTCTTTTCTCTCCTCTCTCTCTCTCTCTCGATCCTGAGATTTTGCTAATGGCGGAGGGAACGAGGAGAGAAATGAGGCGGCTGGGGGTTTGGAGCCTTCAAGGAGGAATTCGTATCCTCTGCATTAACTCAAAAGGAAATCTTTTGAGTTAATGAATTTCAACCGTTTGATTTTAAACGGAGCCAATCCGGCTCGTGCCTATAACATAGGGACCCTTTAATATTAGTGTAGATCTAGTTTGCACGAATCTTAAAACAGATCGGACGGTATATATTCATTAACTCAAAAGATCCCTTTTGAGTTAATGCAGAGGATACGAATTCCTCCTTCAAGGAGTGGGGTTTGGTGGGTAATGATATTAACAGAGTCGTTTTGTCTTCATGCATCGCACAGATTAAAGAATCAATCTATTGTCTGTGTGCTGGATGAAGCCAGAACTGCTCTGTTACACTCTTCTCCCGTTTGGTAGAGAGACTACAGAGAGTGTCTTGTCTGGACCGATTTTCAATTGTAGACCGAGTAAATGACATGTGGGACCGATTCAAATATCTATCTCAGTTGCGACGGGATCCGTATCCTCTGCATTAACTCAAAAGGGAATCTTTTGAGTTAATCAATTTCAACCGTCTGATTTTAAACGGAGTCAATCCGGTTCGTGTCTATAACACAGGGGCCTTTTAATATTAGTGCAAATCTAGTTCGCACGAATCTTGAAACATATTGGACAGTTCAGATTCATTAACTCAAAAGATTCTCTTTTGAGTTAATGCAGAGGATATGAATTCGTTGCGACGGGGTGGAGCTCGTGATCAGTGAGGAGAGGATCCGTATCCTCTGCATTAACTCAAAAGAGAATATTTTGAGTTAATGAATTTCAACCGTCTGATTTTAAACGGAGCAAATCCGTCTCAAGTCTATAACATAGGGGGGCCTTTAATATTAGTGCAAATCTAGTTCGCACAAATTTTGAAACATATTGGACAATTAAGATTTATTAACTCAAATGCAGAGGATACGGATTCTGAGAGGGTCTCGTCTGAATTCATATCACATGAGGTAACTCAAATTTTGTGTTTAGATCCAAACCGTCCAATCTGCTTCAGCACAAAAATTAAAGGGATCTGATCCATGCTTTCCATCTCGGACCGGATTGGCTCGAATTCTGATCGGACGCTCCGGATCTAAACTCAAAATTTGAGTTACTTCAGATAATACAGTGACTGAAATGTGGGATCAACATATAGAAATCTACTGAAATTTTTATTAATTGAAAAAAAATATCTCAAAACGGCAGAACTATTGCTGAAATTCCATATATAGATAGAACGGGGATGCTTACTCTCGTCCCACAGGACGTGAAGGTCCATACCGTCCAGATTAACCATTTCGCTAACCTATCTGCTCCGCTAATCGTAAATCAGGGATGGTAGAAACCATCCCGTCCGACCTCAAAAAAAAAAAAATCTCCAGACGGTATGGACCGTTCCGTTCGAGGTAAAAAAAAAAAACAGGTTTGTCTTCGCTAAAAGCAATATAGCTGTAGGGGGTGCTTTGATTGGGGGTCCCGTTTGCTAAAAGAGTCTACTACAGGTCTCTGTTTCCGTTTGCTTTTATGAAATTTCAGTAAAAATTCTCCCGTTTCGCAATATTTTTTTTATCTTTTTTCGATTAATAAAAAATTCGGAGAAATCTATCTCAGATGGGAAAGAGCAATCCATATCACCTATTCACCTGAGAGGTAACTTAAATTTTGTGTTTGGATCAAGACCGTCCAATCTGCTGTGGCACGAATATAAAAGCAGCCCTATGCATCTCGGGTAGAATTGGCACGGATTTTGATTGGACGGTCCGGATCTAACCACAAAATTTGAGTTACTTCAGGGCATTTGGAATCGAAGAGAGGGAGCACGTGATCAGTGATTGTTTGAATGTCGTATGTGTCAGATTATATTCTAGACCGCGTCTATGAATTATATTCCCATCGAGAGCGGGTGATTTGATTGGTGCACCAGCTTTACCCGAGTAGTATCCCCTCAGGTACCTGAGACTATTATATAGGTATTCCACGGTGCAGATTAATCCCATCCGGACTAAACTCAATCCGGTGCCTATGAGATTCGTGCTACGTTAAAAGAACGGTCCGGATTTACTTATTGCACCTCAGGTATTGCAGTGAATGTGAATTCGTTTTACACAGCTGTGACTCTGTTGAGGTGATTTCCTGCCTTCTGGGACGTTCGATTTTTGTTTTTTACTTAATTACCCAGTTCTTTTAAATAAATTACCATAAAGCCACTGTTTTCAATGTTTTCAAGTATTTACCAACGCTATTATCCTATTTCATATATGAGGAGGGATCTCATTACACCTTTTTTGGTGACACACTTTGACACCTACTATTTTTAAAGTCCAAATAGTCGATTCAAACCGTTCAATATGATGGATATATTAACATGTGTTTGGAGATCAAATTTTACATTTTTTTGAATTTTTTTGCTATTTATTAAGATGGTTACAAAAATCGTTGTTTTCAGACCATTGAAAAACAACGATTTTGTAACCATCTTAATAAATAGTAAAAAAATTCAAAAAAATGTAGAATTTGATCTCCAAGTACATTTTAATATGGTGATCATGTTGAACGGTTCGGATCGACTATTTGGATTTTGAAATCGCAAAATTAACCTATATAAAAAACAGTGTCAAGATGTGTCACCAAAAAAGATGTAATTGGATCCCTCCTCTTCATATATTAACAAAATCGAAGAATTCAAATATCTCACTTTTATTTGTAGAACTTTAATAATTCAAAATTTAAAATTTTAATGTCAAATAAATTTTTTCCATATGATCTATATATTTAAAATTTTAATGTCACTTTATTTTTTTCTCTATGGAATTTAATTTTCTTTGATTGTTATCAAGAACTTGCAAAAATAAATTGATATGAAAAAAAAATTAACGTTGATTTTTTATTTATTTATTCGTATAAAAAATTAAATAATGATTTATTTTTCTTTTAGCATATAAATTTTAAAAAAAATATTATCAGAAAATTAAAAAATAAAGCAAGTAAAAAAACAGATATGTGAACCATTATCGTTCAAATATATTATTAAGAGGAGGGATTAGAATGATATTCTTTTTTGGTGACATCGGATGTCACCGTGCATTTTAAAGTTTTCAAAGCCCAAACAGTCGATCCAAACCGTTCAATATGATGGATATATTAAAATGTACTTGCAGACAAATTTTACATTTTTTTGAATTTTTTGACTATTTATTAAGTATTATACAAAATCGATGTTTTCAGACCATTGAATTTTTGTACCCATCTTAATAAATACTAAAAAAATTTAAAAAAATGTAAAATTTGATCTGCAAGCACATTTTAATATATCAATCATATTGAACAGTTTAGATCGACTGTTTGGACATTGAAAATGTAGGGTGTCATCCGATCCCTCCTCTATTATTAAATACATGTATTCATATTTTATCTAACAATTATGAGTTTCAGTTTTTTAATTAAGTATTAAATAGTTGTCCAGAAATATTAGTTCACAAAATACTTTTCAAAATAAATTAAAAAGCATTATTTGCGTTCAGAAATAATTTGTAGACATAAATTAACATGTATATTTTAAATTTTGTCCTTCAATACTTAAAACAAAAATATGAATATTTGATGAGCAGCAAAATATGGACGAATGCATTCAGATTTAAAACATGAAAAAAAAATATTATCACTCATATAATAAATTGAAATAGACAGAATTTTATTTGGAAAATTTTAATTCATAGGCGCATGACTACTCTGCATCAACAAATTTCTCATCACTTTATAAACCCCGTTTGATCAAAACTATAACTTTTAAATTGCATTTAATTTTTGAAATTTTTTTTTTTTCATCAATATGGTTCGACCGTTAGACTGTTCAGTTACAAATTTTGATGCATTGTTGTTCTCTATTACTATTTTATAAGGAGATAGGAGTAGGTCCGATGGGCATCGGACCTACATTTAGATTCAATTAGCTCTAGGACCGTGCGATTAGCATCAAGATCTTTGTGCACGGAAATTGATACAGACTTGCACGGATTTTGATGCATATCACACGAATCTTGATGCAGATCGAATGGTCATCACACCCATCGAACCAAGGTAGGTCCGATGGGCATCGGACCTACTCTGATTCCTTTTATAAGAGGTAAGCTGTACGTATAGATTTTTTTTTATATTTAGAAAATCTGTAAATATAAATAGGAAAATGGATGAATGATTTTGGTTTTTATTTTCTCAACAACCCTATTGCCACATATCTCTCACTCTTCTTCCCTGCACAGCCAACCAAGAAAACCCAAAAACACCCTTGCCAAACCGAGTTGTATATCTCTCTTTCTTTTTGGAAAATTTCTGCACTTAAGATACTAGAGAATTTCATTATTTTGCTACATAAATTGATTAAATAGATGTGATTATTTTGGGTAAAATATATTAAATAAGCATATCTTAATTAAAATATGAAAATCTAATATCTTTAATATTATAAATCTGAAAGTTGAATCTGTTATTAAGTATTTTGTTAAATATACAAAATTCTGAAACTTTTCTTTATTAATAAGTATTTTTTCCTCAATTATAAGAGGTAAGATGTACGTGTATACTTTTTTATTTTTAGAAATTATGTAAATAAAAATAGGAAAATGGATGGATGGTTTTGATTTTTTGATTCCATAGAAGGAACCAAATCAATGATTCGGTTCTCTTAGATAAATTAATTTTTTGATGTTATAAAAAAGAAAAACTGGTATTTCACAAGTTTTATGCATGTTTGCATTTAAGTATTAAGAGCAAATTCTGAATTGAAGCAAAGGAGCAGCAGGATTCTCACTGCAATATTTTTCACTTCTTTTTATAATAAATATTATTGTAACATCTTAAAATGGTCAAATAAATTAAGTAAAATATTATAAGCACATGGAGACACAATTTGTTTATTTTTTTCTCGCCAAGAATCACTATAACTCAAGTGTTTTTTTTAATGAGAGGGTTGGGGGGTCAAGCCACCCAACACAATATTCAAATTCTTGTTATTACAATAAATGATTTCTCTTACCGAGCAAGTTGGACCTATGACACTCGAGCTGAAAGCCCAGGTTGAAATCGTGATGAGCCAGCCCGAGCTGGCTCACAAGCTCATTGGGCTTTATTCGGCTACTATTATACAAATTCAAAATTATTGAATAAGAAAGCCCATTAATCATTTACATAATCCAAGCCAAGAGCTCACTGGGCTTTGATCTCAGAAGTTTTTTTCCACATAACAATAATTGTTGGAGGTTTTGGCATGTTAATGAAAACTCAAAAAAGTAAGCTCAGTTTGTACTTAAGCTGGCGCACGACGACGACGACGCAAGGTTGGGTCATATCTCATATGCGTCTGAAACTGGGGCGCGCCGTGCACGAGGTGGGTCTCTTGTCGTCTTGCCGTCTGGAATTGGGGCGCGCGAGGTGGCGCGATGAAGTCACGGAGGTCAGAGAGTCGCTAGGTAGAGCTGCAGAGAGGAGGAGGTAGGACTTAGGAGTGTGGACTGTGGAGACTCGGGACTTAGGGAATTTTGAATTTTCAATTGCAATTTGCGGCTAAAGTGGAGAGTGGTTGCCTACTTTGTACTGTGGAGCTTTGCTATGTACAGTGTGAAATTTGTGAAGCTTTGCTACTTGGTACAGTGAAGCTTTGTCTAAACGCCTAAATCCTAAAAAATTAAAACTGAACGGACTGGGCCATATAAATTTGTAATTTAAGGCTTATACACTGTATAGCTCGTTACGGGACGAGCTGGCCCGGTCCGAGCTGGTCCTTAGCTCAGCTTGTTAATTTGGCCCGAGCTAGTGACGAGCTGGCTCGCTAACAGCTTGGTCCACTATCGAACGAGCTGTTACCGATCGAGCCAGATGCGAGTCACGAGCTACGAGCTTTTTTGCCACCCCTACCTGGCATACATTCATTTGGTTCTTTCTATGGAATTGAAAAATAAAATACTTCATCCATTTTAGATAATATTTTATTGAATTTCTAGAAATAAAAAATTTGTGCGTATGAAATGATATCTGTTGGATACTTCCAGAGAATATGTAAATGAAACGTTGCTATAACAAATTCAAGCATCCTTGCAAATCTTGATAAATTAAAAATCACAGCAACTTTTTCAAATATAATCAAGCATTGCAAAACAAATTTAGCTGTGCTAATTAAGAAATGAGGAATGTTATGACGCCAAGAAGTTTTTTTTTATCACGGTCAGAATCTTATTGTTTTATTTATATTTCAAAATTTTCAATCCAAATGTCCTATTAAAAAATTTGATTTTGTTTGTTTTCAAGAGATGTATCCATGTAAAAATTTATTATTTTCAAACATTATTTTATACTAAGTCAACTGGTCAAAACATATTTATGATAAATCTTTTTTAATATTTGTATTTTTGAACATTTTGATCCAAATAAAATGAACACTTAAAACCATTGTGGTAGAGAGATTTACACGGATACAAAAAACTTATTTCGTTGAGATTCGTGCATAAAAAAAGATTGAATGATTGAGATCGGAATAGCAGGAACCTGATCCTAATAATACATGAAGTAATTAGCTTTAGTCACAATGAATAAGTCAAATGAATATTGAAGGACTTGTCAAGCACTTTGAATAATTATTATTAATTTTTAATTGTACAATGAGTCATGAATCTTTAATATAAAACATGATCATTGGCACTGTTATAATTTTATCTATTTAATCTTGTCACTAGAGTGGGAAAAATGGCACGGCGGAGCCGGCTCCGTCACAGAACGGCACGGTACACGTGTCAGTTACATGCCGTGACTTGCGTGTCCCGTGCCGTGACTATTCGCGTGCCGTGTCCATCTTTTGAAACTTTGGCACGGCACGGCACGTAGTCACGCGAGTCACGTGTAATTAGGACCATTATATATTGATTTAGTGGTGAATCTTGAATAAACTAACCTAAATCATAATTAAATGGTCACGCGAGTCACGTATGGTCACGACACGTTTAGGCACGGCGTGACCACCCCTTGACATTTTGGTCACGGCACGTGAAAAATTAACTTGACCACGGCTCGGCACGATACCAAAGTCACGGCGTGTTAGTCACGGCACAGCATGTTTTTTCCACTCTACTTGTCACTATATTCATAGTGTTGCTTTAAAACTATTAAAATGCTTATCTTGAAGCTTTCATTGTGCAATTTGAAAGTTTCTAGAATGTTTTTTGTGCAATTTGAATAGTTACTTGATATTAGTATGAGAAATATTGCTCTGATTTTGACAAATCAAATACACAACAAGTTATGCTCTTATGTAATGTCTGTGAAAGTTTTCATTCAGAATTAAAAGAAGAAATAATTTTATAACTTTTAATTAATTGCTTTTAATACCAATACAGTTGATATTAAAAAAAAAGAAAATCATCATAAATAATCTAAAAGTGTTATTGATTCTCAAGCAATCACTCAATACATTGCTAAATTAATTTGTCAGTATGATTGCTTTGAGGCAATTATTTGATTTTACAAGAGAAAGCTCCATAAAATTTGAAAAGTCTTTTGAACAGAGAGGTGTTTTTAAGGAGCTAATTTTGATCAATTTAAAAAAAAATTATATTAGAGTTGTTGCACTAATTCAATTTTTAAAAGTAACCATACAAATTTGTAATGCACTACACAACCGGAAATAAAAAATTGAGATTGAGAACTTAATTAGGTTATTTTAATATATATTTTATTTTATAAAAAAGCTAAAAAGTTCTTGTAACTAATATTTTCTTTTATAAAATTAAAAAGGGCGAGTTTTGTGAGAGTGAGTTCTATAAAGCACAAGATCATATTTGTATATTATGATTTCATTTGAACATTCTAACATGGTAAATAATAAAATAATGACAGAAGGTGGTGTTTGGTATTAAAATAATAAAATATTTTTAACTATTGACAAAAAATTATTGTTGAATGATCTTGAGCTTATTTGTATTAATTTTGCTAATCCTTCAAGGTATATTTTTAATTGATTTTGAATTGCTTGAATTCATAGAAAATCACTGAAAAGAAATTGTGAAACAAATATTGATATTGTAAAATTAAGATTTGTTTAGAACAACAACACACATACTGTTGGTTTAATAAATTCGTTTTTTATTTCAAGTCGTGCAATCACAAAACCACATGCAATTTAAAAATATTATCAAATACTTGCAGTATAAATTTATTTGTGTTATTTTAAAACTACCTCAATTATTTTCACGAGGAGGGATCCAATTACATTATTTTATGATGACACGTCTTGACAACATATGTTTACAAGTTATTTTCAAAGTCCAAATAGTCGATCTGAACCGTTCAATATGATATTCATATTAAAATGTGCTTGGAGACCAAATAACGGATGACAAGAGTGAGAAGTTTGTGGCATTAGTACTTTTCTCACCTACACTCCAACTAAAGAAAAAGTTTTCGTTATCTCCATTTCAGTAAAAATGGAGATCATCTGACTGATTTTCTGATTAAAGAAAAAATAAAAAATGGAGAGAACAGATTGGGTAAAAAGTCCTCTAAATTACAAGTCCATATCCTCTGAGGTAACAAAATATTTTCATTTAGATCCGACCGTCTGATTAGAAGCTGTTCCCCTCAATATTAGTGCAGATTCTAATCAGACGGTCTAGATCTAAACATGAATATTTTGTTACCTAGGTGATATGAACTACAAACACTTGAGGCACCCAAGCCCGGTCTCTCACAAGAGGAGCGTATGAACTATAAACACTTTGCTTGATCGTGCGTATGACACGATTCATAAATTGTGTGTGATTGATTGCTTGATCTATAGCTAGATCTTGTGTTGTATGCTAGTAAATTCTTAAAATGTGCTTTCTAGCGTGCATTGCAACCCAACATTTTATTGGAAACTGCCTTATGCATATTGTTACTTAAGACCAAGATGTTGTCTTCTATTGGTACTGAAGGAATTTTTTTTTCAAACCTCCTCTTTTTATCTTCTATTTCGCTTATGGTCAAGGACAATCATCTCTCATTCAAGAATCCATCCATTCCACATTAAAGTAAATATAATATTCAAGTAATTAATTTTAATTTGTCAGTAAAATACAATACAAAATTAAATCTAAATAAGACTTTAAATCATGTTTCTCAATATATAGTACATGTATATTACTTACATATGGTCCATGCTTTTAATTAAGCAATAGAGCCATCGCAGAATCTTCTAAACCCTGCACCAAACTTGGAGCGTTGTCTTGCTCTAAGCTCCTTGACAGCTTCTACCATTATTTTTTTAAACAATAGAGGCACCAACTCATTTAGTTTCCTCCTAAGATATAAAAAAATTATAATATTAGAAGTAACACAGTTAGTTTACCAAAAACATAAAACAATTTCAGTTTTAAGCATTAAATACTGAATCTGAAACTCATATTATAGGATATGGTGAAAAAAGACGGAAACAATTGGTTTGAATATGGGTTGAATATGGTAAAACATTCACAGGAGCATTATTGACTTTGAGTTATGCACATGCAGGAGCATTCAAAGGTTGCGGTGCAGGATCAGGCGAATTCACCTATAGTAAGAAGCATCGAAGTTAAATTATGTTATTTTTTTCTTGTAAAAGGAAATATATATGATAATAGTAAAATAAATAAATCTACAATAATTTTAGTTACCTATCCACGCTAATTGTTTCTTGTCTAATTAATACATTGAGATCCATTACACCAGCGACATTGAGGTCTAAGCTCACCAAAGCACAAATGTTTTCTATGGCTTTGACGCATGAGTTTAATTTTCGGATGGATGCTATTATTGTCTATACTCTCAATAAATGAAATAATAATCAGAAGAGATGATCGTCGTTTATTGAATACTTCATCTATTTTCAAAAAATGTACCTACCGAATGCTATTAATTAGGTACATTTTAATACTAACAATAAAAGCTATGTCACCGACTTGTGGGTCATGTTATAAAAGTATATTGCATGCGTTATGAGTATGGTAAGACATGTTATAAAAAAATATGAATTACATGAATAATTATCAATTTATCACCACAACCACAATGCCAAATATGAAATAATGAAGAAGAAATTCAGATACTGACTTTCTCAGGCGATGCCCAACCCTGATAACATATATGCGATGAATGAATTGAGAAGTTGCATTGAAAATTTATCTACCAAGAATCTAATTTATTTTTAAAAAATTCATTCAATTCACATCTGCCACCGCTATCAAGATTGCTACCCGTATTGACAGATACAGATATTTTTCTCAAAAAAGAAGAAGACAGATACAGATACAGACACGCTGGTCCAATCCCATGAACCATCGTGTCTTGGGCGGTCAAGGCAAAAGGCAGGAGTGATGGATTGATAGAAGTTTTTTTTGAGGTGATCGTCGTTTCTAGTAGTGACTTTTCCCATATACAGAGAGATGATTGCCGTTTCCAGTAGTGACCTTTCCCATTCGTTTGATTCGGTTCCTTCTATGGAATCGAAAAACTAAAGTACTTCATCTATTTAAAAAAAAAAGATTTATTGAATTCCTAGAAATAAAAGATTTTGTGCGTATGAAATGGTTTCTGTTGGATGCTTTTAGAAAATATGTAATTGATCAATTTCATGAAACGTTGCACATGGAAGGATTGCTAAAATGGATTTTAATTAACAAATTCAAGCATCATTATAAATCTACAATAAATTAAAAATCACAGCTACTTTTTTCAAGTATAATCAAGCCTTGCAAAATAAATTTAGTTGTGCTAATTAAGAAATGAGGAATGTCAGAACCTTTTTTGTTTTATTTATATTTAAAAATTTCAATTCAAATACCAGATCCAAAAACTTATCAAAGACCATATCCTAATAATACATGAAATAATTAGCTTTAGTCACAAAAAATGGTCTTTTTTTTATTTGAACCCCATAAGTTAATTTTTTTATACCAATGCAATTGATATTAAGAAAGAAAATCCTCATAATTAAGCTAACAATGCTACAAAATCAACTTATCAGTGTGATTGATTTGAGGCAATTTCTTGATTTTACAAGAGAAAGCTCCATAAATTTGAAATGTCTTTGAACAGAGATGTGCTTAAACAGCTAATTTTGATCAGTTTAACAAGTATTTTCAAATATCAGAGAATGCCTATTTTTTTTTATAGGGATAGAGAGGAAATATAATTTATAAAACAAGCAAATTGCATTATAATGTAATAACTCAATTTTTAAAATGAATCATACAAATATGCAACGCACTACATAACCAGTGTAAAATTAGCATGTAATGCTTTGTAAATATGAGTGTAGTCAGGATAATTAGTAGGATGGGATAAATTTTTTGAGGGAGATATAACTCTGTAATTATTTTGAATTTTAAATATATTTTTATAATTTTTTTCAGAAAAAAACATAGAAATAGAATTATATTTTGAAGAAAATCTTTACAGATAGGCAAAATTTTATAATTTTTGAATCTTTAAATATACTTTTATATCATTTTTAAAAGGAAGCTGATAACAGTCTCTGTACTAATTTTCGAATCGTCCCAACTACATGGGGGGCCATAACTACTTGGGGGGCGCAAAACTCCAGTACTGAATTTATTTTTACTAAAAGTATTTATATTGTCATTTTCAACTATTTAACTCTATGCACAAAAATATTTATACTTATGAGGTGAACAATTTTTACGTAAATAATTGTTCCTCCAACAAAATCCTCCAAACATCCTAGCACCATAGAAACCTAGGGGGCACTCAAACTACATGAGGGAGACCATACACGTTTTAAAATAATTATATCGTCCTTACACTTGATGACGTTTGAAAGTATAAATATCAAATATTGTAAATATTAATATCTTATTTTTCAAGTATTTATATCTGTAGTATACATATATATATTTTTTTCATACATATTTACCTACATATCATTGTCAAAGTTTAATTATGTTACAAATTAATCTTCAGACATTTGATCGTATCAAGTTACACATCAAAATATTAATATTTTATTTTCCAAGTATTTATTAGAGATGAGAGATCGCGACAAATCTCTTCAAAATTGCTAATAAATTGCCTGAGATTTGAAAAAGGAAAGTAGCGCATTAAAATATTAATATTTTATTTTTCAAGTATTTATACCTATGAATATTGACACGGAGACGATTGTGAAACTGAAAAAAAAAGAAACAATATAATTAGTGAAGACCATAATACTTTATTAGAGAAAGATTAACGCAGGAACGATTAGGGACTGAGGAAGAAAGAGTAATATAATTATTCTCTTTAAAAATGCATAAATTGAATTAAAATTTTGAAACTTTTTTGAATAAGAAATAGACAAGAATCTACTTGTGACTCCACCTAACTCTGCCTCTATTTGTGAATATAAAATCTCAACTATTTGCTAGCCATTAAACTAACTAATGATTGACTTTGGATTTCGAATTTTGAAATAACTATTGTATGAATCAATTTGTTATTGGTTGCATCTTATACAGAGCCAAAATCGTTGCAACGCATTTGAAGTGCGTTACAGTATGAAATCCATTTGCACAACGCTATTATTTGTAAGGAGGCTGATATGAGTACCCACGCTACAGTACCCGCATTGTACCCACACCTAAACTGCCATAATTGCTTGTGGGGACCGCAACTATTCCAAAACTGTAATTTTGTTTTCCAAATTTAATAGTAATAATGTAAAGTATATATCTCAAACAGGTCAAGTATTTATACCTATACAATCAACTACTTCTGATATATGAATTTTCCTAAAATAACTGTACCCGCACCTTTTTTGAAAATTTTCATGTTGTACCCGCATTAGGGGACCACTCAAACGGCATGTGGGGACCGCAACTGTTCGAAAACTGTAATTTTGTTTTAAAAATTTTGATACTGTGAAGTATATAGCTCAAACAGTGCAAGTATTTATACCTATACAATCAACTACATATGATATATGAATTGTCTTAAAATAACTGTACCCGCATCTTTTTTTGAAAATTTTTCATGTTGTACCCGCATTAGGGGACCACTTAAACGGCATGTGGGGACCGCAACTGTTCCAAAACTGTAATTTTGTTTTGAAAATTTTGATACTGTGAAGTATAGCTCAAACAGGGCAAGTATTTATACCTATACAATGAACTACATATAATATATAAATTTTCCTAAAATAACAGTGCGGGTACTGTAGCGCGTACAGTGCGGGTACTGTAGCGTGGGTACTGAAATAATTATTCTATTTTTAATTATAACGATGACAATAATAACGAAAATAATAAGTATAATTAGAGGTGTTCAAACGGTTGGTTTGGTTGAAACCGAACTAAAATAACCAAACCAAACTTTTCTTCGGTTTTTAAAAATAGAACTGAACCGAACTGATTAAACTTATGAACCGATTAAGAACTGAACCGAACAAACCGAAGTAAATTTTGATTTGTTCGGTTTAAACTGAAGTAAACCTATTGGTGTCATTATTAATGAAAATTACACATGTTCATACACAAGTTGTTCAATTTCACACAAAATATGTAGATATTCTGAAATATTTAAACTAAAATGAAAGAAAGGAAGCAATAATTGAACCAAACAAAATATAAATCATACTTGAACCAATATAATTCGGTCAGTTCGGTTTAGTCGGTTTTGAAAAGTCTAAACCAAACCGATTTGTTTAAACCGAAATAATTCAAAATTTTAACCGAACCGATCCATTTAAACCGAAAATTTTCGGTTTGGTTGAAAACCGAACCGTTTGAACACCCCTAAGTATAATAATAGAAGAGGGATACACTTACAACATTTTATTTTATAGTTACAACATCTTATAACATGATTTTTTAAAGTTCAAATAGTCGATTCAGACCGTTCAACATGATCTCTATATTAAAATGTGCTTGAAGAACAAATTTTAATTTTTGTAATTATTTTACTATTTATTAAGTATTTTATAAAACTGTTGTTTTCATACCATTGAATTTTGTACTCATCTCAATAAATTAGTAAAAAAAATCATAATACTAATAACTAATAACGATACTAATAATGATGATGGTTTTAATTTAAATTATGAATCCGCAAGAGCATAATTTAAAAATAATTTAGTTTATTTATTGAGATGATCATTTTAATATAAATTATGAATCTAGCAAGAGAATAATTAAAAAAATATTTATTGACATGACGAAAATTATGCCTTCTTAATTTTTAAACTCAAAGTTATTTATAAATAACTGATGGCATAAGTGATAAATTAATAACTTCTACCGACATTTTTAAAAATACCCCAAGTTAATTACAGATTAATAAAAATGCCCACGGTTCCCGAAAATTTTTAAAAATGCCCAAACCGGCCATTTAATGGCCGGTACCGAATAAATCTCCCAACCGGCCATTAAATGGCCGGTACTGATTTTTTTTTTTTTTTTAGAAAAATAGCTAAAATACTGAAATCTAACACTAAAAAAATCGAATTGTTTTGTTAAATATTTGTTAGATTACTTTTTTCATAGCATATTTATACTAAAATACACTATGAATAGGACCGATTTTGTGCTAAAATATGCAAAATCCGAGATTTTTATTTTTACCCAAAACAGAAAATATATATAAAATAGAAAATATATATAAAAGATACAGAAAATATATATAAAAGATACATCAAAGACCCTAAAAACTTTAAAATTATAAAGAAAGGTCCAAAAGTCCATGAAGGAAGACTCGGATCGCGAATCTGAGCCTGCAAAATGGGCGAAACGGATCGTAGATAAGTTTTGGATCCGGTTTTGGGCTGTGGAGTTCCTGTCAAAATTTCAGCCCGATCCGACGGACGGATCAAAAGTTACGCTCCTTTTCATGAAGCATGCACAGGCCCATATTGCATCATTTCCGATTAAGATTTTCATTTCTATTCTTCAATCTACGTAGCTCAATAAATTACCGTATTTTAGCATAATTCTACATAATTATTGTAATTTCAGCATTTTAGTAAATTTACTGTATTTTAGCATAATTATTGTAATTTACCGTATTTTAGCACAAAATCGGCTCTATTCGTAACATATTTTCTAACAAATATTTAACAAAACAATTCAATTTTTTAGATTTCAGTATTTTAGCTATTTGTCTCTTAAAAAAATTTAACATAATTTAAAGTAATTTAGTGTCAATCAGCATAAATTAACATAATTTCAAGTAATTTAGCGTATTTTAGTATAAATATGCTATCAAAAAAGTAATCTAACAAATATTTAAAAAAAAAATTCGATTTTTTAGTCTTAGATTTCAGCATTTTATCTATTTATCTAAAAAAAAAAAAAAATTAAATGGGGAACCGGCCATTAAATGGCCGGTTTGGGCATTTTTAAAAATTTTCGGGAACCGTGGGCATTTTTATTAATCTGTAATTAACTTGGGGTATTTTTAAAAATGTCGGTAACTTCTACCTTTCTCATCTACACTCCAACTAAAGAAAAAAGTTTGCGTTATCTCCAGTTATATTCAACTGGAGATTATCTGACCAGAATTTCGGATTAAAGAAAAAAAATGGAGAGAACGAATTGGGCAAAAAGCCGGGTAAAGATTTTAACAGAGTGGTTTTGACTTCATGCAGCGTACAAACCATTTACAGCTATGTTTTGTATTCCATAGTGTTTGCGCTGCATGAAGCTAAATCTGCACTGTTAACATATTTACCCAAAAGGCCGCCTAAATTATTGCTTTGGGTACAACGACTGCTTGTTGAATTATGAGTCCGGATTCTCTCAAGTAACTCAAATTTTGAGTTTACATCCGGACAGTCTGATCAGAATCTGGATGGTGCCAAAGCAAATTGGACGGTGCGATCTAAACTAAAAATTTGAGTTAACTCAGGTCATATGAATTCAAGAGAATCCATTTGCATTAAAAAAAAAAATGGAGAGAACGAATTGGGTAAAAAGTTTTCTATTCCATATTCTCTGAGGTAACAAAATATTTCCGTTTAGATCTGACTGTATGTAAGAATCCATTTTTGTGAATATTCGTGCAGATTCTGATCGGACGGTCCAGATATAAAGATAAATATTCCGTTACCTTACGTCATGTGAATCATCACTGGCTAAATTATTGCATTGGGTGCCACGACTGCTCGCAGAGTTGCAAGTCCGGATCCTCTGGGGTAACTCAAATTTTGCATTAAGATCAGGACCAATCCGATCCGAGACGGAATGCAGGTGGCCTTTAATATTCGTGCGGATGCTAATCGGACGGTTTTTATATAAACTAAAAATTTCTATTACCTCAGGTGATATGAATCACGACTGCTTGTAGTATCCATTTGCCATAAAACCTAGTGCGAGCGAGGCTGAGAGAAAGGGAAGAAATAAGAGAGAGAGAAACGGAGATCGATCTTCGTTTAGGCACGATGACACTTGGTAGCTCTGCCGGATCGGGAGTCGTCGGTGAGCGAATCGAAATCTCTACTCTTTTCTCTTTCGATCAATTGTTTCCCTGCGTAAACTAGGTTTTTCTTACCAGTTTTGAATCATATATACTAGATCATATGAAATTTCGTCAATTGAAGTTCTAGCGATTTGCATCTGAATATTCGCTGTTGACATTTTGATTTTCTGATTCAATTAGAAAGTTGAGATTTGTGTACTCGGTCAAATCGACTTTGATCTAGCGATTTTCTGATTCAATTAGAAAGTTTAGGGATTTTCATCTAGGAAAGTTTACTAGGAATGTGGGAATATATATCTTCCTTTTGTGCAAATACCTTTGGAATAAACTGGAATTGGGATGCTGTTGCCAAATTATTGAATAACCAATTCCAAAGAACCTTGTAGGTGTTAACAATTTATACATTACTGTATTGTCTGATTCTGTACTAGAGTTGTATAATTATACTGAATTTTTTATAAGAGGTGCTATCTTCTTTTTGTGAATAAGAGTTGAATAAGACTTAATTACTAAACAATTTTACTAAGTTCTACAATAACGGTAACAATTATTAATCATACTCCATAATTAAGGAACTGATATTTACTGTATCAATTTTTTTTTTCTATTTGCAATTTCTTACAACTGACGACCTGCTTACAATTTATGTGCAGTTCCAAGGAACTTTAGGCTGTTGGAAGAGTTAGAGAGAGGAGAGAAGGGAATAGGAGATGGCAGTGTCAGTTATGGCATGGATGATGCTGATGACATTTACATGAGGTCTTGGACGGGCACCATCATTGGGCCCCACAATGTAAGTTTCGTTGATTGCATAAATTCAATAGAGAATTTCATTTGTACTTGAAATTTTTTTAAAACACCGAGTGTAATTCATAATAAGCATGCATGGGGCCTATCTTGTTTTTCTTTTTTCTAGAATAAATTGGGAGATAAAAAGAGTATCGATGATTACATTTAGGATAAAATTTCCCGACTTACTGATTTGGCAAAATATATGCCTTTTCAATGATTTTTACTTTTTAACAAGATTCCACTCTTTTTACTCCCACCACTTTTCTTTTTTATATGAGGCTGTATTTGATTTGTTCATTTGATAAACAGTGGTCAACTTAGATTATTTGTTCCTCCTACTACATATGTGATGTATTGAAAGCATCTCTTTGTGTTAAATGCTTGTGTGTTTGTGTTTTTTTATATTTGAAGACAGTGCATGAGGGGAGGATATATCAGCTGAAAAAAAAAAATTGAAATTGGGTGCACAAACATGTCCAGAAAATATAGCACAAAAGAGAATAAGGATTTATGTAGCTGTTAGTCCGCTAAAAATATATTTGATAAGAGCTAACAAGTGGAGATAATTTTTTTTTTTTACTTTTTGTGGCCATGTCTGGTAAAAAAAAATGATTTTGTAGACTGTGCATAAGGCATCTATTTGTTTTAATTTTAATTTTTTTTTTTTTTTTGTAAATTTTGTAGACAGTGCATGAGGGGAGGATATATACTCTGAAGCTGTTCTGTGACAAGGATTATCCTGAGAAGCCGCCAACTGTCAGGTTCCACTCTCGTGTCAACATGACTTGTGTTAATCATGAAACTGGAGTGGTATGTACCCCTTTCTCTTTTTATATTCCCTTTTACCATAATTTATAGCTAGTATTCTGGTATAAAATATACTGAAAACTGTAAAATGGTGCTTAGAAACAGGCATCGCTGAGGCATTTGTTTTTATAGGTACTCATATAATACTAGTTGTACTCTATATAATTTTAACAGTACCAACTTTGCATTTGTACAGTACTGACAAAATGGGCATTATGCCTATTGTGACATTGGAGTTATTTTGGCATTTACCAGTAGATATAAAAGCAAATATTTCGATGCCTCTTGTATTTAGTTATTGCTTGTAATATATATATATATATATATATCTTTTTTTCAGCTCGCATGATTTATCTACTTTGGGAAATTATTGGTAGACCTATAGATATATATATATTTATATGGAATGAAGCATGATGTGGTATGGTTTTATTCATGACACATATATATCTGTTCAATGACACCATTTTATCTGTTTATCTGACCTGTACCGTATTCAATGAGACAGGTATGAGTAAGGTTTTTCTCGTAGAATATCAGGTACGGGTAAGGGTAAAATTTTAACATTGTTAAACTTAACTGTAAGGGTATGAATTGCTTCCACCCGACATGTTTCGATAAAACGGGTATGGGTAAGTTTTTTTCGTTAGCTTATCGGGTACGGGTAAGGATAAAATTTTATTTTCGTTAACTTAACAGGTCAGGGTATGAAAAGGCTTCCACCCGACCCGTTTCGTTCCCGTTGAGACCCCTAGTAGCACTTTGTTTAGGCAAAATTAATTCAGATCCTTTTACATTAGAAACTTTTTCCTGATAAATAAGCAAAAATTGCAGGTTGACCCAAAGAAATTTGCATTATTAGCAAACTGGCAGAGGGAGTACACAATGGAGGATATTTTGACTCAGCTGAAGAAAGAGATGGCTACCTCGCATAACCGAAAGTTAGTGCAACCTCCAGAAGGGACCCACTTTTAATAACCAGTATAAAAATATATTTGTCTGGCTAGATCTGTTCTAAAGCCTTTTCGGTGGACCCAGTTCTGAAAACTTTTCTTTATACTGGGTCAAATCTTGTCTGGGTGTTTTCTAGCATATTTGAAAAGCAGTAGAACAGTTGGTACCAGTATCTTTTCTTGTTCTGGTTTCGGATTGGTGATATTGGTAGGTGTTTGTCTGGTTTTGAATTCTGTGAATGTATAATTAGTACTACTTTGTCACCTAATGATTGCGTGAATTTGTTGCATGCTTCTTCTTTTTTTTATATATATATATTTTTGAATTCGGAAGTTTAAAGATTAAGTTCTTGATCTATGTTTCACATTGAAGTTGTTTGTGCTGAAATTAACTGTTATTAATTAGCTCAAGTCCTCTCTGCCCTACAGCAATTGTGCTACATGTTTATCACCCGTTCTATCGTACTGAGATTAGTGCATCATGAATTCAGACCCCTTCAGATCCAGTGAAGTAACCCAAAAATTGGGTTTTGGATCGGGACCGTCCGATTTGAATCGTGACCATCCCAACTAAAGTGGAGTGCACGTGTCCCGAGAGAAGTTCGAATCTCAAGGCGATCTCGAGTGACGGAGTCGATTTGGACAGTCCCGATCCAAAATCCAAAAATTAAGTTACTTTAAGGGATCCGGACTGTTCTAATAATCCATGTAGCATGTGTTGCACATCTAGTGAAAGAAAAATGTGATGCAAGGTGACTAATATGAAAGCAAAATGTGATGTAATGTGAAAAGACGTGATTAAAATAGTAGAGGATGGTTATATTATGTGAATGGTCACATTATGTGTGATTACACGTGATGAGATTGATCATGTTTAATTATTGTTTTCAAGTTTTAAGTTAGTTCGTAGGAAAAAATTACAAAATATATTAAAAATTAAGAAACTATTACAAAATAAATTATAATTAAGAAATAATGTAGAAAAAATAGTCGGCGTAATATGTCGCGTAGCGTTAGGAATGTAAAAAAGTCATGCTGTGACTTGACATGTTACGGCTCCAACACGGCACGACACGTGTGCCGGTTATGTGGTGCGATTCATATACTGTGATTATTTATGTGCCATGATTCGTATATCATGGCCATTTACTTGTCATAACTCGTATACTGTGACCATTTACGTGCTGTGATCTGTATACCGTGACCCATAATATCCCGTAACTATTTTTATAATTTTGATCATAACACTGCCATGACCCATAAAAAGTTAACGTGGTCACGATACGATACGAATCCATATCCTCCGAGATAACATAATATTTTTGTCTGGATCGCGATCGTCCGATCAAATCAATCCGGTTCGAAGTAGAACTCACGAAACCGCTTTAATAATCATACAGATTTTGATTAAACGGTCCAAATCCAAATAGAATATTTTGTTACCTTAGGGCTGTTCGGTCTCCAACTAGGATTGAGAATGAGCTCGGAATATAGACTAATTTAAACGTAACCGCGCCGAACAGGCCCTTAGCTGATACGAATTCGTCGTGACACTACACAACACGTCACAACACATATACATCTCTAAAACCAGCCTACCATTTTTAAATCCATATCCTCAACCTTCTACGGTACTGGACCTCGTGCAATACTCCCAGCCGGTCAACGTCACAACAACGCCTATTTGAAATACGATGGTCCGTTTTGAGATTCGTGCCGCATTAAAACGAACAACTCAGATCTCATTCTACTCGGTGCGCTACTGCACTGGATCTGAATTCCCTTTTCTTTCTCCCTTCTCTCTTTCGGGTAACGATTTTAACAAAGTAGTTTTGGCTTCATGCAGCACACAAACCATATGTAGCACTGTTTTGATTCTATAGTTTGTTCGCTGCATGAAGCTAAAACTGTTCTGTTAGAATATTTACCCTCTCTTTCTCTTCTCTCCAGTTAAAATAAAAGAAGGCGACTGTGTGTGAGAGCTCCAATTTCCCTCGCGAGCGAGAAAGACAAAACAAAAACCCAGAAAAAAAAAAGAGAAAGAGAAAAAGAGTAGTACAGTAGAGGCATGTCAGCAGCGCGAGTTTCGGAGCCTCCATCTCCGGCGGGAGGCGCCTCCTTGCCATCGCCGGCGGCGCCAGATGGCAAAGTCAGGCGCGTGAGCTACTTCTACGAGCCGACAATCGGAGATTACTACTACGGCCAAGGGCATCCGATGAAACCCCACCGTATTAGAATGGCTCATTGTTTAGTCGTCCATTATCGTCTCCATCGCTTCATGGAGGTTCTCTGTTGCTTCTCCTTTCTTTCTCTCTCTCTCTCGCTTCTTTTGCATATCCACCCCTAACAACTGGGTTAATTGCTACCTATGATAGTGGGCCCTACATGTAGAGTAAGTTAATCTGTATGAAGAGGTGGATTAACTCACCTCTTACTTCATATGTAGGGCCCACTGTCATAGGCAAAGGTTCAGAGCCAACCTTTGATGTAGAGAACTGATTGTGCTATGTGCTTCTATTTCTTAGAGAACTGACTGTGCATAGTTCAAAGTTGCAGAGTCAACCTCTGATGTAGTGCAAACTTACAAACATACCCTGGAATTTTTTTTTTCTAATTTTACTTCATATTTAACCCTAATGTCAGTTTACAAATTTTTGTTTGAACATGTGCTATGTGCTTCTATTTCTTAGAAAACTGACTGTTCAAAGTTAAAGTAGCAGAGCCAACCTCTGATGTAGTGCAACCTTACAAACATATCCTAATTTTTTTTCTTTTCTAATTTTACTTCATATTTGCCCCTAGAAGCATGCCCGTTTACAATTTTGTGTTTGAAAATGTGTTATGTGCTTCTATTTCTTAGAAAACTGACTGTCCGAAGTTAAAGTTGCAGTCTTGCAGAGCCAGCCTCTGATGTAGTGCAAATTTACAAACATTCCCTGAAACTTTTTCTAATTTTACTTGATATTTGCTGCTAGAAGCATGCCAGTTTACAATGTTGTGTTTGAAAATGTGCTATGTGCTTATATTTCTTAGAAAATCGACTGTCCAAAGTTAAAGTTGCAGAGCCAACCTCTGATGTAGTGTTTAAACTTACAAATATACCTGGAAAAGTTTTCTAATTTTACTTCATATTTGCCCCTAGAAGCATGCCAGTTTACAAATTTTGCTTTTGAAAATGTGCTATGTGCTTTTATTTCTTAGAAAACTGACTGTCCGAAGTTAAAGTTGTAGTCTTGCAGAGGCAACCTTTGATGTAGTGCAAACTTACAAACATACCCTGAAATTTTTTCTAATTTTAGTTGTTGTTCAATTCACAATACAGATAATTCGACCGTATCCAGCTGCACCTGAAGACTTGTTGCGATTTCACCATCCCGATTACGTGTCCTTCCTCTCCGAAAGCCCACTGAACACATCTGCAGGTCCCACTGTGATTAACTCGAATGCCACATCAGCTTTCAAAAGGTTATATTTCAAAATTTCCCATTCAATAATCAGACTCTTGTACTTGTTTGTTGTTTCCCATTCAAAGTAAAGTTCAATCATATCTAACTTCATTGTTTAAAATTAATCTTTAGGAAGGTTGAATTTCAGATAATAAATTTTTTCTTTTAGATTCTTGTAAAAGGTTACCTGCTTGTGTCTGACATGGAGTATTTCTTCTGTGCTATGCATATTTTTACCAAAATAAAATATGACAGTCATGAATGGGGGTTGTATGGTGGTAGATGTGAAATTGAGTTTTGTGTTGAGTATTATATCTAACTTGCATTGTTCAAAATTAATCTTAATCTTTAGAAAGGTTAAATTTCAGATAATAATTTTTTCTTTTAGATTCTTTTAAAAGATTATCTGCTTGTGTCTGACATGGAGTATTTCTTCTGTGCTATGCATATCTTATACCAAAAGCAAAAATGAAAGTCATGAATTGAGTTTTGTGTTGAGCATTATATCTTTAAAAATAATAATTTACTGTTTCAAGAAGAAAAATGTTTTTGGTATGACAGGTTTAATGTAGGAGAAGATTGCCCTGTATTTGAGGGTCTTTTCGACTTTTGCAAGGCGTCAGCTGGTGGGTCCATAGGAGCAGCTGTCAAATTAAATAGGGGTGATTCTGACATTGCTATTAATTGGGCTGGTGGGCTCCACCATGCCAAAAAATGCGAGGCATCGGGATTTTGTTACGTCAATGATATCGTGTTAGGCATCCTTGAACTTCTCAAATTCCATCGGGTATGTAATGTTCCATTTATATCACCTGTTTTTCATAAATTTACAAAAAATGGACAAATTGTATTATGGCAAGAGCCTGTGTAGTTACTGTACTTATATTTGAAAATATATACAAATGATATGTCATTTACGGAATTTCACTGCAATAATAATTGCTGTATACAATCATTATCAGTTCAAAAGACTAACTTTTAATGTCTAAACTAGTGGTGAGGATATTTTGAATTTAACAAAATGTTCGAGCAATTTTGCCAAAACTAATTTTTATGCTTGCAAATTTCTGTTTCTTTGAGAAAGAAAAATTGTTTGTATTTCCCTCTTTAAAACTTCCAGTACCATAAGCTTGTGAAGGGAGATCCTATCGTTAATTAGGAGGGTCCAAATGCCTCTATTTTTTTTTTGTGCCTCAATTTTATATTTTATATTAATAAATATTTTAAAACTTGTATGTCAAAATAAAATCGTTAGATATGATCTATATTATTTTCCTATATGCACATAAAAAATTAACACTTTTCAATTTTGTTTATATATGAATCAATAAGTTGAAAGGTCCATATCAGTGCAATTTTGCAAGCTCTTAATAACAATAAACAAAAAAAGTTGAAATGTCATAATTTTTATGTGTGCATAGAGAAAATCATATAGATCATATCTAACTGTTTTATTTTTGACATTTAAGATTTAGACACGGTTTAGATTCTGTTTTTATGCTCACAATTGAAAACGATAGAGATTATATCTAAATGAAAACAAAGTTGAAAATGCTCACAGTTTAGATTCTGTTTTTGTGCAGCGTGTATTGTATGTAGACATAGATGTACACCATGGAGATGGCGTAGAGGAGGCCTTTTTCACAACAAATCGGGTCATGACCGTGTCCTTCCACAAATACGGCGATTTCTTTCCTGGTACCGGGCACATTAACGACATTGGTGTGGGCCAGGGCAAGCATTATGCCTTGAACGTGCCGCTCAGTGACGGGATAGATGACGACAGCTTCAGGGGTTTGTTCAAGTCGATAATTTCTAAGGTCATGGAGGTGTACCAGCCCGAGGTCGTGGTGTTGCAATGTGGCGCCGACTCATTGGCTGGTGACAGATTGGGGTGCTTCAATTTGTCGGTTAGAGGCCATGCCGAATGTTTGAGGTACTTGAGGTCTTTTAATGTGCCACTAATGGTGCTTGGAGGTGGCGGTTATACTATAAGAAATGTTGCCAGATGCTGGTGTTATGAGGTATTTGTTTTTATTTAGTTTATGTACTTTAGTTTTGTGAGCTAGGCTATGGTGCTTCATGAAGTAAGGGCCTTCTTTTACTTTACGCCCGTATCTTCACCGCTCAACACTATCTTCATATGAAAATGTGCTTGGAGACCAAATTTTATTTTTTAGAATTTCTTTACTATTTTTTCTATATAGGTAGAAAATCACTGTTTTAAGAAGATTTTGGACCAAACAGCCGATCCGAACAGCTCAACATGATCTCCATATAAAATTGTGCTTGGAGACAAAATTTAACATTTTTTTGAAAATTTTTACTATTTTTTTAGATTGGTACAAAATCGCTGCTTTTTAATGGTCCAGATTTTTCTGAAAACCTATCTAAAATAATAGTAAAAATATCCAAAAAATGTAAAATTTGGTCTCCAAGCATATTTTAATATGGAGATAATGTTGAACGGTTTAGATCGACGGTTTGGACTTTGAATCATAAATATTAACGTGAATTAAAACAGGGCTTTAATTTGCGATTTACATTAGCCCATCTCTACAGGGGCTTTAATTTATGTATACATACCATGCTACTACATGCATGTATCAGTACACAACTAGTATGTGTAGTTTACATATAATATTTCTCATGTTATATCGGGATGCGTGTGATATGTCTTGTTTGTGGTGACGTGTAGGCAAGTATTGCTGGGATATATATATAGGAAATTTCACAAGTCCTAAAGACATGTTTTATTGATGTGTATGCTGACATCATCATCACAACTTCATGTATTGATGATGTAGTCATCACATATCAACTAAAAATAATATTTCCCACTCATCCTAATATTCAGATTGTATAGTTAATTCTATAATATGGATACTGATATAGATCTCTCTTCACTTTTTCTTAATCATTAAAAACTGTAGAACTAAAGATAATATTTCCACTCATACTTTGTGAAGTGATTGGTACTTTGAAAACCCTATGTGTGGGTTACTCTAATTTCTTTTATCATGTTTTTTTTTTTTTATATTTTAGACGGCAGTTGCAGTAGGAGTAGAGCCAGAGAATAGGTTGCCGTACAATGAATACTATGAGTACTTTGGGCCTGATTATGCACTCCATATTAACCCTAGAAATGTCGAGAATCTCAACACAGAGAAAGATCTGGAGAGTATAAGGTACTTCATGTTTTCTCTTTCACTAATTTTGTCTAAAAATTTATCTTGTTTTTCTTTTGGGAGAAGATATCTTATTTATTTCATTGTTAAAGGTAGAGATCAAGCCGTACTGTGGATTCATATCTTCGTTTATAAAGTCCAAACAGTTGATCCGATCACTTAACATGATCTCTACATGAAAGTGTACTTGGAGACCAAATTTACATTTAATTTTTTTTTTTTTTACTATTTTTTTAGATAGAAAATCACTCTTTTTGGATGGCTCAAAATCTTTAGATTAGGTGATTTTCTATCTATTTAAAAAAATCATAACAAAATTAAAAAAAATATAAAATTTGGTCTTGAAATACATTTTCATATGAATATCATGTTGAACGGTTTGGATCGACAACTTGGGCTTTGAAAACGAAACAATGAATCCATAGTATGGGCCGATCTGAACATTGGCCTCACAAATGTTTTTTATTTTAATTGCTGATCCTTTTGAATAACAGGAACATGATTTTGGAGAACCTGTCAAGAATCGAGCATGCTCCGAGTGTACAATTTCATGCCACGCCACCTGAAGCAAAAGCTCCAAAAGAGGTTTCTTCTATTGCAATTTAATTAAACTCTTCTTTAAATAAGTCTTGTTTTGTTTTGCTGTCAACTTGATTTTCATTTAGAGGTGAATTTGCATCACATTCTGATGCCCTCTCTAAATTTATTAATACTGATTTATTAATATATCGAAGTTACATTGATACCCCAAAATAGTAAATTATCAAATATTATCTTGAGGATGCTTTCTTCAAAATTGCATTCATTCTGATGTTGCCTAGTGTTAGGCTTCTGATTCAAGTATGAGAGGGTTTAAACAACGTGAAAGCATGGTTGAATTCAAAATAATTTTACATATTTTAGAATTTTTTTACTATTTTTTTAGATAGGTACAAAATCACTAGATCTAATGATTCTAGATCATTCAAAAATAGTAAAAAGTTCCTAAAACGTAAAATTTATTTTGCATGTGCATTTCATATGAAAATCACGTTGAACAGTTCAAATCGATCGTTTGCACTTTTAAAATGGATAAAAAGGGAAATGGATTCCATTCATTGTGTTACTCTCATTTTTGATATCATATGTTTTGTTAGTTCATCATTATATTGCTACACTTAAAAGAGACCTTGTAAAATTAAACATTGTAGGAAGAAGAGGAGATGGATAAGAGGCCACCTCCGAGGCTATGGAATGGCGACGCCGCATATGATTCTGACCCCGAAGAAGACAATAATATCTAGAAAATAATAATATATTAATAGTTTTTGGATTCAATTTAGCTTGTACGGTTTTTGTATGAATATTTGTACTGGTTTTGTTAGAGAGAAAATTGACTTGATTTGTACTAATTTGGATATCTTCATTTTACTGGGTTATAATTGTAAAAAAGGTTCTATCTGGCATGGCATAAGCATCTTTGGCTTTTGCATGCTTTTAGAAGCATCAACATTTTTTTTTTATTTATAGATACTAGTTTTGAATGGTTTAGATCGACGGTTTGGATTTGAAAAACGGAGATATTGATCCATAGTGCATAGTACGTACCAATATGTGATATGCATAGTACCCTAGCTTCACTATTGATTTTAATTTAAAAATGAGGAGAAAGAACGTGATGTATAACAAACTTGTGCATGGAAAGAAAAAAATGAGAGACATGAAATAGGAAATTCATAAATTCAAAAACATTATGCAAGAAGGATTAACGAATAGTTTTGAGAAGCAAAGACAATGTAATTTTTCTATATTCTCAAAGAAAGTTTAAATCAAAATAATTTTTCAAATTGAGTGAAAATATAACTTTTCAGACTTTTATTACTAGTAAAAATATGATATAACCACTTTTCAAAACAAAGTATAAATGATGCACATACCGTGTGTGGTTTTCACTTCTCAAACTCCTAGCACATATAAAAGATTTTCATGTATAATTTTTTTTTAATCCATCACATTCATCCGTCATTTTTATTAATATCTAACATTAAATAGAAATTAATAAATATACCCAGCTTAGTCGAGTTTTGTTAAAAATGTCTAAATCGGCCATTTAATGGCCGGCCCCTATTTTTATTCCAAACCGGCCATTAAATGGCCGGTTCTCAATTTTGTTTTTTTAGATTATGAAGAGCAAGATGCTAAAATCTAACAATAAAAATTCAATTTTTTTTAATATTTGTTAGATTACTTTTTTTGATATATAATTAGCATATTTATACTAAAATACGCTAAATTACTTGAAATTATGTTAAATTACGGTCAATTACACTAAATTACGGTAAATTACGCTAAACTACGCAAATTTCGCTAAAATACACAAAATTACTCTAAACAACGCAAAATTACACTAAATTAGGCTTATTTTGTGCCATCTTTCATAAATCATAAAAATAGTAAAAAAATTCCAAAAATAGTAAAAATTGGTATTCTACAAGTTCATTATGTAACTAATTTACTGAGCTACTTAGATCGAATAATAAAAATGAAAATCTTAATCGAAAACTTCAACTTAAGTTTTGAGGCTCTTCCCTTTCCCTTTGTTTCAACTCAAGCTAAGTTGGGTATATTTATTAATTTCTATTTAATGTTGGATATTAATAAAAATGACTGGTGATTCATTCCTGTATAACCTCATCTGGATAAGGTGTTCACTTCATGAGTGAGGCTACGGTACTATGCATAGCGCGGATTGGTTGTATTACAAATTAATATTTTTGTTTTTAAAGTCTGAATAGTTGATCTAAACCGTTCAACATAATTTTCATATGAAAATGCATTTGTAGATTAAGTTTTATAATTTTTACTATTCTTTCAGATGGTCTAGAAGCTTTAGATCAAGTGATTTTCTATCTATCTAAAATATAGTACAAAATTAAAAAAAAAAGTAAAATTTGATTACAAGTACATTTTCATATGAAGATCATGTTAAACCGTTAAGATTGATTATTTTAATTTTAAAAATATGCTATGCATAGTACCGCAGCCTCACTCTTTATATCTTAAACTTTTATCAATCTTTTTTAATTTTAATTTCTTCATAGCGGTTCTACGGACAAGTATCCTCTCTAATACTGCATGGGTGAGACCCACTATTTTACGACTCAGATTAAGTAGAAAACGGTGCCTATTTGGTATTATTTGTGCTTTGAGATTCGTGCAAAGTTAAAAAAATAGTCCAAATCTAATTACTCCACGAAACAGTATCTCTGTAGTACTCAGAGGATAAGATTACAACAGGATTGCCAATAAAAAAAGGTCTCCCATTTTTATAGCAACAATGAATGACAGAGAGACAACCTCCCATTAAAATGTGGTTCCTAAAGTTATATGAATGAATACCTCAATCAACAACAAATTTGAATGTAAGCCATGATGCTGTCACTTTTTGGTTAAAAGTTGTTTTTCTTTTACTATTTTTAATTCAAAGAAAGATGTCTAATTTTTCTTTCACTATTATGACTATTTTTAGCTCACTATTGTTTCTTCAAAGGTGAAAAGATGGAAGTAATTCGGCGTAAGTGGTGGATACCGCTCGTACCAGTCTCCTACTATTCTGCATACAAATTAACTGAAATCCCACCAGGTCATCACCCGTCTGATTTTATTGCTCCAAATCAACCTCAGAAGGTATTAAATCAAATTGGAATGTATATTTGATAGGATTCATAAAAAAAGTACACTATAGCTTAGTATATACTGGCACATTTGTTAGTGCCTTTGCTGTTTACTTTAAGGGATAGGGGTAATTGAGTTTTTGCCAGGTCGATGATGCTTATAATAATGCTGAAATCTTGATACTGCTCTTGATGGGTCAGTCAATGGGTACAGTATCTGATTAAGGATGCTGGGTGTGCCAGTATCTGAGACCAACACATGGCAATTTGGGTTTTTATCAGGCTAGTATTGCGTATTATTATTTCTCTTGTTTGAACTGTTACTTGCATTGTTACTTTTTAATGCAATGGAAGGGCATTTATTACTATAGCTTAGAAGATCAGTTCAAGACTGTTTTAACTTTTCTATTTTTTCATGTATAACAGATAAGAGAAGAGCAATTCAAGACTGGTCATTTACTTGGTGAATTCATAAGGCTCATACGTGGCAACCAATCGGATGTAGCGGGGGAGCTACAAACTTCAATAGTGTTCTATCAAGAAAAGTCTCCTAATCAGCTCTTTAACCGAAAACTTCAGGTACAATATTTTGTTTTGTTTGAATGTTAATTGTGCTTCTGTGTGTCAATGTTTCTTAAAATTAATGCATAGCAAAATGCTCATACATATATATTATGTCGATGTTGGTTCATTATTATACTCTCTTATGCAGGTGGATTTGGTTGGGATCATTCATACAGGAGACGAATGGTATAGCTATATACCCTTTCTTCTCACAATAATGTTTCAAGAAAAATTAAAAAAAATTCATGTCTGATTGTATCTAACTCGGGGTATAAATGTGAAATATTGTTAAAATAATGATGTGTATTTGGAATCTAATTGTTTTAGGTACTACAAGAAAATACAGAATCGGCTTCGGAGTTATGATTGTGTCCTTTATGAGGGGGTAGAGGTAAATAGTACTGACGTTGAAGGAGTTTCTGCTTGTAATGGTTTGCCAGGATAATTTCCTCTTTGAGGGGCAAAATTGGAAACATGCAGATCTTTCATGGAGAATTTTTGTAGAGCTGGAGGTATGCTAACACTTTTCTCTTTTCTCACCAAAACAAAATGCTTTTACTTTTTAAAGAGGTAAATATTTTTTATTTTACTTGATGCATATATCTTTTATAGGAGGAAAGACAGATTAGGTGGAAGGATCTTGAAAATCAACAAGGGAGAAAAATCAAAATCAAACGGTTTTTGCAAATCATGCTAGATTTTATGAAATATTTGTTGTCAAAATATTCCTTTTGGATGCCAGTGCCAGCATTTGTGCCACTAATCACATACCTGACTTGCTCACGTAATGGTCCAAATGCCCATGATATCGACAAACTAGAAGAGATGTTCAAATTAGGGTTTCTAAACTACTATGTCGAGCATCCTATGTTCTTTGCAGCAAGCAAATCGGTGTATGAGTGAGTATTGATATGTTTTTATTCTTGTTTTTTTATATATAGCCCCATGTTTGTCTCATGTGCACTGACACTGTAGGTAGGGGTGTCAATGGTATCCTTTTATCCTTTTACCTATCCTATAAGTTTTTTTTTTCATTAGCTTATCAGGTATAGACAGAGACTATTTCGTACCCATTATCTTAAACGGTAATTATTAAAAATAAAAATTATAAAATTATATATATATATAGAGCTAGGCTTAGCTAAGTCATGGAGTAAAACGACTTGGTGCTCCACGCATCATTATTTTCATTTTGAAAATCCAAACTACCGATCCGAACCGCTCAAGTTGTTCTCCATATTGAAATGTGCTTGGAGACCAAATTTTACATTTTTTGAAATTTTTTTACTATTTATTAAGCCACTTTGAAAATCGCTGATCCATTGGTCCAGAATTTTTTACTGTTTTTTACTGTTCACAATGGATCAGCGATTTTCAAAGTGGCTTAATAAATAGTAAAAAAATTCAAAAAAATGTAAAATTTGGTCTCCAAGCACATTTCAATATGGAGAACAACTTGAGCGGTTCGGATCGGTAGTTTGGATTTTCAAATGGAAATATGGCGTGGAGTACAAAGTGTTTTACTCCATGGCCTAGCTAAGTCGGACTCTATATATATATATAGAGAGAGAGAGAGTGGCTAAGATACAAACGTTTGTTCCTAGGCCATGGAACAAACGGTTTGGTTCTCCGATTTTCGAAGTCCAAATAGTCGATCCAAACCGTTAGATATTCAATCTATATTAAAATCAGCTTGGAGACCAAATTTTATATTTTTTAATTTTTTTTACTATTTATTAAGATGGTTTGAAAATCACTGATTTTATTAAACTTCTGCATCATTGAAAAACAGCGATTTTCAAACCATCTTAATAAATAGTAAAAAAAGTTCCAAAAAATATAAAATTTGGTCTCCAAGCTGATTTTAATATAGATTGAATATCTAACGGTTTGGATCGACTGTTTGGACTTCGAAAATCGGAGAACCAAACCGTTTGTTCCATGGCGTAGGAACAAACGTCTGAATCACCTACACACACACACACACACACACACACACATATATTTATATGGGGATGATGCATGATATAGTTTTATTCATGGCCCATATATATATGTTCAGTGACACTCTTTTATTTGTTTACCCGACCCGTACTGTATTCGATAATACGGGTGGTTAAGGTTTTTTTTTTTTCCATTAGCTTATCAGGTATGGGTAAAAGTGAAGTTTTTTTTTTCATTAAATTAAAAGGTAAGGGTATGAAAATGCTTCCACCCAACCCTTTGACACCCCTAACAGTATGCAAGTATGAACCAAAACTTTCAAATAATTCTCTCAAAAATCTTGTAGATATAGTGCCGACTATGAAGGTGATTCAGATTTTACCAGTAAAGCAGTAATAATCAGGGAGAGAAACAAATTTGTGATAGAGGTGCTAAAGAAGACAATTGCGGAAGGTAAAATGTCGATTGCTATATTGTATGGTGCTGGTCACATGGCAGATTTTCACAAAAGACTTGTTAAAGAGCTCGACATGGTACCGGTCACGGTGGAGTGGTACCCCGCATGGTTGATCAAAGAGGGACCCAAAAGCAAACTCATTCATCCCATGTTAGACAAATTTCAAAGAGAGGATAGGACCTTGATTTTAGGCACTCTTATTTTTTCTTTCCTTGTAGCGGATCTTTGCGCATGGAGAACCGGGTTCGGGTTGCATTATTGGGCTGCTTCTTGGGTCTTTAGATTCAGATATTTTTTCTCCAAGAGACGAAAAGAACGATTGGAGAAACTGCAACATTCAATTTCATTTTGAATAGGAAAGAAACTTGAAGAATTAATGGTGGATTGTTTATTTTCTTTTTTTTTTCTTCTTTTTATAGTGTGGTTGGATGCATTTTTGGTCAATTATTTTCGAAGATTGATGTCAATCACAAACAATTTTGTACAGCATGCTAGAGTGAGGCTATGATACTAAGCATAGCGCAGATTAATACGTACTACGGATCGATCTTTACCATTCAACATAATTTCCTTGTATGAATATCTATTTGCAAACTAAATTTACATTTTTTAGAATATTTTTTACTATTTTTTCAGATAAGTAGAAAATCGCTACTTTGTAATGGTCTAGAATCTGATTTTCTACCTATCTAAAAAAATAGTTTTTAAAATATAAAATTTGATCTACCAAGAAAATTTCTTGCACAGTGTTATGACCTATGTGAACTAAGATCATGGGCTGTGGTTAGTTCTGATATGCTCCGATTAGCAATTCTGGTACGCTCAGTCAAGGATCTAGCTAGTTCAGTCAGGTATTTTGTTTGGCCTTCTGTGTTAAAATTTGAAAGAGGAAAAGAACTAATTTTTATTGATTTCTGATTCTAATACAATAGCAATTGCTCTATTTATAATTGTATTTTGTGTACTAGCCGTTACACTTTTCTAATTTGTTATCATTCTCTTTTAATGGAAGCTGTTTTCTAAGAAGACCCTTATACATAAAATTCTATCCATAAATCGACAAGTTCCTATCTTGAATTTTCTTGACAGTGAAAACAGCAAAGGCCAGTATAATAGAACATATATATTATCAATTCTCATTCCCATTTAAGTGAAGAAATGAACAATCAAATATAATAGAAAACAAACTCGCGCAACATCTTGTTATTCCAACAAAGATCGATGAAGATTTTATTAAAAACATTAGATTCTTTTATTTTCATGACAAACTAGACAAATTTAAAATTTGTTTTACTTTTTTAGGAACATGCTGAACCAAACTGCAGATTTCTTCGGATATCTCGCGAGATTGTTGTTGTATTCGACGAAATAAAGACCAAACCGGTTCGTGTAGCCGCTTGTCCATTCAAAGTTATCTATGAAAGACCATGCAAAATAGCCTCTCACATCCACACCATGTCTATTCAAAATCAACAGAATAATAGTCTCAGGAAAAATATTCATGCTTATATTAACCTCTCTGAATTAATTGGTAAAATACTACTTATCTTTGCAAAATGTGGATCATTTCTCAGGGGCAGTGCAAACCAAAAATAAATAAATAAACAAACAAGAAAATAGATAAACAGTAGAAACAAAATACAGTTCTTGTGGTGAATTTTTTTTGTTATTTTTTGGAATTTTGACTTGCTAAACATGAATTTCGTACAAAAGTCGATATATTAACCAGTTTTCCAATGAGATTAAATTTAATTAAAATTACTTGTTCTATACTTAATTAAAAACAGATTGCTAATTAATAACAAAAGAAATGGAATACCTGATTGCACTACGCAATGCCAGGAGATGACTGCGGTGGTACGATAACCTGATTGTATCATTCAAGGCTTCCTTCAGCGATAAGCTGCTGTTATCGAGCTCGTTCACACCTAGAAATTATTAATTATTAATTATTAAAGGGCTGTAGCAAAAGAAGATGAGAAAGAAAGGAATTGTATCAATATGTAAATATTAACCATTTTCAGTGATGTAAATGACAGGATTCTTGTAGTTGGTTTTGGTATAAAGCATTAAATCTTGTAACCCAGGGGGGTATATGTAAATCCAAGATGTCTTGAATGGCTGTACACAGAATAATTAATGTTTTTAGTAAAAATAAAGATAACACAATAGCTGGAAGATTTTCAAAATAATTAGTAAAATAATTAAAAAAAAATCACATACCTGTGGTAATTGTATACCATTGCGCTCACCTGGTAAAAGTAAAGAAAAGAAAAAAAAAAAGTTTCTTCTAGTGACTGTAATTTATGTAAACTACATGATGACTTTCTTGTTTGCAATTTTTTGATAACAGAAAAGAACTTTCAATGATAATGAGACTTAAAACACAGTAAAAAAGGATGTACCAGTAAGATTAGCCTGAGAATCAGTGTCGTAACTCAGGCGTAGTGAATTGCTAATAGGATTGCTTATGGCATAATAGGTAGCATAATAGTTTATACCAAGAAAATCATATGATCCTTCCAGTGACTCAGATTGTTCATTTGTAAATTCTGGTAGACGAATTCCCACTGATTTTCTCATGCTTACTGGGTAATCTCCATATGTCAAAGGATCCATAAACCTACATGTAACAAATTATGAACTAATCATAAATTAAGAGGATTCAAATGCCTTAATTTTTAAAACTTAACTGTCAAAATAAAACTGTTAGATATGATCTACATCAATTTCTTTATGCACATGTAAAATATTACGATATTTGAACTTTGTTTTGATTATTTTTCAAGAACTTGTGAAAATACACTGATGTGGATAATTTCTAGACGTTGATTTTTCAATTTATTGATTCACATAAAAACAAAACCGAAAAGTGATAAATTTTTTGTGTATATAAGGAAAATAACAAAGATCACATTTAACAGTTACTTTTATTTTGTCATATAAATTTTAGATTTTTTTTATTAGAAAATGAAAAATGAAGCATTTTGGAGGCACAAAAAATTAAAACATATGAACCCTCCTCGATCATCATATCAAAAATTCATAATAACCATAGCAGGAATAGAAAATTGAAGAAAATAGCCTCAGAGAAGAGAAGAAGAGATCATACCATCCATACATGAAATCCAAGCTACGCTTCGCAGCGATAGAATCTGCTTTGGATGAAGAGTGAGGAAGAAACCAATGTGAAACATTTGTAATACCAATTTTGCCCCTCTGGGTTCCCTGGTCATAGCAAATCTAGTAATGACCTTCTGCTTCTTTCAGTACAGTCACAACTTTCATTTTCTTAATTCCAGCTTAATTTGTTACATTTAATATATGATACTTAACAGTTAAAAGTAGGCTAAATTATTTTTAAGTGAATTATATGTAGGAGGAGGGATCCAATTACACCCTTTTTTTTTGACACATCATGACACTGTTTTTTTTATAGGTCAATTTTGCAATTTCAAAATTCAAACAGTTGATCTGAACCGTACAACATGATCACCATATTAAAATGTGCTTGGAGATCAAATTTTACATTTTTTTGAATTTTTTTACTATTTATTAAGATGGTTACAAAATCACTGTTTTTCAATGGTCTGAAAACAACGAATTTGTAACCATCTTAATAAATAGTAAAAAAATTCAAAAAAAAGATAAAATTTCATCTCCAAGCACATTTTAATATATCCATCATGTTGAACAGTTTGGATCGACTATTTGGACTTTGAAAATGGTAGGTGTCAAAGTGTGTCACCAAAAAAGGTGTAATTTGATCCCTCCTCTTATATGTAGTTATGTGTGCCTCTTCTATCTAAGTAATTCAGAGCTTGACAGCAGCACTATGAGCTAGCAACATGTTGTGACCGCAAATGTAGGGCTCAGTTGCTGAGTTACCAGCGCTGCATTCGCCGGCTTCCCATGGGGAGCATCGACCCGGTGCAATTGTGCCACTGGCATAACCCGTTGAACAAAATGAATATGGCTCGTTGAACGTTATCCAGTGCTTCACCCTGTCACCGAATTCCTTGAAGCAAATATCGATGTAGTCGACATAGTCTTTTCTGCAACGGTTCCTTATCGTTAGACGATCGATCAACATATATTTCTCTTATCATGCAAAAAAAAAAATTAGAAGTTTGGTAGTTTGAGGAAGTGCTTGTGAGAAAAAATATGGAGGAATAATTGTCACAATAAAAGGCTTCATTTTATAAAAAACTAGTCATAATGAAAATCATACAGAAAAATTTGTTATTATATTTGATTGAAACAATAAAAAAATCTGAACAAATATACAAGCTAATAATTTTAATTTTTCTTTGGATATATTTGATTGTAGATATAGTTGTTGTAGTGTGTTGGAAAGAATACTTAAATGTTAACACCACACATGCATCTCTCAAACTTTAGAATATGCAGTTTATTGTTATCATAAATATTATTTTGCTTTAAAATTTATAAGTTGCTATCATTGTAATAGTATTTGATTTGTCATAATGCATATAATTAAGTCTAATCAAAATCAAATGATCCAGATTATGACTTGTCATCATTTGCATATATAGTATTTGATGTGGATTCTCATTCCAGCTGGATGAACAGATAGCAAGTTAAATACTGAAGAGAGACTAATTTCTGAAGTTTTTTTATTCATAACCTAAAAAAAAAATTCAAAATTCAAACATAACATCACTCTTTAAAAATACCATTGTTTTTTTGCTATTAAAATATTATAATTATAAAAAGTTTCTAAAAAATAGATGGAGTATTTTATACATAGTGTGCTGCGTAAAGTCAAAATAACTTTGTAAATATGTTTATCCAAATTGTGTTGATAGACCAATATATAATGCATGTACAGAAAAATGCACAATAGACAAAATAACATGTCAAGTTAATTATATACAAGACATACTCACATGATAAGTGGGCTCAAGAAACCCAAATATTTATCTTCAATTGCTTGCGGTACGTCCCAATGAAATATTGTCACAAATGGTTGCATTCCTACATTAATTTCCAACAATTTCACTATTTAGGCAGTAGTTGTTGGATCGGAACATATATTATTTATGTACTAGTACTAAAAAAAATATAAAATTCAATTTCTTTAAGAAATATGCATGGTGCTTCAAATTAATTTTGCTTTTCTCTATTTTGGAGCTTAATTAGTAAAAAGTGACCCCACTCCTCTCTCTCTCTCTATATATATATATAGAGTAGAACTAAGGTGTTCTTAAGCTCACCAAGCCCTTTGTGAGCTCAACTCAAAAACCTATCGGATTGACTTCAAACGATACATCCAAACCGTTGAAACTGTTCTACTTCACCAGTGATGCATTTACATATCAAATTTATAATTTTTCGAACTAGTTTAGTATACAGTCAAGTGGTCAAAAAATGTTGAAAAATGAACGCATTAAAATTAACTCATAAATCATTTTTTTTTTTACTGCTTGACTTCATACTAAACTAGTTCAAAAATTTAAAAATTGGACATGTAAACACATCACTCATGAAGTAGAACGGTTTCAACGGTTTGGATGCGTCGTTTGAAGTCAATCCGATAGGTTTTTGAGTTAAGCTCACCAAGCCTCTTGGTGAGCTTAAGAGCACCTTAGTTTTACTCATATATATATATATATATATATATATATATATATATATATATATATATACAGAGTCCAGCTAGCGTCCAAACGTTTGGATAGAGGTCTATATCCAAACAAGTAATTTTTGCGATTTCAAAATCCAAACAGTTGATTTGAAGCGCTCAATATGTTCTTCATATTAAAATGTTCTTGGAAACTAAATTTTACATTTTTAAAAAAAAATTTGCTATTTTTTTATAATTTTTTAAAATTCCTATTTTGATATGGAAAAAAATAAAATTTAATTATAATTTAATCACCGTTAGACAATATTTCATTGATGAGATTATTGTAGAAGTTGACGCCTTCTTTGTTAACTCCACTTTGGCTCCCATCTACAAATTATATATTAGTTGCATCATTCTAACATTATAACATGTTAAGCTAGTATAGTCATGAAATAAATGACAAATATCTATATTTAATCAAATAAATTATATTAACAACATTGGTATTTTAATTTGACACAACTGTAATAATTTGATTAATTCTTATATATTAAAATTAAAATTAAAAATGCAAATTTGTTCGTTGTGATTTTAATAAATTAGTCATAATATGAGGTATAATTTGAGAATTAATTTGTCATGGATCAGCCGATTTGGAAAATTAACAAATAAGTTCTATCGACATTTGATCGGTAATTAACCAAACAACTTTTTAATGACACCAAATTAAATATATCAACTAACTAATAAAAGATAAAGATCAAATCTATAAATTACTTTTTCTTATTTCAACAAATTATTGCATTTGTCAAGAAAAAAAAAAGATAGATAGATAGGATAGGATAGGATGAATGTATATTCTCTACATTTACTCAAAAGAGAATCTTAATTTTGAGTTAATGAATCTCAACCGTCTAATTTTAAACGGGGCCAATCTAGCTTCTGCCTATAATATAGGGGTCCTTTAATATTAGTGTGGATTTAGTACGCACGAATCTTAAAATAGATCGGATGGTCGAGATGCATTAACTCAAAAGATTCTCTTTTGAGTTAATGCAGAGGATACGAATTCAGGATAGGATAGGATAGATAGGTAGATATGATAGATAGATAGATAGATAGAGTTGGGCTATAATGTTTTGGGAAGTAAAGTGTCTATTTTATTTTCTGCTCATATCTTCATTTTTAAAGTACAAACATTCAATCCGAAAAAAAAACATATTCTCCATATTAAAATGTATTTGGAGACCAAATTTTATATTTTTGGGAAATTTTTTACTACTTTTTTATAGATAGATAGATAGAAAGATGGATAGATAGAGTTTGGCTATAATGTTTTGGAAAGTAAAGTGCTCATTTTACTTTCCGCTAATATTTTCATTTTTAAAGTACATTTTAATATGAAGAATTTGTTGTACTTTTCGAAATCGAATGTTTGAACTTTGAAAGTAAAAATATGAGCGGGAAGTAATATGGATACTTTACTTTCCAAAGTATGATAGCTCAACTCTCTATATATATAATGCTAATAGATTACTTGGTAGAATCCTTGACCAAGAGATGGAAAACCTAAATGCATCCATTCCCATCTTCTTCATGTTTTTTATATCCTCCTGTCAATATCAAATTTTAACATCATAATTCAGGAAATCATAAAATTGTTTTATATAGAAAGGTCATTTTCCAAAACTATCAAATACTACACGATACTCAGAATGGAAAAGACTAGAGTATATATATAAATTTAAAAAAAAAAGGATAATGTTGTACCTTATAACGATGGTAGAAGTCATCAGCTACATCACCGTTGCTTCCATCTGCTATCTTATCTGCATAAATCACAATTATAAATTAATTTTTCTTATATATATATTTAGAGAGAGAGAGAGAGAGAGTGTGACTAAGATACAAATGTTTGCACCAAGGCCTTGGTGCAAACGATTCGGTTCTCCGATTTTCAAAGTTTAAACAGTCGATCCAAACCGTTAGATATTTAATCTATATTAAAATGTGCTTGGAGACCAAATTTTACATTTTTTGAAATTTTTTTACTATTTATTAAGCCACTTTGAAAATTGCTGATCCGGGTGAACAGTAAAAACAGTGCAACCAAATTATGGACCATGTGATCAGCAATTTTTAAAGTGGCTTAATAAATAGTAAAAAAATTCAAAAAAAATGTAAAATTTGGTCTCCAAGCAGATTTTAATATAAAGATCACATCTAACAGTTTAGATCGACCGTTTGGACTTTGAAAATTCGAAAACCATTCGTTTGCACCAAGGCCTTGGTGCAAACGTTTGTATCTTAGTCACTCTCTCTCTCTCTCTCTCTATATATATATATATAGAGAGAGAGAGAGAGAGAGATCGGCTATTGTGCTTCACAAAGTAAATGATATATATTACTTAACGCTCATATTTTGTGATTTTAAAATTCAAACAACCGATCAAACTATTCAACATGATCTCCATATTAAATTGTGCTAGGAGACCAAATTTTACATTTTTTTTAAATTGTTTACTTTTTTTTAGAATTTTTGAAAATCACTATTTTTGTTGGTTTAGAATTTTCTGAAAAACAACACTTTTCAAAAATAAAAAAAATAGTAAAAGTTTTCCAAAAATTGTAAATTTTTGTCTCCAAGCACATTTTAATAATATGGAGATCATGTTGAATGGTTCAGACACACACACATTTTAATAAAATTTGGTCTCCAAGCACCCGCACACACATGCATAAGAGGAAATGGGAGTCAATTGACCCCTATTTTTTATTTATTAAGATATGATTTTCTATATAATTTAGAGTGAAATGGCTTGATATTATAAAATTGACCCCCATTCTTCATAAAAAAAAATTGTATATGATTGACCCCCATATATTTTTAACCCCCATAGTTCAAAAATCTGATTTTGCCCCTGCTGACACACACACCTGGGTGTAAGTGGGTGAAGGTGTCCCAAATGCTAGGCCCTCTGCCACCTTCTCTAGCAGCACCTTCATACTATTAATTACACAATAAAATCAAAATAAAATTGCAGGAGAATTTAAATTGATCATAGAAAAGGAGGGGTTAAAGAATCATGTATTAATTAATTAATTATTGCTTAATTGTAGGAATATAGGAAAAGGTGTATATATATATATATATATATATATACCTGGTAAGCAGAAGCTGCAGTTCCAAAGACAAATCCAGGTGCAAAGCTGCTTCTACTGAAGGAACTACAAACGCCATGCTCTGATAACAAAGTCACCAAAACAATCAGAGAAATAATAAAATTGTTTCCTCTGATTAGAATTTGTTTGTAAGCCATGTTGTATTGTATGTCTTTTAATTTCCTCTCACTTACAAAGGAGGCTTTATATAGAGAGAAGTCAAGGGATGGCTTTATTGTAACAAGAATTTACACAAATGCCCTTCCGAGATAATTAATTATAGGGTAAATTTTGTCAGAGTTCACTAAACTTTACTCTTTGCATGTAACAAATTGGTCATTCAAATTTAATTTGTTTTTTGGTAGCCATTATAATTTATTTCGATCAAGTCACTATGTAACTTTCAATATACATATTCACCATCATGGTTTCGAACCCGAATAAGAGAAATCATTTGTTATAATAACAAATGTATTATATAGTTAGGTGGCTTGACCTCTAACCTTTACTCAAAAATATACATATTCACCATATTTGATAAATTATGTAACCTGTTTTGGGGACATAAAGTATTTCTCACCCACTCCTAGCACGTTTCTACTTTGTTCATTTTTTTTTCAGTTGATGATGTGGCGAAATTTACCCTTAATTATATTAATAAGTGTTCAAATAAAATGTTGTTGTCACGAGTAATCAAGAGAATAGATTCTGAATTCATGGTGTCAAATTAGGAGATATTTCAAACGTACACATGAACTTTCAATTTGTTTCAATCAAGTCACTATATAACTATTTTCGTTTAAAATAATAATAAAATGACGTGGTAACCTATTCACCATATTTTGATAAATTATGTAACCTGTTTTGGGGACATTAAGTATTTCTCACCCACTCCTAGCACGTTTCTACTTTGTTCATTTTTTTTTCAGTTGATGTTGTGGCGAAATTTACCCTTAATTATATTAATAAGTGTTCGAATAAAATGTTGTTGTCACGAGTAATCAAGATAATAGATTCTGAATTCATGGTGTCAAATTAGGAGATATTTCAAACGTACACATGGATGCATTTTTCTACCATGCGTGGTCGAAAAATGCATCCCTTGTTAGATAAATTTCAAAGAGAGAATATATTAAGACCTTCATTTTTAGGCACTCTTATTTTTTCTTTCCTTGTGGCGGATCTTTGTGCATAGTGAACCGGGTTCGGGTTGCATTATTGGGTTGCTTTTTGGGTCTATAGATTCAGATTTTTTTCTCCAAGAGAAGAAAAGAAGGATTGGAGAAACTGCAACATTCAATTTCATTTTGAATAGGACAGAAATTTGGAGAATTATTGGGTTACTTTACAAGTTGATACTGTGATGTTGAATTTTAAACTCTTAATTTTTTTTTTTGTTACTCCTGCATCTAAAGTTCTTATTTTGGAATATATATTTCAGGAGGCAAAGCATCAGGTTCTCGAATTTTTTTTTTTTTAGTTAGCATTTAAAAAAAATTAATTTCAAAGTTAGATCACATGATGGTCACGGGCTCATGGCACAGGACACATAAGTCACGGTACGTGACCGGCTCATGTACCATGTTGTGTCGTATCATTATGGAATCTGACTTTCGAATGCTCCCGAACGGGACGGTACTGACTGGTGGGCCAGAGAGACAGGTTTTCATCACTCCTAACAGTGGGGCTCACTCTGTCAGAGAAATGACATAGAAATAAAAGGAAGGAATTAAGAAGGGATGCATCCTGCATAGGGGTGTAAATGGTCAGATACGGATTGGATAGTGGTCAAATTGTATTTTTATTCGTTATAATTTTTCGGATACAAATACAAATATAGATAGTCTCGGATAAGGATACGGGTCGGATATTAAACTGATACGGATACGGATCGTATATCGAATGGATACAAATACGGATATGAGTATAATTCGGATAATTAAAAATAAATTATTAATGTACATTCTAATAAAAAATAACATATAAATATAATTTTTTCATTCATAAATTAGATCTAATATTTTTCATAATAAGTTTGTTGATTACAAAAATATTAGTCACTAATCATGTTAGTGTTATATTGTTCATCAGAATATAGTTTAATAAATCATTAGTTTGTATATACAATTTAATAAATCAATTTAAGAACATAAAATACATTTGTTGTGGTAATAGGAGTGTATACAGATAGTTAAAAATATCACCGTATTCTTATCTGTTATAATTTTTCAGATACAAATACGGATATGAATAGTCTCAAATATGGATACAGATTGGATAATTAGAGAAATTTTCCGGATTCGGATCCGGACGAAATCGGATAATATCCGATCCGCTTACACCCCTAATCCTGCAGGGTGTCTCTGAGTTTGCTGAGGCTGAGCCCCTTATTTTAATTAGATCTGTTTTAGCTTTAATCTTTTTAGTTTATTTTTCGCTATAAAGAACAACTATAAAAGGAGAGATAATCGCATTAATGAAGTAGAACTAGGGTGTTCCTAAGCTCACCAAGCCTCGTGTGAACTAAACTCTAAAACCTATCGAATTGACTTCAAACGATATTTTCAAACCATTAGATGTTCAATCTATATATTAAAATGTGCTTGGAGACCAAATTTTATATTTTTTGGAATTTTTTTATTATTTATTAAGATGGTTTGAAAACCGCTGTTTTTATTAAAATTCTGCACCATTGAAAAACAACGATTTTCAAACTATCTTAATAAATAGTAAAAAAATTCCAAAAAATATAAAATTTGGTCTCCAAACACATTTTAATATAGATTGAACATCTAACAGTTTGAAAATATCGTTTGAAGTCAATTCGATAGGTTTTAGAGTTGAGTTCACAAGAGGCTTGGTGAGCTTAGGAACACCCTAGTTCTACTCACGAACTCTAACCAATTTCTTCTCTCTCTCTCTCTTCCCCCCTTCCCCTTTTCTTCCTCGTCTCTGTTCTTCAAAAAAAAAAATCATAAAATCACTACAAAATTCCCAAATTACATTGATAAGTGCTTGTATTAGCTTAATTTAAAAAAGTGTTTTGTGTTAGTTGTGATGAGTGCTTTAATTTTCAACTATATAATGTATATTTTATCAATAACTATGTTGGTTCTTGGTTACTAATATTGCTTATTTTTATTGAATAACGAGAAAAAAACACAAAGTAAAAAATGAAGCAACAATAAGAACAGAGATGAATTCAAATTAAAACTCTCAATGTAATTTAATTCTCAAATCTAATTGAAGGGGGACGTTCCTTACATGTACTAGCATTACTTTTAGAAGCAAAAAAAAAAAAAAAAACCAATTCTTTTACTATATTTTGCTAAACAAATTTCTCTATCATAAAAAAAACCTCACATAATATCAAAACAAGGAATTCTTGAATAAAGAGATGAGTTTAGGAAAGAGAAGTAAGAAAAAGGCGATAACAGATCCAAATAGCATCTTTACCGCAAATTGCGTGGCATCCGTCTCACTGTCATCGGTACAATTATCATTATTCCTGCTACGTGCAACTGCAGAGGCAGTAGGAAGTGCTTCTATGACTAGGTTGGCTAGGTCAGAGATGAAAGAACTGGTACAGTTTAGAGCTGGTACTCGTCCCCAGTTCTCAATACCAGATTCAAGCGCTAACTCTTTGTACTCCATGTCGATCTCTTCTAGGGTTTCTATGTGCTCACTAACAAAACTGCAGTTATTTATAAAGATTGATGTCAATCACAAACAATTTTGTACAGCATGCTAGAGTGAAGCTATGATACTATGCATACCGCATATTGATCCGTACTATGGAACAATATTTTTGTTTTTAAAGTCTAAATAGTCGATCAGAACCGTTCAAGTAGATTTTCATATGAAAATCTACTTGTATACTAAATTTTACATTTTTTAGAATTTTTTACTATTTTTTTAAGATAGGTAGAAAATCACTACTTTTGAGTTTTGAATGGTCTAGAATCTTTAGATCAAGTGATTTTCTACTTATCTAAAAAATGTAAAATTTGATATACAAGTATGTTTTCATATGGAGATCATGTTCAACGGTTCAGGTCGATTGTTTGTACTTTGAAAATAAAGATATTGATCCATAGTACGGAACAATATGCGCTATGCATAGTACCGTAGCCTCACTCCAGCATGCTAAGAAGATATCAATTACAAATATATTTTTCCAAAAGGCACCATTGTGAAAAAAACATAAAATAAAAAAGAAAAATCAAGATAACAAATTAGTACCTTATGGGAACAGCGAGGAGACTTTTTACGCCATTTTGACCAAGCTCAACTATTTTTTCGTCAGTGTAAGGCTTTAACCATTGAACTGGGCCCACTCGACTCTGTCAGTTTATACAGTAATAAACAGTGAAAAAATAGCACAATCATACACAATAAATTTCAAAAATATTATATCACCCATTGAAAAAAAAAAAATTTACTTGACCCCGCCACCCCATAACATTATCACAAACAATGTACAAATAATTAAGCACATTAAATATAACAAAATGACAAGAGTGAGGCTTCGGTTCTATAAACATGATCTCCATATGAAAATGTACGTGAAGGCCAAATTTTATATTTTTTAGATATGTAGAATATCACTATTTCCGTATGATCCAGAATTTTTAGATCAAGTAATATTTTACCTATCTCAAAAAAAAAATTCTAAAAAAAATTCTAAATTTGGTATCCAAGTACATTTTCATATGGAGATCATATTGAGCGGTTCGGATCGACGGTATGGACTTTGAAAATGAGATATGGATTCATTGTATGGAACGATGTACGCTATGCATAGACCAATAACAATTCTGAACTCGAGACTAGAGAAAAACATAAAAAACAATTATCAATTCAGAATTCAAGATTAGTGTTGATCAAGCCTCAATTCAGCAATTTCAAGAAAAATATCACACTTGCCCCTCTGGATTTTTTTTGCATCTTTTACCGTCATTTTGCACAAATTACCCTTGATTACAACTTCACCTACTTTACCCTGATTAATTTGACCAGGAATTTGAAAGTTAAATAACCATCACAAGTTAATAAAATGTCAAAAATATATTCACCTGGTAGGCTAGGACATGGCTATTTTTAACCCCTCTTGATTTCAGTTCACACATAATAAGAGAAATACAGTCTTCCATTTGATCTTTGTATGGATCTCCAGCATCTTCTACATAGCTTACTGGTACACCATGTGCACTGAAGAATATCATAACCTAAAGTTCCAAGGGTAAAAGAGTAAAATATCAGTACTTTAATTCTGGATTTGCAATACTAGATTGCACAATATCAAAACCCTTTGACTTCTTGGATCTTAATTGCAGAAAGAGGATAAATCAAGGCTAAATCAGAGATTAATTGATAAATTGAGAAATCTAGGTAGTGTAGGTAGTGAGGCTATGGTAAATTTTTTCGTTTTCCATATGAAAATGTACTTCCAGACTAAATTTTACTATTTTTTCTAGATAGGTAAAAAATCACTGCTTTTGAATGGTCTAGAATCTTTAGATCAGTTCTACCTATCTAGAAAAATAGTAAAAAAATTGTAAAAATGTAAAATTTGATCTACAAGTACATTTTCATATGGAGATCATGTTTGATGGTTCAGATCGATTGTTTGGACTTTGAAAATGGAGATATTGATCCATAGTATGGACCAATATGCGCTATGTATAGTACCTTAGCCTCACTTAAATTAAATTTAAATTAGAAATTTATGATAACATGCAAGTTGAGCCCAAAAAAAACTGTTCACAGCACACTGCTGAGCAATTAGGTTAAACTGATGCATAACAAAATGGCAAATCAGAGAATCTAATTACCATCTGGAATAAACTAACACCTGATTGTACCAATTTCCTAATTGACCTGGAGTATATTGAGAAATAATTAAGAGTTAATTACCTCCTCAGAATTTGAAAAGCTCAGTAACTCCTTTTGAATAAGGTCGGCCATAGATTTGATATAACCATCTCGCTGATACCATGATTCAATAATAGAAATCGGCAACCCTTCAAAATATCCATCTTCCCTGTAAAAATAATAATAATTCCATTCCATGAAGAATCTGACCATTTTTTCATTTGGTAAATTCTCTGAAGATAAAAAATAAGTGAACATTTGCATGTGTGCCCTTCGTATTTGCTCAAAGTACATATATGGAGATTTGGAGGGAGATGTCCAAGACCATATTTTTACAAATATTAATTAATTAATGCAATAACTTATGAGAAAAATTAAGAGAAAGTACCTGAAAATGTTATTGAGAACACTAATGCTTGACCCGCTTGTGGAAATGGAGAATTGGGGATAAAGTGGGAGTACAACAAGCTTTGAAATATGATCCTTTTTAATCTGGCACCAAATTAGAAATATGTTATCAAAACTCAAAAAGAAGAATAAAAAAAACATTCCCATCTTTTAGCACAATAATATTATAATTAATAGAAGAAATGAAGAAAAATTAGTTTGTGAAACCTGATTAATCGCTTCTTCGGTGAATGGATGCCAATATCGCATTCCGACATATATCTTTGCATGCAATTTCTTCTCTTCAAGTGCTTCCTTCAGAGCCTCAGCCTGAAAATATATATGATTTAATTTACAACTATATAGACAAATTTCACCAAGAAGTTTGAAAAAAAGAAAGGATCACACTAATTAATATTATTAGTAGAGGATGATTACGTGAAATAAAGTTAATGTACCTGTTCATTTGTGATTCTGAGCAAGGGGGACCCACCACCAATAGAAGCATAAGCTTCTTTACTCTTTGGAGCTCTTAGTAAAGATATTAGCTGTGCCAATGGTTTCTGAAGAAATTTGAATAATCTCGGTAGCCTTATAATATCCTGTACATATAAATTCAATAAACAAAACTAAGGGCCATGCATACAAGTCGCCTTAACAAGTAACTAATATTGTATTAGTAATCTATGGATTAGATAAATCAACATCTAGGTGCTCACAATTTAGAAATTTACCTAATTCAAAACTTATGCACTAAATACAAGAAATGAGAAGAAAAATCAACGTACTGGATCAGCAAATAGGTTGTATAAAAAAGGTTGAACATCATTTAGGGTTTCGGGTCCACCGAGATTCAACAATAAAACCCCAATTCTTTCTTGTTTGGTAATCGAATGTACTTCGTCAGGGTCGAATTTGTCAATTACACATGTGTCAGCGGATGAAAGAGCACTTGTAGCAATATCATGCTTCCTTTGTGATCGATAAATCAAATTTTGAGGGGCAGATGAGTCATTTTGGTGCAAAACCAGTTTGGATGAACTATCTTTCACAGGGAAGGCAAGAGTCTTTGTTCTATGGCTTGGACTGAAAAATAAAAAATAAACAAAAGAGTGAACCAAAATTGATAGGGGAAATTTCATGTATACCCCTGAAGAGCCTCGAAATTACGTATTCCCCCCTCTAAAATTCATAATATCATATTTACCATTCTAAATTTCAAAATTCACAAATTTACCCAATTTATTGACTTTTCTATTAAAACTTGTTTTAAATTTATAAAGTACCCATTTTATCCTTTATTAAAAAAATAAAAATATGTATTCCATATAAGAAAAATGTTCCTTTGCGGTCGATAATTCAAATTTTGAGGGGCAGACAAGTCATTTTGGTGCAAAACCAGTTTGGATGAACTATCTTTCACAGGGAAAGCTAGAGTCTTTGTTCTATGGCTTGGACTGAAAATACAAAAATTTAAACAAAAAAGAGTAAAAATTGATATTAAGCAGATCAGAAGTTATCTATAATCAAAATTGAAGCACTACAAACTTACATTTTTGTAATTTTATGGCCTTGGTATAAGTTAGTCACTCTATTAGAGAAAACCTTAGTTTGCATAGACTCCATGGAATCAAAACCTACAAATGAGAACTCCAAAATTACACTAGATTTCAAACAAATCAGCTAATATTTACAAAATTGAACCTCAGGCGAATCAAATTCTCACCAAACTTCACCTATTTTTGTGAGATTTCTCAACGCGATTCGCTCTCCTCTTCCGATCGCTGGAGAAAACTCAGACGCACGCGAATTCCTTTCTTGTTTGAGCGGAGAAGAAATCGTTCTGATCAGACTCTCTGATTCTTCCGATTTGATTTCATTTACGTTTCTCTTTCTCTCTTCTTTGTTTCCTTTTTCAGCTTTGATCAGTCAAAGGTGGCCTATACCAATACTCTGAAGTACCTCAAATTTGAAGTTTATATTGGGACCGTTTGATCATAATTCGGATTCTTTCGGACAGTTCTGATCTAATATAAATATTCCGTTAACTCAGGGATATATTCAATGTATTCAGAGAGAGAAAAAGAGGGTAACGATTTTAACAGCGTAGTTTTTGCTTCATGCAACACAAAACTCATATGTAACGTGATATTAATTCTATATTATTTTCGCTGCATGAAGTGAAAACTTCTCTGTTAAAATCTTTACCCGAAAAAGAGACTGTTTGGAATGATGATATCATTTTGTCAATGGACATGTTTCATTTTTTTTAATGTGAACCATATAATCTTAGTACGGGTGTTAATACAACACGTTGTGTTACTTATCACCACAAGGTCCACAACATCTCTAACATTTCTAATTTAATAAAATATTAAGTTGCCTCCAATGATCCACGTTCATTGACAAAAGGAACTTTTTATAAAATTTGACCGCATGATAAGCAGTGGAGAATCTCATGTATGTCCTTCATTATTTTTTGAAATTATATATTTTTTCTTAAATTTAGATATATATATATATATATATGAGTGAGGCTATGGTGCTATGCATAGCACCAATGGCTAGTGTACTACGGCTCAATATGGTACTTTTTAAAATCCTAACGGTCGATCCGACCGTTCAATGTGATATCCATATGAATATGTACTTGCAAACTAAATTTTATATTTTTTCGAATTTTTTTACTATTTTTTCAGATAGGTAGAAAAATCAGTGTTTTTTTGAAAATTCTGGACCATCAAAATTCTACCTATCTGAAAAAATAGTAAAAAAATTCGAAAAAATATAAAATTTAGTTTGCAAGTACATATTCATATGGTTATCACATTGAACGGTCGGATCGACCGTTAGAATTTTAAAAAGTACCATATTGAGCCGTAGTACACTAGCCATCCGTGCTATGCATAGCACCATAGCCTCACTCTATATATATATATATATATTTTTCTAAAATTTATAATAACATCTCAATAACTTCAACGTTCATCCGAAATTTTTATTAATAACCTCAAACAAATGAAAAATGTCAAATCTAACATCCATCTGAAAAAAAATTCAAAAGTAACCTAACCGCTCCATCACTGGGCGGTTCACCCTAGGGGTGTTCAAACGGTCGGTTCGGTCCAAACCGAATTAAAATATGCAAACCAAAGTTTTATTCGGTTTTCAAAAATAGAACCGAACCGACCGAATTAAACTTCTCAACCGAACTACAACCGAACCAAACAAACCGAAGTAAATTTCGGTTTGTTCGGTTGAACCGAAATTTTGCAATATTAACTCTTCAAACTTGAAACTATACCAGAACCGATTGAACTGGTACTGCTATGTGTATCACACCTCCCTATACTGATTTTAAATACTTAAAAAGAAGCATAAGAAAAAATGAATTTCTTCAATAACCGAGCTCAATGCAGAAAATGAATTTCTCGTAAGTCGTACCTATATTAGCTCTTAATTTCTTCAAAAACGGCTTCCCTAATAGATTTGATGTTTCGCGGTAATGTTTCCAATTAGATTCCAGAAGGCTCATGAGGAATTTTCTTGTATTTGATCTTGGTTTTAAGTTCAACTCCGAGTTAGCATAGAAGAGAGAAAAGGGATCAATAAGAGATGAAACAATACAAACCGTTCTAGAGTTTGTATTTGATCTTGGCTGATAGGGATTTGAAGAAAGAAAATAGAAAGGATAATGGTAAAAGGGGCGGAGCACACGATTCAGGAATTAGAGTTATTAAGTTAGATCGGGCACAACGCATAGGGGAGAATAACTCGCGATTGACAATTTTTCACAGGAAGAGGGGCTAGGGTCTAGAGAATGAACGCGACGCAAGCGACAAGAGGAGCTAGAAGTAGACCAAAAATTCGGTGATTTTATTTAAGACTGGAGTTCGGTCGGTTCGGTCCAACCGTTTTTGTAAAATTCAAAACCGAACCAAGCAAGATAAACCGAACTTAATTAAAAAATGAACCGAACCGAACCATTTAAACCGAAAAACCAAACCATTTAGTCCAAACTTTTCCGGTTCGGTTTAAAACCAAATAAACCGAACCATTTGAACACCCCTAGTTCACCCTACCCACCAAACCGCCCAGTGATTGGGCGGTCTACACGGCCAAGAAAACCGCCCCCCAATCGGGCGGTTAGGCTTTTTTTTTTTTTTTTTTTTTTTTTTTTTTACAGATATGTTAGGATATTTATTTTAGTAAGATATATTTATAAGATATATATATATTTTTAAGATATATTAAGACATGTTTGTTTTTGTAAATATATTTTCATTAAGATATATTTATAAGATATATATATTTTTTATAGATATATTAAATATATATTTGTTTTGTAGATATATTTTTATTAAGATATATTTACAACATATATGAAGATATATTTTTTCTATTGTAATTTTTATATGAAAATGATTTATTTTTTTTATTGTAATTTTAAATAAAAATTAGTTGAATGTGGATGAGTCGTTTGACGTTAGAACTGTCGATTCTTTTATAATAATTGTCGATTTGGATAACGTGATAAACAGTGGAAAATATGTAATATAAATGGTAAGTCCACAAAAAAAAAATCCAAACTACGTAATCTAAATGTCCGCAACATAAGATAAAACACTCCAAACTGAATATACAATAGTAGAAAAGCTATCAGACTACAAGAACAAAAAACCTAACGACGAGGACGAGGGCGACGACCGGAGAGATCCAACCTACGGGGTGGATGGCGGTCCCTATGCGGCTGTACACGCCTCACGTGAACCTCCTCCTCCTGTGCGGCTGTATCCGCCTCGGCCCATGGATCCTCCACCAGTGGGGAGATGGGCGGCATGGTAGGCACCTCCTATGGCTCCCAGGTCGATGGATACGTAGGCGGAGGAGGCGGAGGAGGCGGTGTGCCAAATAAAGCAGATGCATAGGCATCTGCATGCTGTGCTCCACTCCCACTGGCCTCGTCATCGTGCTGTCTGGCCTCCGGATATCGTGGTATGTGGAGGCTCAGTCTCTCATCCCCGGCATAATCTCCGGTAAGGTCAGCCATAGTGAACTCCGGAGTGGAATGTCGTGGGGGAGCTCCACCCTTAACGAAAACAATGTTAGTTTTGCTACATACAAATAAGTAGTAAGTTGAATAAATAATAAATTTTTGCTACCTGTCCAACCTGCACCGGAACTCCATACTCATTGTAGTAAGCGCTCCACGCATTATTATTCAACACCCATTCGTGGAAGCCCCAACCTGATTCATCCACTGCATAATTGAAGAAAAATTAGTGAGAATAGTTTTTGTACCGAGAAATGACTGTGTACGACAAAATAAAATTACCTGGAAGAGGTGGCGGCATCTCATCACCGTATATAGCGACTCTGGGCTGATCCGGATCTAGTGGTGTGGGCTCTATCTCGCGCCAGTTTATGTTCTCCCCACTGTCATGCAACATGCCAACGAGGCGGCCGTCAAAGCCGGAGTCCTCCACCATAGGAGCAGTGTGCTGGAGCATTGTACATCCCACTGCTCGCCAACCTTCTCGTGCCATGCACACCAAGCTGTGTGCCACTCCTCTGATACCGGTAAGAATCTGCACAAAGTGTATTTATTAATTTTTTAGGAAAAACTAAATAAACATTTAATGCTTTAAATATGTTAGTTTCGTAAGTAATTACCTGGCGAGCCTGCATCGGTCCGAATGACATATAACCACTCGACCCTGCACGAGAAAGCCTCCGTCGAAGGGTCTCACCCCAATGGCCCGTGAGGTATACTGAGGGCATGCCCCACCTCTGGTACCAGACTAAGTACCTCAATCCTCCAGGCCCTGCGCCCAATGTGACATCATCGGCCGTAGGAGGCTGCCACATGTGGAACTGTGGAGACTGTGCTTGGAGGAAATGCTCTGCGTGGCGCGTGCTCCAGTCGACGTTGGGCTTATTGTGTTTAGTCCTGCAGTACATTTAAATTAAAAAAAGAATGTTAATCAAGTGCAGAACTGAACAAGTAACGGTAGGAGAGCAATTAAGTAACTTACTTGTGCAACTTGGTGGTCTCAGCCTCTCCAAGGTCTGGGAACTGCGGGACAAATGCGTCCAGACCAAACTGTCGGGTCACGCGATCTGGCCATGTGTACTCAACAATCCAGTAACATACACACGGCCCCCGATAAAACCAGAGATGCCTCTACTCCAATGTCAGTCGACAAAATGCGTTCCTTTCGTAGAACTCCCGGTAGGGGAACCAGTCGAGGCTGCTCTCGTGAAGCATCTGGAGCTGACTCCGGACATATGAAATCCCCACAGTTCTCCCCCTGCCCGTGTTCTTGTACCTAAATCAGTCGTCCCATATGGCACCGTACGCGGGACACCTCTCGGCATCCTGCCTCCTCAAGTAAGGGACAAGAGACGGACGAACTGGCCGACATACCGGCAAATGAGACCACGACCATTGCTGGAGTAGAAGAAGCGGTCCGTGGATCTGCTTGTTCTTCACCTATATTTTGGACATGAGGTGAATGTGTTGGTGATTATTGAACCCTACTTATTATAATTTAAATTCCGAAATATTTGTGAAAACTTACCAAGCAAGCATGGCACAGGCTACGGTATAAGTAGGCGATCACAGCTCCGCCCCAGTTCCAGTTCGATGGCTTCTCAATTTCTGTCAGCAGAGAGAGGAACATAATCGGAACCGCGTCACCGCTGGAGTCCACGAACATGACGCTGCCACAGAGATCCAGCACAAAGGCCCTCACATACCTAAAAATATAAAATAGTAAAGATAAATTTAATGATTTTCATGGATGAGTTCGTAACATATTTTAATTTCAAGATTCTCAATTATTACCTCCTGACGGCCTCCAGATCAGTGGTCTCGGCTGTGATCCGATGCAGGAAAAAGTGATCACGGAGCGCCGCTAGGCTAATGCAGTACCCCGAATACCGGAACTCCTCATCATCCTTCTTCTTCTTCTTCTTCTTCTGTAGCGTCTTTGGATCCTCTACCCCAAGAAGCCGCCGTATCATCCCCACATGAAGTGGACTGTCGGAGACACCGCTGATAGGAATTTTAGATATAAAAATGTATAATGTAGGGATTTTAAATCGAAACACTAATTTTGTACCCTAAATTCTAATTTAATTCGCTAAAACCTAAACCCTAATTTAATTTTGTACCCTAATTTATAAACCCTAACACTAATTTATAAACCCCAATTTAATTTATAAAACCTAAACCCTAATTTAATTTATAAACCCTACTTTATAAACTCTAATTTAATTTATAAACCTAAACCCTAATTTAATTTATAAACCCTAATTTAATTTATAAAACATAAACCCTAATTTAATTTTGTACCCTAAATCCTAATTTAATTCGCTAAAACATAAACCCTAATTTAATTTGGTACCCTAAATCCTAATTTATTTCGCTAAACCCTAATTTAATTTTGTACCCTAATTTAATTTTGTACCCTAATTTATAAACCCTAACTCCTAATTTTGTTCAATTCTATCTCGTCGGGAAAATCAACAACCCGCACAATTTAACAATTAAAATTTTAAACTAAAGTCTAAACCCTAATTAAACCGTAATTTAATTTCTAACCTAAACCGCACAATTTAATCGCGTCGGGAAAATCAACAACCCGCACACGATTAACACCTCAATTCCTACCAAAAATAAAATAATGAGTTACGATAACTTACCCGAAGACGATCGATCGAGAGGAAGAGATGGCCGAGAGAGAGAGAGAGAGGGAGAGAGAGAGGGTGGCCGAGAGAGAAAGTGCGGCCAAGAGAGAGAGAGGGGGGGTGGTGGTGGCCGGCCGGGTAGAGGGAGGAGGTGGTGGCCGGCCAAGGGGAGGGGAGGGGAGGGGAGGGGGAGGGGAGAGGGAGGGGAGGGGAGGGGAGGGGAGGGGAGGGGCGGGGAGGGTCGGGGAGGGCGGGGCTGGGCGGCAGGGGGCGGCTGGGGGCTGGGCGGGGGTGTGGGGAAGAGGCAGTGGGCGGTTAGGTTAGGGGGGGGGGGGCTGGGCGGGTTTTATTAAAAAAAAAAAAAAAATTCCTACTAAACCGCCCCATGGGGGGGCGGTTAGAGGGGGGGGGGGGTAGACCGCCCAATGATGGGGTGGTTAGGGGGGGGGTGCGGACCGCCCAATGATGGGGCGGTTGGGTCATTTTTGAAAATTTTTTTGAATTGGGGTTAGATTTGATATTTTTCTTTTGTTTGAGGTTATTAATAAAAATTTCGGAACGTTCATTGACAATGTTTTCCGGACACTGTAACAATAAGTACATTGGGGAGACAATATCCTCAAGTTATTTTTGTTTCCATAAAAAAAATAAAAATATACAGAGTGTTTTCTGGAAAATTCTATTTTAACCAAGGACGCATTTATTAGCTGTGATGTGTCCCTGATAACCTTTTTTTTTAAAAGAACTTCACGCAGCCACAGGCTGTATGGATCCGTATCCTCTGCATTAACTCAAAAGTCCTTTTTTTTAATGAATTTCAACTGTTTGATTTTAAATGGAGCCAATTCGTCTCGTGCCTATAACATAGGGGTCCTTTAATATTAGTGCAGATCTAGTTCACACGAATTTTAAAACAGATTGGATGATCGAGATGCATTAACTCAATAGATTCTCTTTTGAGTTAACGTAGAGGATACGAATTCCAGGCTGTATGGAGCTCCTGGCCTCTGCGTACCTACAGGGTGCGTGGATGGTAAGAATGAAGTTTTTCATAAACCAATGGTAAGATCAAAACTTTCAAATTTTAAGATCGTAACTATTTTTTTTTTGTTATTTAAATGAGGCTATGGTATTTTGTAAGAGAAGGATCCACTTATAACATTTGAAAGTTATAACATTTTACAACAATTCGATTTTGTAATTTTCAAAGTCCAAACAGTCGATGCAAACCGTTAAATATGATATTTATATTAAATGTGCTTGGAGATCAAATTTTATATTTTTTTTGAATTTTTTTTATTTTCTATTTATTAAGTATTTTACAAAATTGATTTTTTTAGTGGTTTAAAATTGTCAAAAAATAGCAGTTTTGTAAAATAATTAATAAATAGTAAACAAAATTAAAAAAAATATAAAATTTGATCTTCAAGCACATTTTAATATAAATATCATTATTAACAGTTTGGATCGACTGTTTGGACTTTGAAAATTACAAAATCAAATTGTTGTAAGATGGTGTAACTTTTAAATGTTGTAAGTGGATCCCTCGTCATTTTGCAATTACGCCTACCTAGTGTATTAGCAGGCGTCGGATTTGTGTCAAGATGAGCATTGGATGAAAATCCAAACACATCTTAGGATTCATGTATCGAAGCATCCTAAGTAGATGTACATTGCAAAACAGCATAGTCTCACTCTTTTTATTTTATGACATTAGGTGTATATATTATGTGTTTAATATATTTATTTATTTTTATTTTTTTGAATTAAATTATTTAACTCCATAATAATTTAAGCTATATATCAAACAACCCGAAATTTTTATTAATAGAAAATAAAATAAAAAAATATTGACATTGAAGAAACATTTTGCAAAAATTCGAGATATAGCTAAAACATGATAGTCCATAACATCCAGGGTACTGTAGCTAGACGTTATAGACCATCACGGCCAGTTAATCTGATCGCTAATGATCTCTAATTAACAAAAAACACTGTAGTTGGACGTTATGGTCCATAATGTCCAGCTACAGTGTTTTTTATTTTTTTTGCTGCTGCTTCGTTTATGAATTTTTTGAAAAATAAAAAAAAACAATATAGCTGGACGTTATGGTTCATTACGTTCAGCTACAGTGTTTATTTTGGTTAATTAGCAGTAACTTGATTTCGTTAAGTTAGCTATGATGGTCCATAACATTCAGAGGACGTTATGGACTATCACGTTATAGCTATATCTCGAATTTTCATCAAATGCTTATTCAATGTCGATATTTTTTTATTTTTATTTCTATTAATAAATATTTCGGTCAAACAACAAGTACATACAAATTATACTGTTAATGTAACAAGTATGAATATTCAAACAGGATTGAACAGTATGTTGAAGCAAACAAGTGAAGCAACAAAATACCCCTTAAACAACAAAATCGTCAAGTTTTATTCATCCAAATTTCTTTGTTTGTACACAGTTTGAAAAACAAAAGATACACAGCAACAAGCAATGGGAACCAGAAGTAAACATAATTTAAGGCTATTTGAAGAGGGATTTTGAAAAGGCATACATTGGTCAATCTAGGTGTATGATCTATGAATTTAAATGTCTTTGAGTCTAGTTTCAAATGGTTAAGGTTTCAAGTTAGCTGGACTTTCCAATAAAAAAAAAAATGTCTGTTTTAGTAAAGAGTTGTCAGAATTTACTGTGTTGCTTATAATTCTGTTTTTTCTTTTCTTCTAGAGCTATCTTTTGATTGCACAGGTACCGGAATTGGTACTTTGATTGCACAGGTTAACCAATGCTGGGTTAGAAATTGAGATTCTGGTATGCACATGATGAATAATTTAATCAAGTTCATGTAATACAAAAGTGTCTCATTCTAGCCCACACTGGTACAAAACTGGTATATACATTACTTTTTCTTTTTGAGAAAAACTTGCTACCTGTTTCATTAAATGAAACAAAAGTCTAAAATAACAGCTAAAACTAGATTATATTACTGACAAACCCTCTGAGACTTAAAACCAGCATCATTATCTAGTCTCAAATCAAGTCTGACAAGAAAATAGTGCAACCCCAATCTTCTCAAACCAAAAAAAAAAGATAGAAAAAAAAATATACAAGACACTGGTATGTGCAGAAACCTGACACATAATCACATCAACATATAAAAATAATTACTAAAGACAAAATTATAGAAGTCCAGTGGCATCAACACAAAACAAGTTGCATTGCAAAAGCCTCAACAAGTTACATAATAATCTAACAAAAGAGAAGAAAAAAAAAGAAACGAAAATAACATCCCAGGCCATAGTAATTGCCCACTAAGGTACTGGTACCAAACTATCACAAATCTCTACTGGTACCAGTACCACCACATCCCCAAAAGTACAAGTTTCCAAAATCCATCTTGGAAGCTAAGCCCTGGTACTCAAATTATCTATTAAAGCCCCTGCGCATCCCCAAATTACATCCACGCCAACAAAATAGTAGGAAAATGCAAAATGCACCCACAACATATTACATATTATATGACATTAATACAACTGAGTCATTTATGAAAGCTCCTCCAAGTTATCATGGACAAAGGATGTTGTCAAACAATATCAATTTCACCAATGATCTTAACATGGAGAAGCAACTTGTTGATCAGCTGATCAACAAATTTATTATCATTTTTAAATCCTACAATTCTAACGGTCTTAAGGAACTCCCGTTGTACCAATGCATCTCCCGGTCCCTCCTGAGTTATCTCCTCGTCTACAAAGTCCGTGTCCGATTCCTTCAATAGTAATAAAACAAGTTACATATGTTTCATTGAAAATAGATCCTTTGACAAGGCCTTAATTGAGGGGGCTAATATGAATAACACCTGGTATTACACGGCTTGACTATCTTGTTAACTTCCTAATCTAGTCCATTTATAGTATTATCTATTTACCATAAATACTCGAAACTTGTCATTATTTTATTTGATAAAATTTGGATATTTCTATCATCTCATTAATTGACTTTGTTTTAGTCTGCCTCCCTTAATTGAGGCATGCAAAAATAATAAGTACTGGTAACAGTACAGAGAGAGAGAGAGAGAGAGAGAGATTACATCATCATCATAGTATTCTAAGGTGACCTCCTGTAGTTTAGGGGATTGATGGATGAAAAATGGTGCACAATCAAAGACGCAGAAACCCCCACGCACCAGAAGTTCCAGGCTCTTTAAGTTGTCAAAGACCGGGCAATTAGAAAAATCCTTCTTCCGTACCTAGTTTCATCACAAATTAAAATTAAAACTATGTTCCAGAGAAAAATAAAATTAAAAGGAAAATCACATAGTTATTTACAGATTTTTGTTTCAAATATATTGCAAAGAGAAAGTACCTTTTTTATGGGGTAATCAAATTCAAGCCGTAAGCTTTCGACATTTGAAATGCTCTGAATAACCTTGGGTCCCCTAGTGACATATTCATCCTGATCATACCACCAACTATGAAAAAAGATGGAGGCATCAACTAGCGATGGAAAATTTAGCAACAGAATATCCCACGTAATCACATCAATATCCAAATACAGGAGATTAGGTGTGGAAATCTGAATTCTCATTCCGTAACAATAACTACAAACCAACTTCTTCAAAGTGTTGGAACATATCTCAATGATGTTGAAAACACTCCTTTCTAGCACTAATTCTTCAAGAACATGACACCCCAACAAAAGCTTCTTCAAAAAGTTATCGTTCGGTACAACATTATTAAGGTTAAGGGTTTTGAGACAAGGAAGGTTTACTGAGTTGAGTTCTAGATAATCTTTTGTAGAGAACCTCAATTGGAGATGTATTAGTGATGCGCAAGTGAAAATGAGATTAGCGTTTAACTTCAAATTTTTACTCGGACCCACATTGACTAAGCACTCTCGAGGGTTCAACTTCATCACATCACCAATACAATCGGCAAATGCTCGAGTCCAAGGCAAGTAAAAATTTGAATAAAACAAAAGTTGAAATTTGTTAACACAAGATGTCTCTCGTTTCTCCAACACACTTCTCAGAAGTAGTTCGAATTTGGTCACAAATTCTACAGCCATTTCATCATCAACAATCTCTGGCAATCCAAACTCTTCAATGTCAAATTTCAGATCCAACACAGAAGCCCATGTGTTTATCCATCTTTTGGACAAGATGCATGTTTGCACAACCTCTTTTGTAGTAAGAAAAGATAGGATATGCGTGCGAACATCATGAGGCAAACTACTGATCTTATCAATTCCATAATTCTCCTCACTACCATGTGCCTTGATATTCATCATCTTTCACCTTCACAAATGCAGAAAAAATGGAACTTTAATGAGTTGCACAGAGTTAATCGCTTCTCAATTTCAAGAATTAAGATAAACATATCTTAATTTAAAAAAGAAGTTACATACATCCCAAGTGTTAAAAGTACAACAGTGATACAGCTTCCCACCTTTCTCAACCGCAATCATAGTTACGATTTAAGCAAATATCCCAAATAAGAAGAAAAAAAGAAAAGAGTATCCATGATATAATTTCATTCTATTAGTTTCTATTTAGTTTTTCAATTTGTAGCCTTTTTCCTTCTATTAATTGCTTTTCACACTAACTATACACTAAGCAAATTGACATTTGCAGCAGCTTTTATGTACCAGCTTTGCAATAAGTTTAATGCCTCAACCAGACTAAGGAAATACCAGTACAAAATTGGTCAGAAATTATCAGACCAGGCTAAGAATAAAAATTTAATGCCTTGACACTTTTTAGAGCTGATTTGAAATACAATTTATGGTTAGTTATAGGGTTTCAGTCAAAACCCAAAATTATCAAAACCCATTAACATAACAATACTTCCATTAATCCTCTTAATCAAGACCTACGAGTATGAACCAGTAAAACCAGCAAAGACAGAAAAAGAAAAAAAAATATACCGATGCCAATTAAATCAAGACAACTGAGCACAACCTCCAGAGCCACATTCAAGCTTTTAAGTCAGCCATTAATGGCTATTTTACCCAAAATCAAACAAAACTTAGAAAGAGAAAAAAAAAAAAAAAGGATTTATAACAGTATCGAGAGAATCGAACAAAGGAGGGTCTCGATCTCTTGCCATTCCATTTACTTTTGCTTTTGAGACAAAAAGTATAAGAAAAATTGGGAGATAAGAGTTTACCTAGAGGAGAGGCGGCGCACGGGGAGAGTTGAGTTGAGTGTTGGTCTGATTACGAGTAGAGAGCGGATCGGTCTGATTCTCAATGGACAATAGTTCCGACTCTGCTGCTGCTGCTTTTACGAAAGAAAAGCAAGAACTGTTTTTTCAGATCCAACCAAGGTTGTTGAGATTTGTGCATGAAAAAGTTTCTTTATCGAGATACGTGAATGGACAAATTTGAATGGTTGAATTCGAAAATGTAGGTTTCTGTTTTTCTTTCGGAAAAATACCTGAGTTCAATTCGGACCTGCTAAAGTTCTAAACAGGCCGTACAAAAGTAGTCCAAGTTTTCATGTAACTTAAAAAAGTCCGTAACTTGCGGCCTAGCTAGGATTACCTTGTGACTCAATCGGTAATAGCTTGATTGTTACTAAACTATTACCGAGCCATATTGTTCCTGACTCGGCCCATAATTGACGAGTTTGAGCTGGATCTAGCTCGCTTGTGTTAATTTGTGTGAATTTTATGATGCATTTTAGACTTCATTATCTAATATTTTTGGGCTACTGCCCGAACAAAGCCCAACGAGCTACTACGAGCCAGCTCGTCTCTGGTTCAGACCGATTACAAGCTAAGGTTTTAGCACGGCCCCTCTAATTCCAACTCGCTCGGCTCTTTTGGTTCCTACTACAAGCCAATTACGAGCTGGACCTAGTCGGTTCCTACTAGGGGTGTTCATTGGGTCCGGTTTACTTGGTTTTGAACTGAACCGAATTAGTTTGGACTAAACGGTTTGTTTTTTTTTGTTTAATAGTTCGGTTCGGTTTACTTTTTAAAATCGAATTATAATTTCGGTTCGGTTCGGTTTGGAAATTTACAAAACCGAAATAACTGAATCGACCGAACTTTTATAGATTATGAATTTGGTCCGGACCGAAATTTTATTATAAATAAATAAATTACTGATATTATAATTTTTAAGTTACTAATAAAAACAATAGTAAAAAATTATAAAATCACTTGATCTGAAAATTCTGAACCATCCAAAAACAGTGATTTTCTACTTATCTAAAAAAATAGTAAAAAATTTTGAAAAAATGTAAAATTTGGTTTGCAAGTACATATTCATTTTATAATCATGTTGAACGGTTTGGATGGACCGTTAGGATTTTGAAAACTCAAATTTTGAGCCGTAGCACGGACCCAACTGTGCTATGCGTAGTACCATATAGCCCCTCTCTCTCTCTCTCTCTCTCTCTCTCTCTCTATATATATATATATATATATATATATATATATATATATATAGGCTGTGGCTAATTTGCTGCTGGCAGCAGTTCGGCCGAGGTGCTGCCGGGGCTATATTTAGCCGTGTGATGTCCAAACAACAAATTCAAACCGTTAGATGTTTAATCTATACTATAATCTACTTGGAGACCAAATTTTACATTTTTTGGAATTTTTTTACTATATATTAAGATGGTTTGAAAACCGCTGTTTTTAACGTTGCAGAAATTTACTAAAAACAGCGGTTTTCAAACCAGCTTAATATATAGTAAAAAAATTCCAAAAAATGTAAAATTTAGCCTCCAAGTAGATTATAGTATAGATTAAACATCTAACGGTTTGGATTTGTTGTTTGGACATCACACGGCTAAATATAGCCCCGGCAGCACTTGGCCGAACTGCTGCCGGCAGCAAATTAGACAGACCCTATATATATATATATATAGGGAGCGGCTAAGTTGCTGCCGGCAGCATTTCGGCGAGGTGCTTACGGGGGCATATCTTGCAATTTGATGTTCAAACAACAAATCCAAACCGTTAGATGTTCAATCTATATTAAAATCTATTTGGAGACCAAATTTTACATTTTTTGGAATTTTTTTACTATTTTTTAAGCTGGTTTGAAAACCGCTGTTTTCAATGCTTCAAAATTTTAATAAAAACAGCGGTTTTCAAACCAGCTTAAAAAATAGTAAAAAAATTCCAAAAAATGTAAAATTTGGTCTCCAAGTAGATTTTAATATAGATTGAACATCTAACGGTTTGAATTTGTTGTTTGAACATCAAATTACAAGATATGCTCCCGTAAGCACCTCGGCCGAAATGCTGCCGGAAGCAAATTAGCCATACTCTATATATATATATATAGAGAGAGAGAGAGAGATAGGCTAATATGCTTTTAGTAGCATATGGGCCGATATGCTTCCAACTCAAAATCGAATTTTCAAAGTCCAAACGGTCGATCCGAACCGTTCAAGTTGATCTACATATTGAAATCTGCTTGGAGACCAAATTTTACATTTTTTGGAATTTTTTTACTATTTATTAGAGAAATTTGGACATATACCCATCACAACTTCTTTAATTAGATATTTACCCATCTAAAATTAAAAATTAGATATTTCCCCATCTAAACATATCATATTTATTAATATACCCATTTTCATTTTTTCTCACTAAAAATTATTAATTAAATATTTCAATGACTATTTTGCCCTTATCAATCCTTTCCCTTAACTAAGTTACAGGGTTACGACATTATAATATACGACAATTTCCCTTCCGTTTAATACTTACAATTTGCTGGAGTCGGTGCGAATCAAGCATCTAAATATGCTTGAGAAAATGCTCCAGAGAAAGAACAAACTCGATAATAAGCTGAAGTCAATCAATTCTTGGAGAAAGATTTCGAGCATAATCTTTGTAGCGGCTTTTGTGGCTGTAGTCTTGTGTTCAGTCGGGAAATGGATTGATTCATTATTTAGGGGATATCAGAATGCAACTAAAGGGGAGATAGGCGTCATAAGCACAATGCAAGTTGGTACTTTTATGGCTATATCCGACTTGGATTCAATCAAGGCTCTCACTAAGAATTTAGAGATTCAGATCAGGTCAATGTTGGATTATACTGATTTTGTTCTGAGGGATAATGAGGCGGTGCAGCTTGGAATGGAGGAGATTAAGAGAAAGATGGGGGCTTTCACGAATAGTGTCGAGCAATTAGGAGAACAAAATGATCAGTATAGACGGGATATTAGGATGGCTAGAACTGTCGTGTTAAGAAAGATTATTAACTATCCGAGTTAAGCATATTAATGTATAGGTATGCTCATTATATATTTTTGCTTTGTTCTAATCCTATTATCCCCTGATTTAGCATGGGTAATTGGTCTGAAGAGGCTTTATTGAAAATAAACAAATAATGCCACTTCCCGCATTTCTGGTAATTCAATTTATGCTTTTCTTCTGCTCAGAAATGTTGCATTAAATATTGTGTTGTTGCTTCTTTTGTGTTAATATGTATTACCTTTGCATTAAAATTGTATCATTTCCCTTTTGACCTCAGTTGTGCCTAGGGATGGCAGAAAAGCCCATCGGCCCGTCGGCCTGCTCATACCCACCCGGCCCGGCCCTTTACCCGGTCGGCCTGACACTGTAACAGGTCAGGTAGGGCCGGGCCTACAGACAGGCCAGGTCAGGCATGGGATTTAATTAAAGCCCACAGGAGGCCTGTTGGGCCTATTTATCTGAAAGTAGATTTCAGGGTTTGTATTTCGTTTCTGAGCCTCTGACTTAATTTCAAAAACGTAACTATCCGAGTATCCGACTCTCTCACTTAGGCTTTTAGCGGCTTATCTCTTACTCTCTTAGTGAAAACCTAGCCACAGCGGCACAGCCACAGCCACTCCGACTCTCCCTCTCTAACTCTCTTCCTCTCTTCTCCACAGTCAGTAGCGACTCTGAGTCTCCGACTCTCCCTCTCTTCTCCACAGACCACAGTCCACACGGCCACAGCCACGCAGTATTCTCCCTGTCTTCTCGCCTCCACACAACCACACTCGGCAGTCGGCACCAATCTCCACACAGCCACACTCCGGCCTCCACACTCGGCACCGATCTCGCACCTAACTGTGCTGGCACCGATCTCCACACTCGGCACCTGACTGTGCTGGCATCGATCTCGCACCTGACAGTGCTGTGCTGGCACCGATCTCCACACTCGGCACCTGACTGTGCTGGCACCGATATCGCACCTGACTGTGCTGGCACCGATATCGCACCTGACTGTGCTGGCACCGATCTCGCACCTGACTGTGCTGGCACCGATCTTGCCTTCGCTACTGACTGTGCTGGCACCTAGGTAATCTGATTTTGCTGATTTTGTAATCATATTTTGTTGATAATTGTTAGTAATGGAAGCAGTTATTTTGGCTGGTGTTTTCTGTTGTATGGAATGGTGATATAAGTTTGTAGTTTGTAGTTGTTTGATTCTATGCTTTTTTGGATAATTTGATGTATGGTTTACACTTTTATTTGGATAATTTGATGTATTGGTAGATCTGATTTACTGAAATTCGAGGATGATAATTAATGGTGCATCTTCTGGACCCATTAAATTTTGTTATTTAGTGATTATATTTTTTTTTATAGTGAGGGAGTTTAACCTGCTATAATTTTTGTGGCATTAAAATTTAAAATTGCAGATTAGCAAAATAATTTGAGTCTTACATAATTCATTCCATTACTTTGATTCAATTGATAAAAAAAAAAACCAAAATACCCTTTCTGTTAAATGGTGCATAAAATAGTATATTTGGGTCGGGCCAGGCCGGGTAAGGCAGCCCACGGGCATAGACAGGCAGGCACAGGCAGGCACAGGATTGACAGAAAAGCCTGCAGGCAGGCCGGGTATAGATTTTCAGGCCCGTCGTGTTGGGCCAGGCAGGTCGGGCCTAAATTTTTAACAGGCAGGTAAGGCTTGGGCTTGATAAAATGCCTGTGGGCTCGGCCCATTGCCATCCCTAGTTGTGCCTCACTTCTTACCTAAAGCCTTAATACCAATTAACAATCTAAAAGAAGTTCAATCAAAGTAGTATGTGATTGACATTCATAGCAGTATTTAGGTTACTTCAATGATAGTGAGATCTGGTAATTTAATGCCAGACAAATTAAATTGTGCTCCCGTGATGTGATTTCTGCAGTACAAGTAATAAATCCTAATTTATACTCAATTCAGTTGCAAGTGTACAACCTAGTCAAGTAGTATTTAGGGATCGTCTCCACAGGGACAAGTCGGAATATTTTATCTAACCTAGCAATTTAATTTAGTAAAAGAAGTAAAAAGGTTTTTGTTTGTTCAAATGGTTGATTTGGTTTTGATTAAACTAAATTAAACTAAAGTCTTAAAGCAAAATCTGATTTTTAACAAAGATGAGAGATTAGGGTTTCTTAGGGTTCCTATCCACTAATGTTATGACTAATTGGTTTATTAAATTTGTTCTTTCGATTATGAAGGCACAGTTGAAAGTTGTAGGTATAAAGGGATATTTCTATATTAATACCATCTTCAAATTAGAATAAACGTCACCTCTCGGTACTTGGCTATACTAATCTAAAGTCATTAAGATCTTACTGTCCTAATTAATCTAGAAAACCGTAATTCACCTCTCGGTACTTGGTACAATTTGTCTAAACTATTAGGTAAAGCCCGTATAAGACAAGCGTCACCTCTCGGTACTTAGCCTATCAAATACCCTATTCTTTATGGTCAGGACTTAACATTCAATTTCTCAATTGCAAATACTAAATCCTAGGTTTCATGTGATTTCGATTAAGTCTCCACAATCAATTGAAATAAAGAACAGATCATACCAAAGAACAAGAAAATACAAATTAAACCAACTAAATCATAACAAAAGGTTCAAGTACAGCCCTAATTAACCCTAGAAAATCCTTTAGCCTGTCATGGCTAAAGCACAAATCAAAATAAAAAGAATAAAAGAGTTCCAAAGAGAGAAAATAATAAAACCGGTTGATCTTGTGATGTTTCTTTCTCCCTTCTTCTCTCTCATTTTCTCTTCCTTTGTCTCTCTTGTTAAAACCAGAAATAATCTCTAAAAAAACGTCACTGTTCTGTTCTACAAATTTCCTACTTATACCTCTCCAAAATATAAAACTAAATCTCTAAAAATAGCAAATTCGGGCTCTGAAACCGCCTTATTGCGGGCCGCAATAACATCCTTACGGGCCGCAATGAGTGGAGGCGGTTCCTTCTCGCGCAGATTCTGACTCTCTGTTTACTTCTCTGCGGGCCGCAATAGGTCTGGAAAATGCTGTGGTCTGAGTTGCTCTCTGTTTGATAATGTTGCGGCCCGCAATGATTGTCTTGCGGTCCGCAATAAAAGTGACAGATTCGCCTGGCTTTCCATAAATCACCCGTTTTGCTCCGTTAAGCTCCAAACACCTGATTACCTGTAAAATAAACAAAACTTGGCTTAATTTTCATAACAAACCCTAGGTTTCAATATATATTATTTTGGCTTATCAAATTCCCCCAAGGCTAGCCCTTGCTTGTCCCAAGCAAGTCTAAACACTTACGAAAAATTTCCGGGTCTGGCTACGTCTTTTAAACCAAGTTATCTAAACTATCCTAATAACAAAAGCTAAATTAGGGTTAAAAATTGGTCAGTCAAGGCAAATTAGGGTTAAACAACTTAATTCAAAGCACGAATAAAAACTATTTGGATTTCTTTCAATGATCTTCTTCACCTCACAAACGCAAGTTTTCGGTTTTAATTAAGCAAATTTATACCCACATGACACCTCAGAGTTAGTGAATCTTGGTTTATTCTCCCAATTCTACAAGTGATAACCAATTCCAGAAAATCCTTTGAAATGAAAATAAAAATTCAGTTAATGGTGTAGGCTGTGCCTGATGCTTTGACTCTTTTTACTTGTGCATCTGTCTGTTTTAGGCTCGCTCATTTATTCACTCATTTTTATTTTGTTTTTGTTCTTTTCTTCTTTTATTTTTCACTTTTTTCTGAAATATTATGCGGATATATCTGTCCTAAGAACTTCAATCCAACATAGCTCACTTTTTTTTTCAACCTACACCTTTGTTCAATTAAGTTCGTTTAAGAAAGGATTTCTGAGTCTCGCGCAAAGTCTCCTACGGGCACCAAGCCTTTCGGAAACTCTTGGCCTTGCGCGTATGAGACTTGATTTTCAACATGCAAAATGGGTTTTTAATTGAAGACCACAGGTACTAAAGTATCATAAGGCATCAAAATTCACCAATTATTTACCTATTCTTGTGCCATGAGGTTATATCACCGAATATCCAAACAAAAATTTTGAAATAAGCCCTCAAATTGTATTGTTTTTCCCCTAAAGTGCACAAAACTTTCCAATTTCTATCCTAAACTTAAAAGAAACAAACTAAAACGAAAAAAAAAAATTACTACTAAGATACTACTCCTACAATTTACCCCCCCAAGCCTATCCATTGGCACCGACTCGGTGCAACAAATAAAACAAAGAAAGGGAAAAAGAGGAGATGAGAAAGCTCACAATGGGGATCAATCCTGCCGCGGAGGTGCAGCGGTCTCCTGAGGTGGTGTACGCCTAGGTCGTCGGCGCCTCGGTATCGGGTCAGCTGAAATGAATCCAGACTCTGACATGTGCGTGTACATGCGGTCGGTCCGATGGTAAGTGCCATGCTGCTGATCTGCCATCTCATCAACATCGCCGGCCAGATCATTGTATTGGACCTGCAGACGGCCCATCTGAGTGTTGAGCTGAGTCATGGCGGAATGAGAAGTGTCGAACTGGCCCGTCATAAAGGTCTGATGCTCGCCATACTGACCATGGACATAGGTGCGGAGGTCGGCAATCTGTTTGTCGACAGAGTTGAACCGCTCGTCCACATAAGAGCGCAGCTGAGTGTACTGTGTTTCACTCTGAGTGGCCAGATTAGTGATATTAGTGTTCATTGTTTGCATCAGCTCGAACATCTGCTGCGGGGTCGGCTGGCCGGGACCCCAAGAAGGAGGAGGCGGTGCATGATGCTGCTCTGGCGGAGGTACCCCAAATGGGTCAACATGTGGCTGGGAGGAAGGCTCGGCACCTGGCTGATGCTGGTACTGCGGCTGTAGAGGTGGGGCCACTGTAAGGGGCAGAATCCAAGTGGAAGGATCTGCCCTGTCGATAGGAGCTGGCAGGGGTAGAGGGATATGCTGGCCACCACGGGAAATGAAGAAGAACGAGTCGCCAAGCCGAGAAAACATACCGGCTGTCTGAAGATATGCCATATCAATGAACTCAGTCTGCTTTTGGAGACGCGTGGCAAGGACTCGGTAGACCGGACCTTCTGTGGGAATCACACCATGGTAGATTGCAAGCCGGGTCACAAATCCACCAACAGAGATCATGCCGCCCTGAGTGGCGTTATCGCGGATGCCCAGAATGTGGTCGAACATGAAGGCGCCGACATTTGGAAGTGCCTCGGGCCTTGTTTGGGCATGGAGCATGGCATAGATGAAGAAGATCTCGTTCTCGCCCATGGTACCTACCGTCTCACCGCGCGCAAAGATGGTGAAGGCAAGAGCGCACTGGATGTAGCGGAACACGGGGTGGCTGATTTGGCTGGCCTTGTAGGTTCTCCTATGCCCACCAATCAGCTGGCAAGAGAAATCATAGAAGCTCGTGTTCTCATCCCAATTAGGGTCTCCGCTGCGTCAGGTCTGTCGGGGAACCCCATGATTCTGTTGACCTCATCCATGGTGATGGAGTATTGCGTACCGTCCAGGTAGTAGGTCGCCAGATTCTCGTGTTCCATGCCAAGAGTAGACAAAAATTCGTAAGTTAGGGTACGATAAGCTGGCATAGAAAGGGTGCAATAGTCCCAAATACCGAGAGTAGACATGAGAGACCGGACCTCATCCAAAATACCTAACGATTGCAGGGTTGGTATATGGATATATTTGGGCTGCACTACCCTTTTGGACTTAAGAAAATCAAACTTGTCTCGGTCTGAATCATTGACAAACCTTATACCAAAATCAGGGCTATTGTTTTCGGGCCACCGATTTTCAGGTAAATTGGTCCAATCGGGCTGGTCTGGCATCTCTGTGTCATTGGAGTTACTGGTATTACCGGCCCTGCCCCTATACTGTTTGGACCGTTTGGGGGGTAAAAAATCATCATCATCGGCAGGTGCTTTACCCTTATTCCTTGTCCTTGGTGGCATTTTGGTTTAGTTGGATTATTCAGGCACAATTCACAATTCGGTTTACTTAATTGATTCAAATTAAACTAAAGAGAGTTAGAGATAAAACCGAATGCGTGCAACCAAACCGATTTGAAGTGGAGAGATGGAGTATTGCAGCCGAGAAGTCCAATTGTCGAGTCGAGGCTTCAAAATTCCGGAAAAATCACCAAAGTAGGGCTTCTGCGTGCTTGATTGCGGGCCGCAAGAGGTTTGGTTGCGGGCCGCAATGGCTATGGAGAAGAGAAGAGGCTCTCTGACTACTTTGCTGCGGGCCGCAATAGGCGTGGTTGCGGGCCGCAAGAGATGTTGGCGTTGGCGAGCTCTCTGACTTCTTCTTTGCGGGCCGCAAGGCAGTCTTTTGCGGGCCGCAAGAGTTGCGGTGGAGAGATGGCGACACGGTGAAACGTAGGGGAGCCTAGGGTTTCGGCTGAGGGGTTGCTGTGGGCGGTGCTGGTGAAGAAGGCGGTGGTCGGTGTTGAAGAGGTTGCGGGTCGGTGGAGGAGGTGGTGAAGAGGGTTTTGCGGTCTTGGTGTGGTAGAGAGAGAGAGTAAAGTAGATGGAGAGGGAGAGATGTGGAGAGATGAAGAGAGAGAGAGATGTGGAGAGATGAAGAGAGGTTGCGGGGTAGAAAAGAAAAGAAAGGGGGAGAAAGAGGGAGATGGAGAGAGAGAGAGAGAGAGAACAGGGGGGTTACGGATGGGAAGGAGAGAAAGAAAGAAGGGGGCGGCTTGGAGAGAAAGGAAAAACGAGAGGGAGGAGGAAAAGGCGCGTCTGTTGGCCTCTATTGCGGGCCGCAATGATTAGGGTTGCGGGCCGCAATGCACCTGAAAAAATTAAAAATTTGATTAAGTACTGGGAAAAAAATCTGTGGTCATTGCGGTCCGCAATGAAATGTGTTGCGGGCCGCAATAAAAATAAAAATACTGCCTAATTTTTTTGTGTTTTTTTTTTACGTTCTGTTTGCTTTATTGCGGGCCGCAGGAGAATTGATTGCGGGCCGCAAAAGACAGAAAAATTTCAGAAAAAATCTAAATTATCCTATCTAAGTGCAAATTAATTCTAAAGTACGAAATTTAAATGTGCAAAAAGGTAAATTGCTTGGGTTGCCTCCCAAGAAGCGCTTGTTTAGCGTCTCGAGCTTGACCATTCTCCTTTTCTAGTTCGTTTGTGCATCGGTAAGGGAGATGCTTGTCTTCCCTTCAACCGGTTCTCCGTGATTGTACACCTTCAGTCTCTGCCCATTCACTTTGAACGCTCCAGTTCGCTCGCTCCAAATTTCTATCGCCCCATGGTCAAACACACGTTGCACCTGAAACGGGCCACTCCACTTGGACTTGAGTTTACCTGCAAAGAGCTTAAAACGTGAATTGAACAATAAAACATAATCACCAATTTTAAACTCCCTTCGAATTATGTGCTTGTCATGTCATTTCTTCGTCTTTTCCTTATAAATTTTGGCATTCTCATACGCGCTCAGACGGATCTCCTCAAGTTCATGCAAGTCGAGGATGCGCTTTTGGCCAGCTTGAAACATGTCGAAGTTAATAGACTTGATAGCCCAAAACGCCTTATGCTCCAATTCGACCGGCAAATGACATGGCTTGCCATAGACAAGCTTGAAAGGAGTCATGCCAATTGGTGTTTTGTAGGCCGTGCGGTATGCCCAAAGTGCATCATCTAGTCTCAAACTCCAGTCTTTCCGGTTCAGTCCTACAGCGGTTTGGAGAATGTGCTTGATCTCGCGGTTTGAGACTTCAACTTGACCGCTTGTTTGCGGATGGTACGGAGTTGCGACTTTGTGTTTTACACCATACTTCTCCATGAGACTTGCAAAGGATCGGTTGATGAAATGAGAACCTCCATCGCTAATTACCACCCTTGGAACACCGAACCTTGGAAAAATCACCTTTTGGAAAAGGCGTTTGACAGTCTTTGAATCGGCTTCGGGGCTTGGTATCGCTTCTACCCACTTGGAGACATAATCCACCGCCACAAGGATGTACTTGTTGTTGCATGAGCTCGGAAAGGGTCCCATAAAATCAATGCCCCATACATCGAATAATTCAACTTCTAGAATGCTTTGCTGAGGCATCTCATGTCGCTTGGTTATGTTTCCCATCCTTTGGCACTTGTCGCAAGAGATAACAAACATCCTTGTATTCTTAAAAAGGGTTGGCCAAAAGAAACCGGCCTGGAGAACTTTGGCGGCAGTTTTGTTGGTTGAAGCATGTCCTCCGTAAGGTGATGAATTACAGGGGTAGAGAATCGATTTTACCTCAGCTTGTTGAATGCAGCGTCTGTGAATCCCATCAACACCAAGCTTGAAAAGGTATGGATCATACCAAAAATCATGCTTGGCATCCGCAAAGAATTTCTTTCGGGATTGGTATGTGAGGTTGGGTGGTAGAGACCCACATGCAAGAAAATTCGCAATATCAGCGAACCACGGGTATTCGGCCGTATTCACTTGGTAGAGCTGCTCATCGGCAAAAGAGTCATCTATCGGCAAGTTTTGGTTTGAAGGTTCAGCCACGATGCGTGAAAGGTGATCGGCTACTAGGTTTTCGGTGCCCTTCTTGTCCCTTATCTCAAGGTCGAACTCTTGGAGCAAGAGGATCCATCGGATGAGGCGCGGTTTTGCATCTTTCTTGGTGAGGAGGTAACGGACTGCCGCATGATCCGTGTAGACAATGACTTTGGAACCCACCAAATAAGGGCGAAACTTGTTGATGGCAAAGACCACCGCTAGTAACTCCTTTTCAGTTGTGGTGTAGTTGACTTGGGCCTCATCTAGCACTTTGCTTGCGTAGTAGATTGCATACGGCTTCTTGTCAACTCGCTGCCCCAATACCGCTCCAACGGCATAATCACTTGCATCGCACATTATCTCAAATGGCTCGTTCCAATTCGGGGGTTGCAAGATAGGCGCTGAAATCAAAGCTTCTTTCAACCTATTAAAAGCATCTAGACAATCCTCATTAAAATCAAAAGGGGCATCCTTAAGCAATAAATTGGTCAAAGGTTTGGCAATTTTAGAAAAATCTTTAATGAACCTTCGATAAAAACCGGCATGCCCTAAAATGCTTCTAACACCCTTCACATTGATTGGTGGAGGTAACTTTTCAATCACCTCAACTTTGGCACGATCAACCTCTAAGCCTTTTTCAGAAACAACATGGCCTAAAACAACACCCTCTTGAACCATAAAATGGCACTTTTCCCAATTCAAAACAAGACTAACCTCTTCACACCGTTGCAAGACTTTGGACAGGTTGGTCAAACAATCATTAAAGGTTGTACCATAGACCGAAAAGTCATCCATAAAGACTTCCATGGATTTCTCAATCAGGTCTGAAAATATACCCATCATTGCCCTTTGAAAAGTGGCCGGTGCATTGCATAACCCAAAGGGCATCCTACGATATGCAAAGGTACCATATGGACAAGTAAAAGTGGTCTTTTCTTGGTCATCAGGATGTATTGGTATTTGAAAGAAACCACTATACCCATCTAAGTAACAAAAGAAAGAGTGCTTAGCTAGCCGTTCAAGCAATTGATCTATGAACGGGAGAGGAAAATGATCCTTGCGCGTGCCGGTATTGAGCTTTCGATAGTCGATGCACATGCGCCATCCCGTCACGATTCGTGTTACAATCGGCTCGCCATCTTTCCCTTCTATCACTGTTGTTCCTCCCTTCTTTGGCACCACATGGATTGGGCTCACCCATTTGCTATCGGAGATAGAGTAGATGATGCCGGCGTCAAGTAGCTTGTGTATCTCTTTGCGCACGACTTCGCTTAAGTTCGGATTCAGTCTCCGCTGGCTTTCAATGGTTGGTTTGTGTCCTTCTTCCATCAAGATCCGGTGCATGCAAATAGAAGGGTTGATTCCTTTGAGATCGTCGATTGTGTATCCAATGGCTTTTCGGTGCATCCTTAGAATTTGCAGAAGTTGTGAGGTTTGGTCTTGGTTTAGAGATGCATTGACAATAACGGGATAGGTTTGGTTTGGGCCAAGGTATTCGTATCGTAAGGTCGAAGGCAATGGCTTTAGTTCAACCTTGGGTGCATCTTCTGTGGTTTCGGCAAAGTTAGGAAGGGTCTCAGCAGTTGAAACTTGAAAAATCGGGCTTAGAATAGGCTCTTTGTCATTCTGGAAAGGTTTGTTGCGGGCCGCAAGGGGTTCATTGCGGGCCGCAATGAGCTCTGTTTGATTCAGCTTCTCTGACTGAAGATGTTGCGGGCCGCAATAGGTTTCATTGCGGGCCGCAATAGGTTTCATTGCGGGCCGCAATGGCTGTGCGATTTTCATCCTTCTCTGGTTGAAGATGTTGCGGGCCGCAATAGATGTTGCTGCGGGCCGCAAGAACCTCCACAGAACTCGTTGTGTCAACTTTTTCGCACTCCTGGTCCATCCAATACTCAAAGGAACCCTTCTCCAAGTTGTTTGTGAGCTCTTCAACTATCAACCTGTCAAGTATCTCAACACTAAAAACACTTTGATCGTTAGATGGATATCTCATGGATCTTTTGATATCGAATGTCAATTTTTTCTTCACCAATATTCATTGTGATAATTCCATCATGGCCATAGATCACGGCTTTTGCTGTATTGAGAAATGGTCTACCTAACAAGAGTGGTGTATGAGTGTCCTCATCCATGTCAACCACAACAAAATCAATTGGTACAAAGAACTTTCCAATTTGAATTGGCAAGTCCTCCACCACCCCTAAAGGTAACTTAACCGATTGGTCTGCCAATTGAAGAGATATTCTAGTGGGTTTGAGTTCTCCAACACCTAATCTATCATATACCGACTTAGGCATAAGACTTAAACTCGCTCCTAGATCACATAGTGCACGTTTAAATTGGACATTTCCTATAGAACATGGTATGGAAAATTTACCCGGATCATCCAACTTTTTGGGCAATTCATTCATTACCATTGCACTACCGTTTGTGTCTAAAGATACCATTTGGACCTCTTCAAGTTTACGCCTGTTTGAAAGAATGTCTTTGAAAAATTTGGTGTAAACCGGCATTTGGTCATTACCTCAGTCAATGGTAGGTTCACATTCAATTGTTTCAACAGTTCAAGGAATTTGGCAAATTGTTTGTCGGTTTTCTCATTCTTAAGTCTACCAGGAAAAGGAGCGTATTTGTGAGGAGGGATGTAGAGAGGTACCTGTGCACTTACCTTTGGCAGTTCATCTTGAGATTGCTTTGCTGGGTCCGCATGGCCGCTTGGTGCAATTGGTATAGTTTCCTTTGAGGCGAAATCCTCGTGTGTGGAGATGTGCTCATCATTGCCTCGTGTCTCTTCACCTTGCGGTTGTACAAAGTCATCCTTTGGTACGGGTGGATCCTCATATTGCGTACCGCTGCGAAGCATGTGCCTAACTGCCTTGACATCCTTGGGATTGTTCTCGGGTTTTGGTGGAAGGGTGCCCGGTTGGCGAGAGAATTGTGTAGCTTGTTGTGCAACTTGGTTTTCAAGTAATTTGTTTTGGGTTGCTAACATGTCTACCTTTTTGGTCAATTCATCAAACTTTTGGTTTTGACTTGTCATGAAAGTCTCCATTATCAATTCGAGATTGGACTTTGGTTGTGCATTCGAACCATACCCTTGGTTACCATAACCTTGATTTGGTCTATTAAAGTTTGAGTTACCTTGGTTGTTTTGATTTCCTTGGGTTGGTTGGTCATTTTGTCTCCACGAAAAGTTTGGGTGATTTCTCCAACCGGGGTTGTAAGTATTGGAGTAAGGGTTGTTGTTTGGTTTGAAATTGCCTTGGTTAATTGCATTCACTTCCTCATAACTAACCTCATTACTTACACCACAGTTAATTGCTAAATGATCGGTACCACCACAAATTGAACAAGGGAGAGGAGAGGGATTGCTTACCGAGTTTACGCTCATTTGATCAATTTTGCGATTCAAAGCGACAATTTCTGCAGCAAAATTTGGATTCGAATTCACCTCCTTCATTCCCCGCTGCAGGATGACCGGTGTCTCCCTAGGGTTGTGCCATTGGCTTTGGTTGAGAGCCATGTCATCCACCAGCTTGTATCCATCAATAGCCCCTTTATTCATGAGACTACCTCCAGCAGCTGCGTCTAGCATCCCCTTGTCCTGTGGTAGAAGGCTGTTGTAGAAGATTTGCAACAAATTCCACCCTTCGATACCATGGTGGGGACAGTACCTCTGCAGTTCTTGAAACCTCTCCCACGCCTCGCTCATTGTTTCTTCTCCTTTTTGTCGGAAATTGTGGATTTGATGGCGCAAGGAGTTTGTTTTGGATGGTGGGAAGAATTTGTTGAGAAAAACATTCGCCACCTTCGGCCAAGTGTTCATGTTCTCGGGTCTTTGGCCCCTTATCCAACTTTTAGCCTTATCTGCAAGAGAAAAAGTGAAGGCCATAACTTTAAGATTTTCAGGAGAAACAGTTTGTACCTTAATTGTGCTGCAGATTTCTTCAAAATTGGCTAAGTGCTGTGTTGCATCTTCGTGAGGTAGACCATGGAACAGATGGCGCTGCACCATGCTAACCCATGCTGGCGGAATCTGGTATTCTTCAGCATTGATAGTGGGTGCCGTATACCCAAGGTGGATTTCCTCAGCCCTAGGTGCTGTAAAGTCTCTCAAGGGGTGATTTGCATCAGCCGCTTCGATGTTTTGTCTATCAGCGGCGGCTGCTCGCAAACGTTGAAGTTCATTGGCCATCTCATCCCGTTCTCTTTGAAGGTTCTCCAAACGAGCATTTTCATTTCCGGCCGACATGTCTAACCGGCGCGGATTTATACTCAGGAAAGGTCCTCTTGTTGGGTGTTTGTTTCGTCTGGCGTAGAAAAGATGAGTTGATCCTTTCCTAGAAAACCACTCAACCAAATCTGTGGCTTCCGGGGTTGTAAGTTCTTCTGCCAGATTTCAACCTGCAAGAGTGAGAGAGAAAAGAAAGCAAAAGAAAATTAAAAACAATTACTAACTAAATTACTTAGGTCTGAAATAATATTCTCCGTTGTCCCCGGCAACGGCGCCAAAAACTTGATGTGATTTCTGCAGTACAAGTAATAAATCCTAATTTATACTCAATTCAGTTGCAAGTGTACAACCTAGTCAAGTAGTATTTAGGGATCGTCTCCACAGGGACAAGTCGGAATATTTTATCTAACCTAGCAATTTAATTTAGTAAAAGAAGTAAAAAGGTTTTTGTTTGTTCAAATGGTTGATTTGGTTTTGATTAAACTAAATTAAACTAAAGTCTTAAAGCAAAATCTGATTTTTAACAAAGATGAGAGATTAGGGTTTCTTAGGGTTCCTATCCACTAATGTTATGACTAATTGGTTTATTAAATTTGTTCTTTCGATTATGAAGGCACAGTTGAGAGTTGTAGGTATAAAGGGATATTTCTATATTAATACCATCTTCAAATTAGAATAAACGTCACCTCTCGGTACTTGGCTATACTAATCTAAAGTCATTAAGTTCTTACTGTCCTAATTAATCTAGAAAACCGTAATTCACCTCTCGGTACTTGGTACAATATGTCTAAACTATTAGGTAAAGCCCGTATAAGACAAGCGTCACCTCTCGGTACTTAGCCTATCAAATACCCTATTCTTTATGGTCAGGACTTAACATTCAATTTCTCAATTGCAAATACTAAATCCTAGGTTTCATGTGATTTCGATTAAGTCTTCACAATCAATTGAAATAAAGAACAGATCATACCAAAGAACAAGAAAATACAAATTAAACCAACTAAATCATAACAAAAGTTTCAAGTACAGCCCTAATTAACCCTAGAAAATCCTTTAGCCTGTCATGGCTAAAGCACAAATCAAAATAAAAAGAATAAAAGAGTTCCAAAGAGAGAAAATAATAAAACCGGTTGATCTTGTGATGTTTTTTTCTCCCTTCTTCTCTCTTCTTTTCTCTTCCTTTGTCTCTCTTGTTAAAACCAGAAAATATCTCTAAAAAAACGTAACTGTTCTGTTCTACAAATTTCCTATTTATACCTCTCCAAAATATAAAACTAAATCTCTAAAAATAGCAAATTCGGGCTCTGAAACCGCCTTATTGCGGGCCGCAATAACATCCTTACGGGCCGCAATGAGTGGAGGCGGTTCCTTCTCGCGCAGATTCTGACTCTCTGTTTACTTCTCTGCGGGCCGCAATAAAATCCTTTGCGGGCCGCAATAGGTCTGGAAAATGCTGTGGTCTGAGTTGCTCTCTGTTTGATAATGTTGCGGCCCGCAATGAGTGTCTTGCGGTCCGCAATGAATGTGACAGATTCGCCTGGCTTGCCATAAATCACCCGTTTTGCTCCGTTAAGCTCCAAACACCTGATTACCTGTAAAATAAACATAACTAGGGCAGTAACTTGAACTTTTGGACATTTCTAACCTAATTAAACCTAATCTAATCAAAACTTGGCTTAATTTTCATAACAAACCCTAGGTTTCAATATATTATTTTGGCTTATCATCCCGATCAGTGAAAATTGAACTGAAAATTGGAAAACCAGAATCCATTTGTTCTACAAAAGATGAACTCAAGGGAGCAAATTGTAAGTATTGATAAGGGCAAAGTTTGTCAAAGCAACCCTGTAACTTTAGTTAAGGGAAAGGATTGATAAGGGCAAAATAGTCATTGAAATATTTAATTAATAATTTTTAGTGAGAAAAAATGAAAATGGGTATATTAATAAATATGTTATGTTTAGATGGGGAAATATCTAATTTTCAATTTTGGATGGGTAAATATCTAATTAAAGAAGTTCTGATGGGTATATATCCAAATTTCTCTATTTATTAAGCCACTTTGAAAATTGTTGATCCGGGTGAACAGTAAAAACAGTGCAACCGAATTCTGGACATGTGATCAGCAATTTTCAAAGTGGCTTAATAAATAGTAAACAAATTCCAAAAAATGTAAAATTTGGTCTCCAAGTAGATTTCAATATGTAGATCAACTTGAACGGTTCGGATCGACCATTTGACTTTGAAAATCCGATTTTGAGTTGGAAGCATATCGGCCCATATGCTACTAAAAGCATATTAGCCTATCTCTATATAGAGATATATATATATATATATATATAGAGTAGGGCTATTGTACTTCGCGAAGTAAAACGAATACGCTCATACTCCCATTTCCAAAATCCAAATCGTTCAACTTGTTCTCCATATTGAAATATGCTTGGAGACCAAATTTTGCATTTTTTGAAATTTTTTTACTATTTATTAAGCCACTTTGAAAATCGATGATCCATTGTGAACAGTAAAAAACAGTAAAAAATTCTGGACCAATGGATCAACAATTTTCAAAGTGGCTTAATAAATAGTAAAAAAATTCCAAAAAATGTAAAATTTGGTTTCCAAGCACATTTCAATATGGAGAACAACTTGAACGGTCAGATCGACGTTTTGGATTTTGAAAATGAAAATATGAGCGTGAAGTAAAATATTGGTTTTACTTCATGAAGTACAATAGCAAAATTCTCTCTCTCTCTCTATATATATATATATATATATATATTATGTTAGGTTTGCTTTGAAATCTATTTAGACTGAAGAGGTCGGTGAAACTGAAAAGAAAAAGAAAAAACAAGCAATATAAAGGTAAACCAATTTTAATTTATAATATTTTGGATCACACAATTCATAAAGATGAAAACAAAATGACTTGAAAACTTTATTTTCCCAGTAAACATTCGCGACTCAATATTCATGCATTCGAAAACGTAAGCAATGAATTAAAAGCGTACGAGACGTGGTGGTGGTCTGCAACACCTCCTTCTACTCCTCCTTTTTCAAGTCCTCATCCTTTTCCCAGTCGACGTCCGCCATCACTGGAATAATTGCATCATTTGCTTGGTTTTGCACCACCAGCTCGTTCTCCACTGGAATAATTGCATCATTTGCTTGCTTTTGCACCACCTCGTTCTCGTCCTTTTCCTTCTCTTTCTCCTCTGGGGGTCCTCGCAGAATGCTCATTATTATGAAGAACACTGCCTCTAGGAGTTCAACGCCATAAAAGACAATTAAAGCGAAGTCCCGATTCGCCCTATTTTCCTCTTCTGTTTGACCGAAATCATGTAAACATAGCCGTAACATGGAGAGAACAACACAAATTATGGCAGAGATGAACTTGCACCAGAAGGAAAATGTGTTGATGCAACTCAAGTACTTAGGAGGCAAGGACCGCCTTACATCAGCTAAAGAAGCCCTTTTAAATATTGACAAGAAAAATTAAAAGAGTGATTTGTAATTAATTTCAAGCAAATTAATATATGATGTAATCTATATATATGAACTTTCAACTAATTATATATATATATATAGAGGAAAATAAATCTTCTGTGATTCTCGGGAATCGTAGGACCCTGCGATCCCGAATCTCAGCTGTTGGTTTTTTTCATGATGCGTGCATGAAAATTTACTTTTTCAAAGTATTTTCGAGATCCGCGCACAGAAAAATTTGAACTGTTGATTCGGAATTTTAGGATCCTGCGATCCCACCCAGGATCGCAGCAGATTCGGACTCATATATAGAGACACACACGTACGTACCCATTGGCTTGGGGGGCGAAGTAACGCCAGTGGCGGATACATACCAAGATGAATATGCTGGTGAGGCATGCAAAATCCTTTGTTTGCAGCATGAACAGCATCCCACCCTTCACCAACACCAACTGCCCCCACCCACACACCATCAATCCCAGCCAGCTGGCCGCCATCTCTAGTAGCGCTGCTATCAGGACAGACATTCCCAGCTCATTCTTGGGCGGCGGAGGACTCTTGGGCGGCGGACGTCCTCCGCCATTATTTCCGTGTCCCTGCGGGCTGGATGTGTTGCGTGTGCTGTTTTCGAGGTCGCCGCCAGCCATTTCGTTCTCCATGCTGGAAAAATATTGCATGTGTACCATTTGAATCAATTAATTATTACCTCAACCAAATTAAATGACCGATGCAATTTTATTTGGTAAATTTCATGCTCCAGTTATGATATTCATCATCTGGCATCTGGGAGATTCTTCTCATGTTGTTAAATACTTTTAAAATAACAAAATAAAATTTCTGAAACTTATTATTACCCCCATCAAAATTCTCAAAACACATTAATTAATGATATAAACATATCCTTAATTATATAAGCTATATATATATGAAGAATCTTTATACAAAATATCAATACAAACAGACAGACTCACTGAGCAAGTGAAGTACCTTTAATTGGCAACGATATATCTTCCAAGAATGCTATCCTTTGGCAACGATCGATATATATATAATGCGATCACTCGCTCTTCGTTTCAAAGAAAGAGATTAAATTTTGGATCGTGCCATCATAATTACAAAGCAAAATGTACGTACGGAATCCTTTTAATTTTGGATCGTGCCATCATAATTACAAAGAAAAATTTGGATCGTGCCATCATAATTACAAAGCAAAATTTGGATCGTGCCATCATAATTCACACCAATCCGAACCAAAGCAAAATGTACGTACGGAATCCTTTTAATATTCGTACCAAATGGCTACAGACGAATTATTATACATGGTTGATAACATGACATGTTTTAGAGATAGGAGTAGGTCCGATGGGCATCGGACCTAGCTACATTTAGGTTCAATTAGCTCTAGGGCCGTACGATTAGCATCAAGATATATGCACACGGAAATTGATGCAGACTTGTACTGATTTTGATGCAGAGCACACGAATCCTGATGCAGATTGAATGGTCATCACACCCATCGAACCAATGGGCATCGGACCTACTCTGATTCCCATGTTTTAGGTATAACCGACATGAACAATAATTACAAATTTTCAGGACCAACCAAAAATATACAATATTAATTCCATCATATGTATTATTGGTAACCCATCAAAATTATATTACAGTTCGACATTTTTTTTCTCGATCCCCACAAGCCACAATATCCATCTATATTTTATTAACAATCTTCAAATTAAGATAATTACGACAATAAGAAAAAAATATTTACTATACAAAACTTAATATCACAGACTTATTCGGTTGAGTAATTTAGAGGATTTCGTGAGAATAAATTAAGAAGTACATCTAGAAATTAGAGTTACTTGACTCGTTGTAATTAAATACGTTTTTTTTTCTCAATCTAGTGCTCAGCACATAATCTTTCCTGACAAAAAGTTCTTGAATGAAAATAAATAACTCATAATCTTTTATCATTAGATCAGTTAGTAAATAATTATAAAACATAAATATATTTTGTGTAATACAAGTCTATGGACAGCATTGGCAAAAAAAACAAAAAAATACAAAACATAATTATATTTTGTTTCATTTATTTAAGAGCGATGAAATTTGATGTATGTTTTACTATGCATTAAAAGACTTAATAAAAATTAACTTAATACACAACAAGCATATGGCTTGTAATTTGTTCTAAATTGTACCAAATTTTAGTTATATGCGAGAAATCTGAATCAAGACTATTATGATAAGCGTTGGGATTGGGATATGAAGTTATAGACCGTACTCAAATTGTTCATTCATGTAGATAAAATTAACTCCAATAGTCTCATATTGATATGAAAAAAAAATAAGAGTAAGAGTTGGCAATTCGGCACTGTAGATATGAACAAGATATATGCAGTTCTTTCCCTTTTTTTCTTTGGGGGTTCAATCCCTGAGAATATATATATATACTAGTATCGTACCCGTGCGTTGCAACGGGACATATTATAAGATTTAACATAGAGAGGCAAATAATAAATAATAATAAAAGAAACAACAACAAATGACTGTTTTAATACAATAACATTCTTTGCATGTCATTGCATACACAATTTTTGAGTTATAATTCAATTAAATTAAATGTGGAAAGCTGCTAGAGAATAAATCAATAATATGTCTTTTTTCTGTCTAAATTGGAAATTAATCTTTTTATGCACCAATTAAAGCTGGAGAGAGATATGGTAATAAATATAATGCTAATTCCATTTCCTTAATTCTTGGTATTACTTGTAACGTATCGTGTGGCAGTACGTGTGGTGAGTATGTTTTCAACTAAATTTAGACTTCTACACATAAAACATATGTATTTAATCAAAAGAAGACAAATTATGTGATTGGAGGGCTGAGATTAAATCCGAAAGTTTATCTTTCAATCATAGCCGTTGGCAGATCGGACACCCAACGTGCTTAATAATGGAATGGAGATATATATATATAGAGAGAGTGGCTAATATCAAAACGTTTGCACCAAACCTCTCGTGCAACCAAGTCGTTTTCGGATTTTCAAAGTCCAAACGGTCGATCCAAACCATTAGATGTTCAATCTATATTAAAATCTGCTTGGAGACCAAATTTTATATTTTTTGGAATTTTTTTATTATTTATTAAGCCATTTTGAAAATTTTTCTGAAATTTTTTGGAAAAATAAGTATAAACTGCCTAGTGAAAATTTTACTATAATTACCTGGAAGACGAAAATTTCTCAAAATTTCTTGGAAAAAGGGGGACAAATTTTACTATAAACTGCCTAGTGAGAATATTGTAAATTAATTTTATAAATGTCCTTTTTGAAAAGTTAAAATAAAATATCCTCCTCTAAATTGTTTTGACAAAATGTCTTTGTGCGTTCTTATTTTCCCTTCATTCTACAATTTTTATATAATCTTGATAATATTTTTTTTTTCTTTTTTGCAATTTTTAATATTTTCACTTATATAGTGGAAATTTTAATTATTCAGTTATCATATTTCATAATTTGATTTTTTTTCAATCTACTTTGATGTAGATTAAATTCCAAAGTTAATACGAAATCCAAAAATTAAGATGCACAAAATGATATATTCAAATTATAAAAAAAAATCATGTTCTTATAATTTTACAATTTGATTTTTAAGTTCACTACAATTTCATGTTCTTATAGCAAATTTGAATGTTTTGTGATTAGAGCAGGGGCGGATTCAGGATTTTCGTCAAGGGGCAAAAAAATATCGAATCCGGTTTAAATACCTAATTAGATTTAAATCCATTAACCAATTGGGTACTCGATAAAAAACAATGTTTTAACTTATATTTTCCAATACTTTGACTTGTAATTTCTGATGCTCTAACCTATAATTCTAATTACCAATCAAAACTCAATAAATTTATTTCAATTTTAACCTTAAATTTAATTTGAATTACAAATCAAACTTCCAGAAAAGGGCAAAAAAAATTTCAGAGAGGGCAAAATCGGTCGAGACCGATAAATCTCCACTGAAACTAAAATCCAGGGGGCACAATAATCCTTATACAAAAAATGTCACTTACATTACCAGAAAAACTATCCTACAAATTAATTATATTGCAGCTGTAATTCTCTTCATGTGCACGCTTTTACATTATCAAAACAAATTTACATTTTGAGTCTTAAATTAAGGCACTGTATATATACATAATTTACATTATGTTGTTACTGTTATTGATGTTGCTGGAGCCATTCTTGAATGGCAGAACGAAGGGCACGATTTGGAGTAAGTTCGAGGTGGTCAAGGGGCAAATTTGTCATTGGTGATGTCTCATGCCCGCCATCGAGCCAGCCTTTAATGGCTTCAGCTTCATATGTATAACCATCTGCTGCTATCTGAGGATCCTTCATTACCTCCTGAAAATCATTTTTGTTCCCAAATTCAACCGATAATATATTAGTGTCGGCGCTATATCTTTTCCAAAATAAGAATATCTATGTATTGTTTAGATATTTATTGATATACTTAGAAAAAGAAGATGGAAACACCATACCAACAAAAACAAAATTTATCACCAGGGCAATATCGGCATTCATATCCCAAAGTGGTTCGGATTATTGTAACTCAGGCATACTAAGTGTATGACAGAAGTTCCACTAAGAGTGATTCATCAATTCAAACGAGATCCAGCAAAGTCTTACCTGAAAAATAGGACACATGAAGTAGGAAGGTATGCCTTTGTCATCGAGTTGAGATTTGAAACTTGGCAACACAGATAAGGAAGCAGCCATCATCAAGGACTCAACCAACTTCCACTCACTCTCCAAATTCGGGCGCTCCCTCCTACGCATTTTAGTGCATCTCAACCCATGGTTTGTCAATTGATTGGCTTGTACGAAAGGCCACTCTCCAGCTGACTTATCTATAATCGAATGCAAGGAGTTACCATTAACGGCATACTCCACACCAGCTATTATGTTTTTTGGAGGTTTTCCAGTCAATAGTCGAAGGACGATTATACCAAATGAGTAGACATCAGATTTTACTGTTATCTGTCCACTATTTAAATATTCTGGGTCCATGTATGCAAATGTCCCCTTAGGATATTCAGTGCGGTACACTAACGTGTTTGTGTTGGATTCGATTAGAAGGCGAGAAATGCCAAAGTCACTGAGCTTACTAACCAAGTTGGCATCTAGGAGGATGTTTGCAGGGTTAAGGTCTCCATGGACAATTGGATTGGGGTTGTTTGAGTGAAGGAACAGGAGAGCACGACATATTTCACCGATGATACGCGTGCGCACCTGCCACGTCAGTGGCGGGGTGCCACCTTGGCATGCAAGTCGATCTTCAAGGCTACCATTAGGTAAATACTCATAGACTAGAGCTGATTGTTCTGAGCATGTTCCTATAAGGGTAACAAGGTTCGGGTGCCTCATTGTGCTTAGGATAGCAACCTATCAATGCAAAACAAGAAACATGAATTAGTCTAGAAAAGATATTGCATAAATTATTGGTAAACAAAACTTGGCAACGACTTCCGTGTATGAGTTGATACTGTCTCATATCATCCAACATAGGTAAAAAGTAAAAAACATTGAACATTCTTTTGTTTCATTTTTTTTTGTAACAAAAATGTCTCCCATAGATTCAGTCGAATGACTGGTTGGTTCCAATAAAATGAAGTTACCTCTTGTTCAAATTCTGGCTTGCCTTGTAGGCTTTCAGGATGCAGCATCTTTATAGCAACCATGGTGTTGCGCAAAAAGCCTTTGTAGACACAACCAAAACCTCCTTCGCCGATCTTATGTGAATTGTTGAAGTTCTCAGTTACCTCTTGAAGTTCTAACATAGAAAACTTAGAGAACGCTTCATAAGATCCAGGACCAGCACCATCACGTAATTCTTCGACCTCTTTAACTGCATTATCTCGCTCCTCCTGCAATTTTTTATTTTCTTCTTGCAACAAATCTAGTCGGCTTTTGCTCAAGTCCAATTCTTTTAAAAGGGCAATTTGTGATTCTTCGACCTCTTTAACTGCATTATCTCGCTTCTCTTGCAATTTTTTATTTTGTCCTTGCAGCAAATCTAGTTGGATATTGGTCAAGACCAATTTTTTTGATTTGTTTAAAAGGGCATTTTTTGATTCTTTGACCTCTTTAACTGCATTATCTCGCTCCTCTTGTAATTTTTTATTTTCTTCTTCCAGCAAATCTAGTCGGCTTTCGCTCCAGTCCAAGTCTCTTAAAAGGGTATTTTCTGATTCTTCTCCCTGAAACGTCCAATTCAATTGGGCCAATAATCATACTTAATTTTTATTTGTAGTAATTGAAGTTCCAAATAACTTGCTTTTGCATATCAAATAGATACCTTTTGAATTAAGGAATCCAGGTCCATTTCAGCCTTTTTACGTTTGCAGATCTCCTCATTAAGTTCGAACCTGTATTTTGCAGCATCTGCTAAGGCTACTTGAAGTTTCGCACAAATGTGTTTGATATTTCCCTGAAAGAAGTAGGAAATTTTATGTGAAATTAGTGTGATGGGAACAACTAGCACACTAATTTTTTTTTTTTTTGTAGGTTTTGGCAACCATTGTTTCTGGAAAATTGCTTGTTTTAATCATTTCTACTTAAAAAACCTATGGGTTTCTCTAAAGCAAACAAATTGAATTAAGATTATATTCAATTGGAGGGCAGCGGAGGAAACCGAAAAAAGTTTAAGTTATTTTTTATAATATTTTGAAGCAATTAAGCAAGCATTAGGCTGCTGACGAGCACCTGCTCACATGTTGACGTGGAACCAGTGGCACCTTGAGGCATAGCAGGGCCGGGGATTACTTGTGACACAGATGTGGACCCTACAGACTTCATCAGTGGAGCAGGAATTTTAGCTGCTGCTGAGCCATAGAGAGAAGATTTTACAATCTCAGGTGTTAAGATGTGCCCATTTTGTGCCACAGTAACCAGTCTCAGGAAATTGAAGAATTCTAGGCGGCTGAGAAAGGCCTTTCTGTCAGGATTGGCGTACGTCCAAATCTATATATAAGAATGTAATGTAGCATCAGTTTATGATCCAAGAACTAGTACACATAGTGACAAACCAATAGTTCGGGTTCGGTTCGGCGAGGTCAAAAATTCGTGATTCGGGTATAATTCGGGAATGATTCGGTACAACAAGAAAGCCAAAAAAAAAAAACCCAAAATTCAAGATTTGATTTACACAGAAGATATAGAATGCTACATTAGCATGCTCACGGAGCGGCGAATTTTTCAAATAAAACGCGAATAATTCGTAAAAAACGTTTTATTCGCGAATAAATCGGTAAACATTCGGTCAACTGTTTTATTCGCTGTTCGGTTCGGAAACCTCCAAAAAACGTTTTATTCGCGTTTTATTCGCGAATAAATCCCGAATCATGTTACTATGCTAGTACATATATATTGAAATGCAGATGGCCGTGTCAGAGCAAATCAGACGGTCCGGATTCAAACTCAAAAGTTGGGTTACTTTAGGGGGCGACCAATTAATGCCCAAAACAGTTCCGTTTGAAGTCAGAACTAGCACTTGCGCTTTCTTTCTAAACCCCCTACTCATTTCTAATTTCAGTTTAGTTTAGCGCCTCAAAGGTTCACCACAACCCCTAATTAGTAATCCAAGTTCAATTAGATCAATAAATACAAAACTAACCTGCATAATCACTTCAGTGGGCAAACCCAATTTTTTTATAAAAGAAACACCCTTCATGCTGATCTTCCCATCCTTATCCAAATCTGCTTCGTTGAAGTAATTCTCGAAGGCCTCCATGCTCCAATTATATATCCAAAATACGTCAATGAATCGATTCGTCTCTGCATATGAATCTGAAGAGATAGTAGAGAGGAGGTTGAGGTGCTTTGGTACCGTTGATGAGACGGGAGGGTGTTGGTACAACTCTCTCGACGCGAATGCGAATGGGGTGAAGTCTTGAGAGAGTAAGTTGAGTTGACTAAACCCATCGGTCAAGACTGTGGGACAAAAGGAAGGGAATAATTCTATGTATACCCCTAAAAAAATTGAAATTACCTATCTCCTCTTTTAAAGCTCATAATATCAAATTTATTATTAGGCAAATTCTTCTATGGACATAAGGACCTATTTGTAAAATGAACATATTTTCATTTTCAAAGTTCAAACAGTCGATCCGACCGTTCAACATTATCTCCATATTAAAATGTACTTGGAGGTCAAATTTTACATTTTTTTGAATTTTTTTACTATTTATTAAGTATTTTACAAAATTCAATGGTCTGAATTTGACTAGTTTTTTAAAATACTTAATAAATAGTAAAAAAATCCAAAAAAATGTAAAATTTGACCTCCAAGTACATTTTAATATGGAGATAATGTTGAACGGTCGGATCGACTGTTTGAACTTTGAAAATGAAAATATGTTTATTTTACAAATAAGTCATTATGTCCATAGAAGCATCACTCTTATTATTATAGATTTTAAAAACTCATAAATTTAGTCATTTTATTATCTTTTCTGTTATAACTCATTTTAAATTTATAAAATGCTAATTTTATCATTTATTAAAAAATTATAATATGTTTAAGAAAAATGTCAGTATTCTAATTAGTCGGTATTCAAGAGTAAATGATTTATTTCTCTGTTTTTGATGCTTATACAAGCGTATACCTAAAAGTTTTAGAGGAATATACATGAAATTCCCCTAAGAAGGAAAAGAGCAATAGTTCCTGGGTTGTGCAGAGAAAATTTCTGGTGTACCCATAAAAACTTTCAAAATAGCTAATTTATCCATAAAAATATCATAATATCTAATATCCCCATAAAAACTCAAACTTCTTTATTTTATCCCCTTTCATTGATTTAACATTATATTTAGTTATTCTAAAAACAAAAATGACAAATATACCACTAAAGATGAAAAGTGAAGATGAAAATTTGACATGTAAATTAGTCAATCGCCAAGCCCATATGCTAACTAACCATGAAATGGAAGCACCAAACAAGCAAGCGCCAGCTCTTTGAAGAAAATATGTGTTACTGGCATTCCAGTACAAACATCCTCTGCACCAAGGGTTGCAATCTTGCTAGATCCAGAGTTGTTATTTATCTTTGTCAGCTATTATAGAATCCGTTCAAGCTCAAACGAAGGTTAAAGCCCAAAGTTTCCATTTACCTCTTTGCTTGTTGGCTCTGGTGCTATTTTCTGTCTGGTTATATCCTTGGAGATTAAATGAGCCTCAAGTCCTTAACATTATGATCAAAGAGAAGAACAGTTAATACAAGTAAATGACATATGGCAATTATGTGTTGCTTGCTATTCAATTTTTTGTGGGATTCTGTTGAGCAGTTAATCACCATGTTGGCTGATAGCGACTGGGCATGCCAAAGGGAGCATTAGGCTATGGGATTGTGAGAGGGGCACAGAGTACCAGCAATATCAATTTAACAGGTGATAATTCCCCTCAGATCATCAGTTATTTAGAGAGCAGAGTGATTGCCAGGATTTTGTTGCCAAGTGGGGCCTGCTTATACTGCTGCAGGTAAGCCAGTGGCCTGGAGCAGTGCCTCATCAAATCTGAGCGAATCAGGGAGTGATTTCGGTAAAGTAGACCTTTGTCGGTGTCTCTCCATCAGATAAAAGTGCAATGCAAAACTCTCTGAGAGTAAGCATACCATCACTATCCTGGTCTGACAAGTCCCACAACTGCTTTAATAATTTTGTCCATTCCCAAAAAGGTAATATTAGAAGTTTAGAACAGAATGATCAATATGTCATTTTGGCCAAATTAAGTATATATTAGTGAAGCTTAAAGGGTTTGTAGAATACCCTCCCTAAGTAACAGGGTTCAGTTTTTCCTGCTAAGCTAAATGTTTCAGCCAGTTTTTGTTTGTAATAGTCCTAACTCCTCACCCAAAAAATGCTACCATGGCAAGGTACTGCCAACTGAAATATTGCAGTTAATTAAGACCAAGTTCAACCAACCCCCTTGACTAATCCTCAATTGTGCAATTGAAATTTAAGCCCCAACTGTGCAAAAGTCAAAGTTTGGTAAGCCCCTACAACAGTACAAAGTGAAGCAGGCTTAACTATATCAGTTCTGAAATCTGAAATTCAGTTCTGTTTCGAAACTAAGAAACTATATGATACTCGGTTATTTGATAAACTATAGTTTTCGTTCAAGAGTGATACAGAAAAAGGCATGATACACTAAAAACTGTGAACCTCTAGGGAACTTCCAGCTAAGAAACATATTGCGAGCCTCCATGCCAGTGATCCTCCCATCTCTATCATTGTTCACCACATGAAACACCGTAGTGTACGTATTCACATCAGATTTAGTCATTTTTAGCCACTGGGGTTGTGGCTGTCCTGAGCCCGAACCAAAAACTCTATCACTAGCATTTGGTTGTGCCTGGGTCAATTGAACCTGGTTACTACTGGTACCACCTGGGGTTGCAACCTGAGTAGACCGCAAGGTGTCAAGTTGAGCAAAACTAATTTCAGGAGATGAACTGCATGCAGTCATGGTTCCACTCAACTGCGTGCAGTCATTCCCAAATCCCGAGGTAGACAAGAATGGGTCCTGGAGCTGTGATTTTCGAATCTAGAGCCGGTTGCATTGGTAGTGTCAATGATGACAAGAATGGGTCATGCGGCTTTGGAGGGATAGAAGAGGCTGTAGTTGGTGATGATAGATCGAAGGCATCTGTGCTGTTACCAAGCCAATCCCCAAAAAGTTCCGTTGCATCTGAGGTCGTAGGCCATGGGCCAGGCACAGTGCTTCCTCCAGCGAATCCTTGGGTGACACCAAGTGCTTGAAGTGGAGATGCAGTACAAGCCGGAACAGGAGCACCACATCTTGATCAGAAACATGCTGCCTGAAGTGAGGATGCACAAGAACCCTGCACAGTAGTTAGGGAAAATTGGTTATTTGCCATTTCAAAACTTTCAAATTGTAAAAATGTCATCCCGAAATTTGAAATTGTAAAAATTTCACTCTAAACTTCATTAATTCCTAATTTTGACATTTATACTGTATTAGTCTTGTTAAAAAAAAAAAGTAGGACTAGAATACCCTTCTCTCTCTCTCAAATTTTCGCAACAAGGCCTTATCAGTTCAAGTTCGATACCAGTGGCTACACTGGGCTGGTACCGACTAGTACCTGTAAGCGCATACAACACATAACAACAAGATAAAGGCCAACATAAAGAAAACCAGTAAGGACTGGTACGGCCAGTGTACCAGTCACGCAAACAAGAGGCAGAAATCCAAGCAACAGGCAGCAAGCAACACAGCACCAAAAACCAGCAAAACAAGGCAACAATCAACAAGGCAGCATGGGTCAAGAAAAAGGGGCAGCAACAGGGACACACAAAATCAAGGGGTCAAGGCTCCAAACCAGCAAAGTCAGCGCCAAAAGAAACACCCCGGCCAGCTGATCGGTCGGTTCCAAGGTCCCGAAATCCGTCTTGCTTATCGACCGTCTAAAATCAGCACACCCACAAGCAAGAGGCGCCAGTAAGCACTAGAAATCACCGCAAAAAGGCACCAGAGGAACCTTAATCGCAATGCAAGCACAAACAACCCTTAAGGGTTTTCAAATCGAAATCACAGTGAGAAACAGAGAGGAGAGGGAGAGAGAGATTTTTCTCAACACATGAGCGATAATCAAAGAGCAAATAACCAATTAATTGTATGAATGGTATAATCGAAAATACAAAAATATGTATACCAAAACAATATTTTTGAGTTAATTTTTAATAAAAATAGTACAAGAATACATTATAAATGGCAAAATTAAGAATTAATGAAGTTTAGAGTGACATTTTTACAATTTCAAATTTCGGGATGACATTTTTACAATTTGAAGGTTTTGGAATGGCAAATAACCAATTTTTCCTTTTAGTTAATCTAAAACCAGGTCAAATTATTTTCGTTTTCGGTGCAAAACATATTTCAAAATGCACGGGTCAGTACTATTGTGCTTTGAGAATCATGCATAACATATTTGAATGATCGAGATTTTCCACACATCAACTAAAATTTGAGATATCTCAGTGGATGCGAATTCGGTGTAGGGCGGGGGGTAGGGGTGCAAATGGATCGGAATTATCCGACCGTGTATCCGGATCCGTATGCAGATATGGATATGATTTTAAATTTTAATTATCGGTATTTGAACAGTTGATATTTTCTTTTTCTTTTTTGATAAAAGTGGTATAATACCACTTATTTCATTAGAAACAGATAATTCTTACAATATGTGCCTAAAGGCAATTACAAAATATGAAACAACCAATTAACAAAATAATCTCACAAAATGTGAAACAACAAGGAAATATCTAAACCATCAAGACATAAAAGCTAATGTCTGCTAAACACTTGTTATACAAAACAGTAAGAACATTAGTAAATCATTAGGAAGAATTAAGGAGCTGCAGAGGAGCAAATATAGGATGAACTGGAATGGGCAGTGGGATCAGAAAAATGTAGGAAGGCTAACATCTATTGCATCATATTCTGCTCTGTCTCTGAGATAATCTAAACAGTTGATATATACTATATAGTTTAATATATATTAAGAAAAAAATTATGTATATATATAACGATATCCGATCCGTATCTGTATCCGAAAAATAAATAAAAGCAAATACATATCTTTTAGCTTCTAATAAATAATTAGGAGTGAAAGTTCAATTAGATCAATAAATACAGAACCAGAAAACAAACAACCAAAGGCAGTTATTACCTGCGCAATCACTTTCTGGGGCAAACCGAATCCCTGAAAAAAGACAGCATCCTCGAATGGGTTGAAAGAAGGTAAATTTCATGCATACCTTCAAAAGACCCTCAAAATTGCGTATTCTCTCCTCAAAAATTCATAATATCATGTTTATCCTTCTAAATTTTAAAAACTCACAAATTTACTCATTTTTTGTCCATTCTACCTTTTGTGAAAAATAAAATAAAAACTAGAGCAGGTTTAACAAAAATATCAATATTCTAATTGGTCGGTTTTTCTTGAGCAAATGGTTCATTTCTTTACTTCTGACGCTTGCACAAGTGTATACCTAAATTTCACCGTGTATGCATCAGAAATAGAGAAATGAACCATTAATTTGTCTTCGAAAACCGACCAATCAAAAGTTTGAATTTTCTTAAACATGTTACATATTTTGTTTTGTTTTTTAAATAAAGGATATAATGGGTACCTTTTAAATTTAAAATGAGTTTTAATAGAAAATGTAATAAAATAGGTAAATTTGTGAGTTTTTGAAATTTAGAAGAATAAATATGATATTATGAATTTTAAGGAAGAAATACGTAATTTTAAAGTTTTTTGTGAGATATACATGAAATTCCCCCAAGGAAGGAAAAACCAATAGTTTATCAAAATTGATTTTGTTTTCACGGTTGTGCACTTATTTTTCAGGAAAATGTTGTTTTGTTGTCCTACATCCTACTAGAGCATCTACATTGGTACTATAAGAGTTTGTAATCTGATGTGGCAGTTTCTAATCCAGTTTCAGAAATGTGGGAGAGTTTCTTATTTATAAACTATGTATGAAATTTTCTTATTAAGAAACTGTTTATAAACTCCATGCTGGCCAAATAATTGGCTCAAATTATTTCTCCTTATGAATTTATTGCTGACATGGCTTGATAGAAACTCTAAAATTAATTTTAGAAATGTGAGAGGTAGAAATTTTAGAGACCTCAATTTCTCAAAAGTAGTTAATAGTTATTTAAAAACTCATTTGAGTTGCTGAGATGTAGATGCTCTAATATCTTAAATAAATTTCTATTTTTCATGAATTAGTGAAAAAAATGGAGAATTATTTTAGAAGAGTATTTTTATACCGTGCCGGTTCTTGGAGAAACAAAAGATCAATTCATTTCATTAGAAAAGAACTAATTAAATAGGAATGATTTTAATTTTTCTAATGGAAGTTAAGGCAAAACTATATCAGTAAACAAAAGTGAAAACATTAGAGGGGAAAATATAAATTATAAACTAATAATAAAATATAAATTATTCAGTCCAACTTTTTTATTGTGATGTGCTGTCACATCTATTCCTCTATTATATAGTATTAGGAGGAGGATTCAAATGCCTCCATTTTTCATGTCTTCATCATGTTTTTATTTTTAAAAACTTTAATAACTTAAAATTTAAAACTTAAAACTCAAAATAAAACTGTTGGATATTAAAGCTGAATTAAAGCTGGTGCACTTTGAGATCCGTGTGCACAAATATTAAAGCTGGTGCATAGCAGTGTGCATGAATCTTAAAGCGCATTGGACATGGAACCCATTGGACCCAAATTGGTCCATGGAGAAGACGGGTGCAAGAAAACTTATTTTGATCAACTAAAAACCCCAAAAAAGAAAGAAAAAGGTTCAAAATCATTTTTAAGATGTAAAGTTCACAGGGCACAGATTCTTTTCATTGATTTATGAGATTAACGGTTCGAGTTCTACACTAGAAGGCGGGTCGGATATAATTACAAGGATCTGAACCCGAGAATTATATTGGGCTGTATTGATTTATGGGCCTGGTTTTGTCCCCAAGTTGGTTCCTCTTGGGCCGTAAGAACTTCTCAGATGAGGCGTTGCTTATACTAGAAAAGTCCGGATCCTCTAAAGTAACTCAAATTTTTTTGTTCAGATCAAAACCGTCCGATCAAAATCCGGATCTACCCGGTTCAACGTGAATGAACGCATCCCTTCAACATTCGTGCCAAAACAGATCAGACGGTCCAGATGTAAACTCAAAATTTGAGTTACCTTAGATCTACAGTATACTATGCTTCTTTCCTGGGTAGGATTCCATTGGCGCTGCCGCTGCTTCACCTCTCTGGAGACTAGAGACTAGGAGACGAGAGAGAGATGGAAATGCACTGGGTGAAAGCTGATCCCTCTGATTTCGGAGGTGATCTCCCAATTGCTCGCAGGTAATTAAATGATCTCTCCTGTACTTTCTATAAGTCAAATTTACGATCATACCCTGCTTATTTGGTATAATTGTGTGTGCTAGTTGTTGCATCCAATGCATTTGTTTGATTTGTGTACTGCAAGGTTGCATTCCTTCAATTGATGTACCTAATTAATGAAATTACATATGAGAAAAAAATATGATAAACTTCCAACATAGAACAGAAATTACAAACATAAATAATGGACTTAGTTGAATGCAACTATGTAAATGCAGTGGACACACAGCTGTGCAAGTGGGAAAATCAAAGGTGGTGATATTTGGTGGGTTTGCTGATAAAAGATTCCTCGTCGACATTGCCGTTTATGACATCGGTACACATAATTTTCTCCTTTTGAAAACTAAATCTAGATTAGCCCTTTTTATTGTGCCAGTATTATCCAATTCTGTATGATACCAGTATGTACAGATCTTCTGAAATTTCTGCCGGTGTTCCATGGAAACCCCTTGATTCAACCATACCTGTACTATACCAGTGGGGTCTGATGTATCAGTACTGTTACGGAGAGTGACTGTACCAGTATGACATCTCATAATTTAACTTTTCTTTTTTCTTTTCTTATTTTTCAGAAAATAAGTTGTGGTACACACCAGAGTGTCGCGGCAGTGGTGGTTCAGAAGAGCAGGTGGGCCCCACTGCCAGAGCATTCCATGTTGCTGTGGCTATTGATTGCAACATGTTTATTTTTGGTGGCCGATCTGGTACTAAAAGGTTGGACATTTTTTGGAAGTTAAGATATTTCTTACGAACCAATAAGAAACACAGCAATTTCTGACCAATATTTATATTTCTCAGGTTGGGTGACTTCTGGATGCTTGATACTGGTACGTGTCTCACTCTTCTCTCTTGTGCTCTCTTTTGATCCTATAATTATATTGTATATTAACTAATGCATAGAATAAACTATTTTTGTTGTTGATCTTTTTATAATAATACATGAAGAGTGAGGCTATGGTAATATGCATAGCGCAGATTGATCCATACTATGGATCAATATTTTCGTTTTCAGAGTCCGAATAGTCAATCTGAAACCATTCAACATGATTTACATATGAAATTGTACTTGCAGACTAAATTTTTATCTCTTTAGAATTTTTTTACTATTTTTTAGGTAGGTAGAAAATCACTACTTTTGAATGGTCTAGACTCTATGAATCTTTAGTTCAAGCGATTTTCTACCAATTTAAACAAATATTAAATAAAATGCTAAAATGTGAAAAATTTGATCTACAAGTACATATTTATATGGAGATCATGTTCAACGGTTCAAATCGATTGTTTGGACTTTGAAAATGAAGATATCGATCCATAATACGAACCAGTATGCGCTTTGCATAGTACTGTAGCCTCACTCATACTGTCATACATGATTATTCTATTTTCTCGGATCTCAAAGAAACAATGAACAAGAAAAAAAGAATGAAATAAAACACTTAATATAGATTCAAACAATATTCTTTTAGTGATGTCAGTAGCTCGGACATTTACTTGTTGCTTTTAATATTGTCTTTCGAAGAGATATGGCAATGGTCTGAACTTACAAGCTTTGGAGATTTACCGTCACCACGCGAGTTTGCTGCAGCTTCAGCCATAGGAAACCGTAGAATTGTTATGTGGGTCCCACTCTTTGATTCTTTCCATTGCCTTTTCATTGTATCCAACTTATGTTCTTAGAACTTTTGGTTACTGGTAATATTATCTGTGATCTTAATTCAGGTACGGAGGTTGGGATGGTAAAAAGTGGCTTTCAGATGTTTATATTATGGACACAAGTGAGTTTGTTTTTCATAATTTCAGTACGAAATTATCCTTTTTTGCCCCCTATACAACCTCAGTATATCAAAAAAAAAAATATTAAATGTGGGTCCATATCCTCTGAGTTATCCCAACTTTTCAGTTGATGTCAAAATTGGGCCAAAAAGTATTTTCGGTGCCTATTTAGATGCACGGGGCAGTACTAATATAAAATGGGTTGCTTTAATATTCGTGCTGAACGGTTCAGATTTTGTAAGGATTAACTCAAAATTTGCGATATGTTAGGGGATGTGAATTCTTAAAAAGTTACCCAAACTACTGCTCCTTTCTGCCTCATGTACAGAGAAACTAACTGTGAGGAAGGAGTAGCAGTTTAGGCATCCTTTTGATTTAATTAGAGTTGAGGAGAATTGAGATATTTTTACATTTATCATGTGTGCATGATATTTGCTATGTTAGGTTGAGGCATATATAAAGTTGCTTGACTATGGTGAGATGATTTTGATTTTAACCTAGATATGTTGGGAATGAAAAAATGAGATATCTAAAGCATTTTTTTTATTTGTTCTCTTTTTTTCTTTTCATTTTGGAAACAAAAAAGTGTCACTTGAGTGGACTGAGCTGTCAATCACAGGGTCGGTCCCACCGGCAAGATGTGGCCACTCTGCCACAATGGTCGAGAAGAGATTGCTTGTATTTGGTGGGAGAGGTATATCTCCTTCTGTTGCTTTAATACTTTGCTAGAGTGAGGCTATGGCAGATTGGTCTGTACTATGGATCAATATGTCTATTTTCAAGTTCAAACGGTCGATCTGAACTGTTCAACATAATCTCCATATAAAAAAAATGTACTTGTAGACCAAAATTTACATTTTTTAGATTTTTTTACTATTATTTTAGATAGGTAACAAATCACTTGATCTAAAAATTCTAGACCATTTGAAAGTAGTGATTTTCTACTTATCTGAAAAAATAGTAAAAAGTTTTTTAAAAATGTAAATTTAGTCTACAATTAAATTTTCATATGGATATCATGTTGAAGGATTTAGATCGACTGTTTGGACTTCAGAAACAAAGATAGAAACAAAGATATTGGTAAATAGTATGGACCAATTTGCACAATGCATAGTATAGTACCATAGCCTCACTCTGCTATCTTTTCTTAACAAATTTCTGGTGTACTAGCTACACAATTAAGGCCTTCTTTATATTTCTTGCTCTAACTATGTGGTTATTAGAGAAACTGAGTAGGAACGAAGAAAATCAGACTTGTCCATGATAATTTGCTTTGGTCTCATGTGTATAATTCTTCAATGTAATTATGATGTCAGATACTTGTATCTTTTGTACGCTTGTATGTTTTTTTAGGTGGTGGTGGACCTGTAATGGGTGATTTATGGGCTTTAAAGGGCCTTATTGAAGAAGGTGGGTGATATGCTATAGTTTCTGTTGAGCTGTTGAAACAAATATTACACTCCAAGGTTTTTATACTATAGCAGTTCATGCATGGTACTCGTATTCGTTTGTTCTCATTTTATTTGTATTCTTGGTTTCTGCTTACCGGTTATAATTTTACCATTGAAAAGTTTGTTAAATTCAGCCAGATACATTTAATAATCATAGAAATAAATGTCAAGATATCTATCAGTCGAACCGAAATAAGAGAGATTAAACTCAACCAAATATAAAAAATCAAAGTAATTCAAGTACATATCAAGTAAATTTCGATTTGTTTGGTTGAACCGAAATAAGAGAGATTAAACCAAACCAAATATAAAACAAAATTCAACCGAACTGAACCATTTAATCCAAAATTTGACGGTTCGGTTGAAACCAAATAACCGGATCCAATGAACACCCCTAATTCTTGGTTTGTGCTTACTAGTAATAGTTCTTCCGTTGAAAAGTTGTTAAATTCAACTGAACCATTTATTATTATTGGTCTGTGAAGAACTGGTACTGATAGCAAAATCCGTAACTAAATTTGAAATTAACTTAAATTTGAAGATAATGAGACCCCAGGCTGGACTCAACTTAGACTTCCAGGTCAATCGCCCGCTCCCAGGTGTGGCCATACTATTACTTCAGGAGGTCATTACGTAAGTATTTTAGTTTTATCTTTTTTATTATTACGTGTATCATATTGTTGCATTAACCTCTTATTTCCTGAGTTCTTACTGAATATTAACTCAATATCAGGAACAAAGTTAATGTGTAAACCATTTTGAGATTAAAATAGATTGTTTATTTATTTATCTTGTAGTTGTTGCTTTTTGGCGGGCACGGAACGGGTGGCTGGCTTAGTAGATACGATGTTTACTATAACGACTGTATAGTCTTGGACAGAGGTGAAGTAGAAACTGTTCTATTATTTTATCAAAAAAAAAAAAATACAATGTTTATATGCCAAAAAAATCCCTGAAAATATCATATAAACAAATGCAAAAAATGAATCATTTCTCATATCCACAAAACATGGGAATATCTTCTCCAACTGCTCATCTCCTATTTTTCAAAAGATACCCAAACTATCTTTTCTCTCCTCAGTTATATTGAGAGGCAGTGAGACGGGTTAATTTAGTCATATTTCAGGAAAAATGTTACTCATGAAATCTTTCTTTTTTGTAAGGTAAAAAAAGTACTTCTATTTTTCACTATACTTTTGTTCTTTGGGGGTTGATTAAAAGTGACTTAGGAAAACTAATATTTGTTGATGATTCAGTGTCTGTTCAGTGGAAACGAATGGATACGAATAATGAACCGCCACCTCCACGTGCTTACCACTCTATGACTTGTGTTGGTACAAGATACCTTTTATTTGGTGGATTTGATGGGAAGACCACCTTTGGTGATTTTTGGTGGTTAGTTCCAGGAGGTACTTGTCATTTCTATTTTACATGCATTTTGCTTTACAATCAACACTTATCCTTTTATTTTGGCTGTGGTAAAATTTGTAGTATTTGAATTTATTTATCCTTTTTGTCTTTTCAGATGATCCTCTAGCAAAGAGACCAACAATAATTCCAAGTATTACTTCAGAAGTCACTGTGCCTTCTGGTGGGTCCCAAAATACTGATGCGAAGGTACTGGAATTATAATACAAATATGCTCAAAACCTGTCTCTTTGGAACACTACTTGTATGTGAAACAAGGGTGTTTTTGGAGTTATGAAGAAATAGGCACAGGAAGGTTATGCAAGTAAAAACTTATTGTTTGAGAGAGGCTATGTTACTGTGCATAGCGCAGATTGGTCTGTACTATGGATCAATATTTTTGTTTTTAAGGTCCAAATAGTCGATCTGGACTGTTCAACATAGTCTTCATATGAAAATGTACTTGCAGACTAAATTTTATATTTTTTAGAATTTTTTTACTACTATTTTAGATAGAAAATCACTACTTTTGAATGGTCTAAAATCTTTAGAGCTGGTGATTTTCTACCTATCTAAAAAAATAATAAATTTTTTTAGAAAAAATGTAAAATTTGATCTACAAGTTCATTTTCATGTGGAGATCATGTTGAACGGTTCAGATCAATTGTTTGGACTGTGAAAATAAAGATATTGATCCATAGTACGGACCAATCTGCGCTATGCATAGTACCATAGCCTCACTCATAACTTATTGTTTTATAAATTACATAGGATGTATATAAAATAGACTAGCTTTAGACCATTTACTGACTCATTCAATTGCATTTATTTGTGATTTCAAGGAAAATGAAGAGACAAACGAAGAGTCCCTAATTTTAGAATTAGCTGATAAATTGGGCATTTCAATTTCTCTAAAAGCTGATCTCAGCATTACTGATGAAATGGAGGACAAAGAACTAAGTGAATTATCGGCACGTTTTACTGGAGAAAATTTACCGACTAGAGACCAAGCTGCTGGAATACGAGTAATTTGTAGTTTTACTCTTATTAGAATATTAGCACTTCTCCAGATATGATTTAGGTGTTGAATGGTATGCATAAACCCACAAAAGTTTAGAAAGTAAATTGGCCAATTGAAAAGGAAATATGAAGAGTAAGAAAATAAATTGTCTGATTTTCTTTGTAATTTTGTATGCTGTGAATTTTGAAGAATATCATCTCTATGACTCTATCCCCTATAAAATGAGTCTGCATCCTCTAAAGTAACTCAAATTTTGAGTTTAGATCCAATCAGAATCCGGGCCAATCCAGTCCGAGGTGGAATGCACAGAGCTCCTTTAATATTCATGCTAAAGCAGATCAGATGGTCCGGATCTAAACTCAAAATTTGAGATAAACTCAGGTGATATGAATTCCTATAAAATGAGATCTTGGTCATAAGCAAAGGAGATGTCAAGGATATGCCCAGATCATAAAGGGATATCCTATTATTCCATTTTTTTCTATGTAGAGTTCCAACTTTCGAGTTATGAGTTGTGAAAACTAGACCCTGCACATTCAGTACTTCTGACTTTTGACTAATACAAACGCAGCTGTTAATTTTACTCTATACAATTGCTATTAACTTTGGGACTTATTGACTACCCTATCCCTGATATACTTATTCTTCTTGAAGATTTTGTTTGTATTTTTTTATTACTTTGTTTTTAATTAGTGAACTGTCTTGTCATGCGCATTTTTCTTTGTTTGCATTAACATCCAAATTCCAAACAAGAATTCAGTACTGTTAATCATGTTCTATGTCAAGTTTAATGAATTCATGTCGAAAATGGTATGATTTATTTATTTATTTTTTACGAAGATCAAGAGTTTAAGCAGTCAATGTTTAGGTGTTTTGATTTTAATTTCTAGATCTTTTTAAAACAAATCATTTTTTACAATTTCCTACATGAATGCATATACTCCTGACATAGAACAAGATCAACTGATTGAACATGTGGCATGGAAATGGATATTTAATTATCGATCCAACAATAGGAAAAGGGCATGATGAGGCACCGATGAAAGTACACAGTGGTCCTAAATACTTATTCAGATTGTTTTCTATATTCATAAGTTAAAAAGCTATATATTTTGTTAAAAGATAGATTGTATGATTATTTAAATGAAAAACCAAATAGGTTTATCTTGCATTTGTTATGTCAACCATCTTAGTTTAAATATTACCTACTGGTTTTTCTCAAAAAAAAAAAATATATTACATGTGCTATAATGAAGTCATTATTATGGTACATGAGATCCTCCCTGTTGACTCGTATATTGTTTGACAATTGGAGTTATATTGTGAATTTTAGGCAGTAAGAGATCACTGGAACAACTGTGGTCCCAGTTCCATACAACTCCAGGAGGTGGGTCCCATGTTACGTGATTATAAGCGCCTCATTGTTCGAAGCCATCTGTAAGTTACTTTTCATTCTTAATTTTGTGTGTTTGTTTATTTTTGAGGTTTTACATGAAAACCCTAAGCTATTGAGAAATTGCAATAATGTAGTTAAAAAATGAAATGATGAAGCTAACTACAGTTAATAAATTAAATATCATTTTATAGATTAGTTTGATGCAGGAGTTTTATTTGCACATACTAGGAGCTAAAGAGATGTTTTTGCAATGTAAATAATAATATAGGGATTTTTTCGCAAATTTTTTTTTTTTCCCTATTTCTGTTATGTAAATGTAAATATGATTTCACGAGCTGTATGTTTGTGCTTGGTTGAAATTTGCATCTAATTTCAGTCATATATTAATACAATTTATGCTCTTAATTTGGCAACAAAAATTTGACTGATGTGCAGTTCTACAAATTTCAGAGAAAAATTGAACTACGATTTACATTCCACTTCATCGGCTCTTTCTGGCCAAGAAAATTACCGATTTTTCCACTTGAAAAGCGCTTCTCAGGTAATTATTCTCTCTCTCTCTCTCTCTCTCTTTAAATATGCTCGATGGAATCCGGTACCAAGCTGGAGAGCTTATTAGTTTAGTATTAGACTTAACAGAACTAAATACAAATTTTAAAAAAAAAGTTGGCTGATATTTCGTTATTAGTTCGGTTGATTGTTGGATTTAATCCTGAAAAAAAGATACCATAAATTTGGATCCAGCAAGAGTGAATGAGAATATATTGCATGAACATATTATTTCAGCTGCTAAGAGTGAATATTTTGTCCTGTTTATTTTCTTCTATTGTTTTATCATATTTTTTTTTTTCATTTTTGTTTATACTTTTATAGTTGCGTATGAATGACATTCCAAGTTTGCTTGAAGAATATCAGCAACTCATCTCAAGTTGACAAAAGGCAGTACAACTGAGAATAGTAATGTTAGAAAATAGTAATTTTCACTTTTTTTTGCCCTCCTTTTTTTGTGATTACTATTTTTTTTTTATATGATCAGATGTTGCTTTTGTAATCCAGTGCAACATTCTAAATGCAAACAGCAGGTGGTAATAATAAAACATAAAATAATCATTTACATAATGTGGTTTCTAGTAAGAAAAATAATCATTCTATTGGCAACATATGAAGCTATGGTGCTTTGCAATGCATGGATCAAGGTGCACCACGGTTCATATCTTCGTTTTCAAAATTCAAACAATTGATCCAAACAGCTCAATATAAAAATGAAAATGTTCAAACAATCGATCCAAACAGCTCAATATAAAACTATACTTGGTGACCAAATTTTACAGTTTTTTTACTTTTTCTGCTATTTTTTAAATAGGTAGAATATCACAAGATTTAAATATTCTGGACCATCGACTATAGTGATTTTCTATGTATCTAAAAAATTATAAAAAAAATGTAAAATTTGATCTCCAAGTACATTTTCATATGAAGATCGTGTTGAGCAATTTGGATGGATTTATTGAACTTTAAAAAACAAATACATGTAAATCAGTAATACTATTTGATCCGCACATTACAGAAGTACAATAGCTTCACTCATAGAACTTTTTTTAGCAAATGATTTTTAGTAATAGCATTAATTACTTCTCTGAATGCTTCTTACTAAAATGCTTATTTGATAAGAGTAATAATTTGTTTAAGTGGGCATTACATCTAATATTGCAGTAATTTGTTTCAGTTATTTACAGCCCTTGACATCGAGGTACAGTGTGAAATACAAACAAATTTTGCTAGCAGCCTCTTAAAACAGTACAAATCGATGAACCCTAGATCAAAACTAAACCAGTTTTTGATAATCTTATGTAATAAGTTTATTTACTAAGGTTGTATGATTACTGGGTGCCAAATACTATCTTATAATCAAAATACATCAACAATAATACAACAATACAAGTTTTATACAAAACTTCAAAATACTAAGAAGCTAATTCACCTAGCCCAATTTTGATATAATTCTTCTATTAAAAAATCAAGAAATTTCCCTGAGTTCCCATATTTTTATCGTACCATCATCGCTTGCTGATGCCAGAATTCTCCAATCCTGCATGTTAATTTTGAAATTTGTTATATAAATAATTATTTAAAAAAGTTGATGAATGTGAAGTACAAATAGAAATCTAGACACTTCTAAAAATATATTTTTCCTAACTACATATCACCCAATAGATTTAGAGAATTTTTCCTGTATAGAAATTAATATAAAATAATATATGATATTAGAATGATTGCTCCAAGATTTTGATGCATAGAAGCGCTTGGTGTCTGAAAACTTCAATGGATCTGAATTATTTTTTCAGATCAATAGTTTGGACCCGGATTTTTTTTTTTGGGTTCTGTCTATGGCATCTAAAATCCACATGCAATCATTCTAATACCCTATATTAATTTAAATTAATTTTTATAAATAAAAAAATTCTGATTGTTTAATTATGCTATCTTTCAATAGTGTACCCGATTGAAGCCACAAATTGCTAGAAATTAGACCTGTTTTGACTTTGGACCATCATAATTATAATAATATCAACAAAAAATAAAAATTAATAACTGAACCTTGGGATTCCACCGAACAGAGTTAATATCCATCTCATGTGCTTTTTCCTTCTTCAAAAGCAGTCTATATGATGGTTCATCAACCTACATGTTTTAATAATTAGAAAAAAATATTCAATTTTCAAGTTCTTTTGAATTGTTTTTTTCTTATGTGAGTTGAAAAGCATTTGACCAGTACGTTTTGTTATCTATTTCCGGCTATAAAGTTCAAAAGACCAAAGGGGAGAAGTATTTTAGGATAATATAAGTTATTATGCTCCTTTAGTTTATAACTATGCATTAAAAAAAATGATTTTTTACCGATTCACCCTTTTCCTCCACAAAAAGGCAAATAGCATCATCACTTGCTGCGCTCGCTATAACACCCTCACTGTTAACAACAAAATCATAAATATTATTAAGAGAACTAAATAATGTATTTAGTAGTTGCTATTAAACAAACAAAACATACAAATTCACTTAATAATAACATGAAATAAAAAAATATTTGTACCAACTCAAAAGAAGAAAAAAATATTTGCAAAAATTGAAATGAAAAATGGATACCTAGACCAGTGAGCAGAAAAGATAGTACGAGCATGATATCCAGATAAGGTGCAGAGGTGCCTCCTGAAATAAATCAACGCCTTATTGTTAAATTACATTTCTCAAGAAAACAAAAGACTAACAAAGCTAAACAAACAAAGAAAAAAATAAAATAAATTCTAATCTGTACCAAGGTGCAAAGCCTTCGGTGTCTGCTTGAGAAACGGCACTACTGGTATCCCATATTTTTAGCGTAAGGTCGTCACTACAAAATAAATAAACAAGTGAAGATTAATTATACTAGGGTTTTGTTTCTTTTCTTTTCAGAGGTTATTGATATAAACCAAACTTACCTTGAAGTGACCATTCTATCTCCACTCGAGTTGAAAGAAACTGACCAGACTGTTGACGTATGCCCGCTGCGCATAGAGAAAAGAAACACAAAATTTACCCAAAATCAACACGGGTTAATAAAACCTGGTATCAAATTCTTCAAATGCTACAGAGTTCAGTAGTAATAATTACATGGCATCTGGGATATTTTCTGAAGGGGGAGTTTCACGTGTACCCCTCAAAAAATTTGAAATTACATATTCCCTCCTCTAAAATTCACAATATCATATTTAACCTTCTAAATTTCAAAAACTCACAAATTTAGACAATTTATTGACTTTTCTATTAAAACTCATTTTAAGTTTACCCATTTTACCCTAATTAAAAAATATGTAGCATGTTTAAGAGAAATATTTTGTTTCTAATTGGTCAGTTGTGAGAGCAAATTGTTTATTTTCTCAATTGAGAATGAAAAACAGAAACACAAAACGTACCCAAAATTAACAGAGTTCAGTATCTATTGCTTCAAATGCTACAGAGTTCAGTAGTAATAATGACACAGCATCTGGGATATCTTCTAAATTTTGTAGGGTCCTTTAGATATTATATTTCATGATTTGAGTAGAAGTAATAGTAGGAAATGTTCTATAACTTTCCATACCTGCTCCCTTCATTTAGGGTTTGCACACAATGCCAATCATCGCTGTCTCCATCCTCTGCCCATACCTATTAGTCTCCATAAAAGAGTATTCAAATAGGTGAGAAGAAAAGGAGGTTTTCTGGTGCATTATTGACAAGAAAAAACATAATGAGCAATATGCAACATAGCCCACAAAAAATAGGAAATATAATGAGTAATATGCAAAGTCTCTACATAATGAGTAATATGCAACAGAGCCCACAAAACATAGGAAATATAATGCACTCCTCTCTTTCCCCATGCATGCTCTCTCTCAAAATCTTAAAATTCTACAAAGTCTCTACATAATGAGTAATATGCATCAGAGCCCACAAAACATTGGAAATATAATGCACTCCTCTCTTTCCCCATGCATATCTCTCTCTAAAAAAAAAATTGAGGGACAAAGGAAATACAATTTACACATTAAACAAAAACTACAAGTCAAAAGGGTATATTTAAATATGTAATACATCAAGCTTCCAATATTTACTGAGATAATTTAACCCTTTGCAAAGCTATACAAGATTGCCAAAAAGAGACGGAAATAAAAGGAAACAATGAAAAAAGCGTACCTTGATGGAGTTGTCATAGCTGACAGAGACCAAAACATCAACTAAAGGATGCCACTGTGCCATCTTGACATCTTGTGAGTGGCCTTGAAGCACCGCCACGCAATCATATTCATCTCCAGGTTGCACCTCCCAAATCCACACTGTCTTGTCTCTGCTACATGTCGCCAGAAACATCCCCGAGCTGCTCCACGACACACTCTTCACCTCATTTTCATGCCCCTGCCCGAAATATATTCAGAGTAAAATGCTATTACAAGATGCCAGAAACTGTCCTTTTTCAGTATTTAAAATAAAAAGACCTGCTTTTTTGAAAATTCAGAACTTTAGCCTTTCCATTGGTCTTTAACATCATTAGAAATGCCAAACTGGTAAGACTAAGTATGATGCTGATTGAAATAGCTCGACCATTCAAATTTTGATTGAGGAATTTCATGTATGCCCCTCAAAAACCTCAAAATTTTGCAACAGCTTCACCTCATTCTCATGCCCCTGTCCGATATATTCAGAGTAAAAAGCTGTTGCAAAATTGAGAATAGACAGCTTCTATCTTGTCAACAAGATGCTAGAAACCATCTTTTTCAGTATTTATAAAACAAAAAGACCTACTCTATTGAAAATTCAGAAATTTAACCATTCCATTGATCTTTAACGGACAAATTGATAAGACAAGTATGATGCTGATTGATAGCTCGACCATTCAAATTTTGATGGGGGAATTTCAAATATACCCTTCAAAAACCTCGAAATTACATACTTCCCCCTCTAAAATTCCTAATATCATATTTACTCAATCAAAATAGCTCAACCATTAAAATGAGTTCTAATAGAAAATGTAATAAACTTGGTAGACCTGTGAATTTGATATTATGAATTTTAGACGGGGGAATACGAAATTTCGAGGTTTTTGAGAGGTATACATGAAATTCTCCCAATTTTGATCAGCTGTAAATCAATAATGCAACTTATCTAACTCGAAGGTGTATGGTGTCCATTAGCAAAAACCATGAATGAAAAATGGGGTAGAAACTATTGAAACCAAACATGCTCCGATATTTACCTCCAAGGTAGCAACACATTCAAAATCTCCACCAACATATTTCCAGATTGCAGTCGTGGAGTCAAAGCTCGCTGTGGCCAAAAACTTGCCACATGGCGACCAAGCACACGATCTAACAGTGCGTGTGTGTGTGTCTTCTAGAATAGTCTGAGAAAATCAAAAGAATAAATGATCAAATACTACAGTTTAGTTCATTGTATTGAACAACAGCACCAACTACTAATAACAAAGATAAAAAAAGGATAATAAATTGACGGTGATAGTTCCTTGTTCCTGAACAAATCGTAATTAGTAATAATCCAAAAATTTATGTATGAGATACTGATTCTGTAACAGTGCCGAGCAGTCCCACTGACAGGTGGGGCCCATTTGCCAGATCCCACCAACCACACAATAAAACATTTTTGCATTTTACGTTGCAGCGCTCACAATCTAAATTTTCTAGTTCTGCCCCTGAGTATACCATTTTTAACTTTCCCTTGTTCAATAATAGCTAAATTGTACAATTTGACATCAATCTCTTCTAAATTACCATACTAGAGAGATTTTTCGAACACAACTAGAAAATACCAGTAAAACTGAGGTTTACTTCAAACAAGTAAATGCACCAACCAAATGTAAAAGAATAGATAACACCATACAGAGCAATCCCACTGACGGGTGGGGCCCATTTGCCAGACCCACCAACTATTTTCTAGTTCCACCCGAGTATGCCATTTTTTTTAACTTTTACTTGTTTATTTAGTAGCTAAATTGTACTATTTGAGATTAATCAAGGTAAAAAAGGACATCAATCTCTTCTAAATTACCATACTGTAAAATATCAGTAAAACTGAGGTTTACTTCAAACAAGTAAATGCTCTTAAACAAGGTAGAAGGATAATTTAAATCGTACCGAGCATTCCCACTGACGAGTGGGGCCCATTTGCCAGATCTTCACGGTCTTGTCGCCGCTACAGGAGGCCAGCATAGCGGATGCACCGCCGCAGTTGTCCGGAGCAGGGTTCCAAGCGAGGCTCCACACCCGATCCGCATGACCTTCTAGTTTTTGCACCTCTCTCAAGTCAACGCTTGAATCCAATAATTCCATCTCTGAGAAGAGGGAAAGAGAAATTGGTGAGAGAAGGAATCGGGTTTTGGTTTCCAAAGTACAACTGCGACCACTTCGTTTCATCCGTGTGTTAGGGTTTTTTGGGTTTAGTGTGGCGGCCAACTGTGTAGCCATTTTTGGAGCGGATTTATTCGAGCGACAATATTCGCGTTTAATTCAAGAATAATTCGTTTTTCAAGTGTTTCCGAACCGAATGTCATATTATTAATTGACTGAACCTTTGACCGAATAAAAAGCAAATAAAACACGAATTTTACGCATTTTTCTCGCGTTTTGTTCGGAAAACCCAGACCTTTCTGCACAGTTCTCATTCTGCATTTATTAACCCACGTGACCTTTCTGCACAGTTCTTCACAATTCATTATACTTTTTGACTATATTACCACACTCTAATCTTCTATGACAAATACAAGCAGTATCTCATATAGTAAATCATTGGTAATGAATTAAATATGCACTGAGGTCTCGTATTGTAATTCCGAATCATTCCTGAATTATACCCGAATTATTCCCGAATCACGAATTTTTGACCATGCTGAACCGAATCCGAATTATTCATTTGTTACTATGGGCAATAGTGGACTGAATATTTTCACTTTTTTTTTTCTTTAGCATTTCCAATAAAAAAATTAAATTTATAGAACAGAGTTGCATACTATATTTTCACTGTTGAAATATAACACCAATGCAACATGTGTTTGCGTTTTCCTCATATTAAAAATGCATACTATATTTTGAGAAAAAACGACACCCAAACACGTAAGTAGGGGTATTCATTAGTTCGGTTTAATTCGATCCGAAATTAAAATAAACAAAATAAACCGAACCGACTTGAAATAGAATAAGAATCGAATAGAACAAACATAAGTAAATTTCGGTTTGTTCCGTTGAATTGAAACAAGATATTAATCATAAAAATAAACATTTTTTGTTAATTTTTTGAATTTTTTTGTAAATTGATTAAAAAAAATTGTTTGGTTCGATTTAACCAGTTTTAAACCGAATCAATAAATTTACATTATGTAATAATTTTTGAATTTTTTTAAGTTTGGTTGAGATGGGGGATGGGTTTAAAAATTTCGATCAGTTCGGTCTAACCGGTTTTAAATTTTCTAAATCGAACCGAACTATTAAACTGTTTTTAAAAACTGAACCGAACCAATCCATTTAACTGAAAAACCCAAACTCTCCCAATTCAGTTTAAAAACCAATTAAACCGGGACTTGACGAACCCCCCACGCGTAAGCACACGTTGACTGCATTTTTCTTATGAGAGAGAAGCACGTCATATACTTAGCATTTGTTTTATTATTCTGTGTTAAAAATTCTACAGAAACGAAAAATATCATAAAAAAATGAGGCGTAACTGAAATTTTTATGGTGTTTTATGTGAAAATTGGTGGAATTTTTGTTCGCATTGTATGAATAAAAGAGACTGACAAATAGTATTGATAAAATATTTTTTAAATAACATGAAAAAAAAATGTTGAATATTGCTTCGAAAATAGTTCTCATTTAAATATAATTGCTATAAGAGGAGGGATCCACTTACATTCTTTTTTGGTGACATTAGATTACATCTTACATTTTCAAAGTCCAAACAGTCGATCCAATCCGTTCAACATGATTGATATATTAAAATGTGCTTGCAGATCAAATTTTACATTTTTTTTATTTTTTTTTTACTATTTACTAAGATGGGTATGAAAATTCTATGGTCTAAAAACAACGATTTTGTAAAATACTTAATAAATAGTAAAAAAATTCAAAAAAATGTAAAATTTGATCTTCAAGCATAATATACCCATATCAAAATGGATATGCTGAAATTTATCGTGTTAATAAAGAAGAGCGACGGTATATAGACAACAAATGAGTGAGACTGGTAATGTACTATGGACACATATCTTCATTTTCAAAGTTTAATTAATCGATTTGAATTGTTCACATAATGTTCATATGAAAATATACTTGCAAATTAGATTTTATATATATTTTTTTAGTTTTTTTCTTATTTTTTTATTTTTTTAGGTAGTTGAAAAATCACTTGATTTAAAATTTGTGAACCATTCAAAATTAATGATATTTTACTTATCTACAACTAGGGATGCAAACGGATCGGATAGTTGTAAACCATATCCGTATCCGCTTTTATTTTTCGAATACGGATATGAATCGAATATTTGACGGATATTTGACGAATATTTGATGAATATTTTTCATAATATATATTAAATTATATGATATATATCTACTTATTCAGATACAAATAATTAAAATTTAAAACCATATCCGTATCCGTATCCGCACGAATATCGGATATCTGTATCCGGATCCGCACAGATATCGGATATCCGTATTTAATTTTCGGATACGGATCCAGATACGGTAAGATATTATCCGATCCGTTTGCACTCCTATCTACAACATGATAAATAAGACAAGGATGTGATCTTGACACCTGATTCAGTTGAGAAATTTGCAAAGTGCTGTGTTGTGTTTTGCTACCAAGTGTGGAGATAGATTGACATCTCATAAGGATTTCTTGGAGAGAGCAGCTGAGAAGAGAAAACAGATACATTTGTTACAAAGGCTATATTGGTTTAGGTTGCACAACATTTGAGTTTCTGTTGTTGAATTGTTTACTGATATCTATTGTTTATTGATATTTAGAACCTTAAGATGAAAGTTTAACTCAGTACAATTCTCACAATCCATTTGAACTGTTTACTGATATCCAGACCACAAAATCAAATTAGGAAAAATAAAATACATTAATGAATTGGATGCTTTAACTGTAACAGTACAGGATTAAACAAAATCAAATTACAAAAAATATATAAAATACAATGAATTGGATGATTTAACTGTAACAGTACATGATTGATATTTATGTTTGTTGATAAAAATGTTTAGATAGTTTTTTTTTTATTTAAAAAAAAACTATCTAAACATTTTTATCAACAAACATAAATATCAATCATGTACTGTTACACAGTTAAAGCAATTGCATCCAATTGCTTTAACTGTAACAAACATCACAAAATTATACATAAATTTCCATTGATTAGACAATTAGACCTTCTGAAAAGACTTGAATGTGATCTTCGGCTCAAGTGGTAGCTCACCAATTTCACCGGTAAAAGTGTTGTATCGAAGAAACAGCTCCACCACAAAAAGCCGACCGACCAAAACCACAATATCCTTGCCGGGACACTGCTTGTTTGTTACGGCTGGTTCGTCTGTCTCTCGACCATTCGACCAATAAATGTACCGCAAAAGTTTCTCTCCTTCACCCACAAATCGATCTGCTACGAATTGTTCGCCATTGGCAAACACCTTCTCATCTCTCGTGACGATTGTTTGGTACCCAAATATCATTTCCCCCTTCTTAACCTTGTAAGCTGCGTCGTGGCTTTCTATAATCAAGTCCGCACGTGCACGGCCATACTGGTACTCTACTGGTGGGTTGAGGCGTAATGCCTCATACACCACTGATTTTGTTAGATTCATCTTTTCCAAGCTGGCTAGTGTTACCGATCCGTTCTCAGACTGTACCACCGACCGGATTTCTTCAGAGAGTTTATTATGCAATTTTGGCCCTGCTTCTACTAGGAATTTCAGGAGGGAAGGCAGAAAGATCTTGATACCACCAAATGCATTGAAAATGGTAGCGAATATTAGGTTGTGAAGCGCCACATTGTGTGATATCCCGACTTGTTCTGCACCGGTAAGAAAAGATTTACCGGCATTGGTAAAATATTTCTCTAAGGTTTTGTAATCAGATTTGACAAGAAATGGTGGGAGGTGAAAATTGTGCAACAAGAAATCCTCTAACGGCCAAGGAAGGAGATTTGTCGCTTTGCTAACTAATGGGTGGAGTTGGAAGAACAGCCATTTCAATGCCATGGCAGAAGCAGTGGGGCCAATGGCAACGCTCGGTAACTCACCCTCGAAGAATGCACTACACATGAAATCGAAGGAGGCAGATTCATTTAATGTGTTGAACTCAGTAGGGCCAGAGGACTCCAATATATTGTATATGTTATCAAATAGCGAACCATAGATCTCACGGAACGACGGTATAACATGATCTTTGCGAGAGGTGATGAGGCTAATGATTAGGGTTTTGAGAGAGGTATGTAGAGGATCAGTGGTATCGAGATACGCCAATGGGCGGTGGCCCGAGTAGAGGGAGAAAGGTGGCAGATATGTACCAGTGAGTGTGTTTGTTTTGTCAACTTTAGATGAGTCCAAGAGGACCTGGAAACTGGAGGCATCCAGGACCGCCACTACACGGGGGTCACTGGAGAGGAATGGGCCAGGTGGCACATTGAGCCGGAGCACGGTCGAGTTGTGCTTTGAGATTCGGGACTTGAAGTATGTCATGTGGCCTTGGAAGTAGTAGAAATTTAGCCGGTCCCACATAGGAGAGAAAAACGGTACTCCACAGCTGCCCGGTATTGGTTTTATCGGTAGACCGGACGGTGAGAGCTCTTCACTGGTACAGTTCTTGGTTTTGTCCATGGGGATAATAGTGAATCCTGTGAGATGGTGATAGATGAAAAATAGTGATAGTGTGATATGAAGTGTTTGTACTTCCCTCTGTATATATGATTTATAAAAGGGGAAAGATATATAACAATAACGTAAATTAATTGTAACATTGTAGAAAGTGGAGATATATGAATCAATAATTCAAAGCTAATATTTAATAACTAGGTCAAGAATGACTTGAGCCAACTTGTTCATAAATTAATTGTGTACCACGCGAGGAACGTGCTTTACAATATATATATACACAATAGTTTATGGAGTAGAGCTAGGGTGTTCCTAAGTTCATCAAATTTCTTTGTGAACTCAACTCTAAAACTTATCAGATTGACTTCAAATGACGAATCCAAACAGTTGAAATTCGTCTATCTTACGAGTGATGCATCTCCATGCAAAAAATTTAAATTTTCGGATTAATTTAATATAGAGTCAAGTTGTAAAAAACATATTCAAAAAATAAATGCATTAAAATTAATTTATAAACCTTCTAATTTTGATCGCTTGACTTTATACTAAATTAATTCGAAAGTTTAAATTTTCATGTAGATGCATCACACGTAAGGTAGATGAGTTTCAACGGTTCAAATTTATTATTTGAAATCAATCAAATAAATTTTAGAGTTGAGTTCACAAAGAGACTTGGTAAACTTAAGAATACCCTAGTTTTACTCATACTTTATGCATGAAAGACAGTAATTAATGAAATAGTCAAAACAATAATGAAGAAAATTCTTTTCTTATTAACTTGCTAATAGAAAGATGGAAACAAAAGAAATTAAAAATTGGTGATGTAAAGCTATTAGAAAGATTTATATATATATATATATAGAGTCCGACTAGGCTAAGCCATGGTGTAAAACGACTTGGTACTCCACGCCATATCTTCATTTTCAAAGTTCAAATAGTCGATTCGAACCTTCCAACATGTTCTTCATATTGAAATGTACTTGGAGACCAAATTTTACATTTTTTGGAATTTTTTTACTATTTATTAAGCCACTTTGAAAATCTGAAAATCCTTATGAACAGTAAAAAACAGTAAAAATTTCTGGACCGCCGGATCAGTGATTTTCAAAGTGGCTTAATAAATAGTAAAAAAATTCCAAAAAATGTAAAATTTGGTCTCCAAGCACATTTCAATATGGAGAACAACTTGAGCGGTTCGGATTGGTAGTTTGGATTTTCAAAATGAAAATAATGAGGCGTGGAGCACCAAGTCGTTTTACACCATGGCTTAGCTAAGCCCAGCACTATATATATATATATATATATATATATATATATATATAGAGAGAGAGAGAGAGAGATAGGCTAATATGCTTTTAGTAGCATATGGCCCGATATGCTTCCAACTCAAAATCGGATTTTCAAAGTTCAAACGGTCGATCCGAACCGTTCAAGTTGATCTACATATTGAAATCTGCTTGGAGACCAAATTTTACATTTTTTGAAATTTTTTTACTATTTATTAAGCCACTTTGAAAATTGCTGATCCGGGTGAACAGTAAAAACAATGCTTTCAAATTCTGGACCACCGGATCAGCAATTTTCAAAGTGGCTTAATAAACAGTAAAAAAATTCCAAAAAATGTAAAATTTGGTCTCCAAGCAGAAGATCAACTTGAACGGTTCGGATTAACCGTTTAAACTTTGAAAATCCGATTTTGAGTTGGAAGCATATCGGGCCATATGCTACTAAAAGCATATAAGCCTCTCTCTCTCTATATATATATATATAGCACACGCCTTTATTCTTATCATGCTATGAAATAAACCTCAAGTCTCTTCCATGAAGTGGGAACAAAAGCATGTACTCTCTCTAACATACTATATAGATTTTCAGTTTTTGTGTAATTTCTGATAAAAATTACAAACATAAGTTGTCAAGAAATAGAAAAATTGAAATAAAAATGAAAGCTAGAACATGCCGTTAGTTCCAAGTCTTAGCTACTTGGCTAGTTAATTAAGTGTATATCTGATTTCCTCTATCTGGATGAATCAATGAAGCCAGCAAGAAACCAGCATGTTGTAATTAATATTCCAACCACCTAGCTAGATCTGGTGTGTATCACATTATTAATTAGATATACAATTCTGATTTCCCATATATAGAAGTTTGACTCATATGATAGAATCTCAGATAGAATTAATTAATTAAACAAGTTTTGTTTTTAAGTTGGTGCATTTTCTGACATTTTTGCTTTATTATTAATTCTTCTGTTAAAGGCTGTGATAAAGAAGAAGGGTAATATTGTCTTTCTAATGTTCATTAATATTGATATTTATTTTTAAGTAATTAAATTAAGAGAAGAGGATATTAATAAATTAAGTGAGTTTAGATTGAGAAAATAATTCATTTTGAATTTTTGATGAAAAACATCTAAATTAAGTTGTTGTTATGTAAATACATCTAAATGTCTCAACTTTAAAAAGCCAGTAAAAGGTTAATATTAATAACTAGAGAGTCCAACTCTGCTACTTTTCTTTACAGAAAAACAACTCATGCTATTCTTTTACTCTCTATATCTCTCTTTAAAAATGAGGAGAGAGAGAAAGAGAATCATGTGAGACAAAAAAGAGGAGAAAGATAGAGAGAATAACAGAAAAAGAAAAAGAGTAGGAATTTGAAGAATATCAGATCTTATTGCATAACTAGATAATGATCTAAGAATTATATATGTATGGTGAATAATTGTGAGTTACGAGGATGGTATAGTCACATGCAATGGGGTATATATTATTGGCATCCAACTGGAAGAAATCAAGCATTGATTGCTCCATGTGCAACGCCAGAGAGATCTCATATTTAAAATTATCTGAACTGGGAGTTCGGAAACAAAATACTGTGAAAATTAATTGTTTTGTTGAAGGCAAAGGTAGAGTCTGAAAAACGTATCGTGCCGTAACTAATATTCTCTGATTTTGGTTCTTAATCATGTTGTGCTGTCATTAAGTTAATTTTTTACATGTCATGCCGTGTCGTGACTAAAATATCGAGGGGTGGTCACGCCACGTGAGTCACGCTGTGCTCAAACGTGATAGGAGTCACGTTTGGTCACGTTTAACTATTTTATTTTCATAATGTATGTTAGTTTATTCAAGATTCACCATTTGATCAAGATCTAACGGTCCTAATTATACGTGACTCGTGTGACCACGTGCTATGACCAGATCTTTCGCGTGACGTGCCGTGCCAAATTTTCAAAAGATAGTCACGGCACGCGAATGGTTACGGCAAGGAACACACAAGTCACAAAATGTAACCGACACGCATGCCATACCATTGTATCGAAACCATACCGTTCCATGCAGGGGCTAGTATCATCTGAAGTAATCTTATTAGCTAGTTCATTCTCAATATAAACAAGCATGTAGTCTTTAAGAAATTCGTTACCCATCTTATTTCAAAGAGCAGTTTTAACGAGCTTCATGGCTGAAAAAGCTCGTTCTGTAGTAGGAGTTGAGACAGGAAGAAATTTTATTAATTAAAATTGAATTTCGCAGCTCTTCTTTAACTTTGTTTTCTGAATTTTCGTAAATGCGCTACGTGGGATTTCACCGCTCTTCTAAAATTTGATTAATTTGTTTTTTTGGTGAACTCGAGATGCTCAGTGAGATATTCTCTCTCAATCATTCAATGACATTTCCTTTTTTTATTTTCTTTATACGTTGACTTTTCAAATTCCAAAAGCAAGAAATTTTATATTTTTTTAATATAGATGTCATGTTGATCTGTTTATATTGACTATCAGAGTTGGCTCTAATTCACTGTAGCAAAACCTGTCTTCAGCGACCGGTTTGGTCGCCGGTCGCTAAAGACCCCCAAAAAACAAAAAAAAAAAAAAATTAAATGCATCGGAGACGAACCCTTCAGCGACCGGCGCCCACAGCCTTCAGCGACCGCTTTGGCCCGGTCGCAGAAGGGTGCCTCCAAAAAAACCCGTGCTAGTTTTTCTTCTCTCTTTGTCTCCATCGTTTTAGATTTAGCCAAAAAAAAAAAAACGCCGGCCGCCCCTGCCGACCCTGCCGACCCTGCCCACCCGCCCGACCCCGCCCGGTCCTTCTCTCTCTGACCCCGCCCGCCCCTCCTAACCCTGCCCACGCCAGACCCCACTTGGTCCTTCTCTCTCTGACCCCGCCCGCCCCCTACGCATGACATGGTTGGTAAATAATAATTAGCATAGAATAGCAATTGATTGGTTTTCCTGTAAATATTGATTGGTTTTAATAGTAATTGCTATCAATTATTATTTACCAATAATTAGCACAAAATATCAATTATTATTAGCACAGAGCTCGATTGCCCTAAATTTCAGCAAGTCCTAGTTAAGATCTTATTTTTATTTTTTTCGTTTTACTTCGTTTCGTTCAGCTCATAGATCTTCTTTATAGTTTTTTCTTTTTACTTCGTTCAGCTCATAGACCTTGTCCTTCAAAAGAAAATTGGGGCTGTATATGTAATTTGTTTATTTTATCATTTTCGGTAGTTGTGTTGGATTATTAATAGAAATTTCTTAGATTAGTAAAATAATATTATCAAATACAAAACTAGTTTCACCTATAATTCATGTGGTGAATAATTTGATAAAAAATAAAATTTAGTATTGAATAGTACTGTTTTGGATTTTTTTTTTTTTTGTAATATGGGAAATCTGGGTGGTTGAAAATTGATGTAATTAATGGGTGGCTCAAAATTGGTGTAGATGTATACAATTTATCATAGCAAATCAGGGTTGTTTAGAAAGTTAAATAGTAGATTAGGTATTTTAATATGCTACAAGAATCTGTTATATCCACAGGGGTAAAAATGTTTAACAGCATTGGTATCCTTGCAGATACTCTTGTCGGTAATAGCGATATCATCGGGAATAACTTAATTACCGTGGCTGCATTGCTCTTATTTTTTCTTGTTGATCGTCTTCTGTCTTTTCTTACTATTTTTTTTCCTAATTTTCTAAACCAAAAAATGGTTGATATAATTTTGTTTTGTTTTGTTTTACTTTAGTTCTTGATCCTCCATTTCAATTATTTTTCATTTGAGACCTAGCATCAGAAGGTCTTTGTGGCAGTATAACAAGCCTTTGATGGTTTGATCGGTTTCAATTCATGTCATGCCTTTTTCAATTCATTAAAGTATTTTATTAACAATTGGTTTGGTATCAATTGTGTGCCTTATTTTATTTTATTTTTTGCATGATTAAAAAATCAAGGAATGAGTGAACAAATATAATTTACTCTGCTTACAAAACTACAAAGCATGTGGCTGCTATAAAATATTTTTTGCCCTTCAGATGTTTGTATCAATTCCCCACTGAAAAGCTGCTGGTTCAAATATAGAGTTAGATGACCACCCTTTCACAGCACAGTATATGCACACAACTGGTACAGTTTGGTACCAGTTCGAACTGGGGTATAAACACAATTAAAGTAGTAATGCATATATTTCTTTATAGCTTGTTCCTTTAGTGGTTCACAGTGAGCTTTCAATCTTCCTCATATCAGACGCGTTATTGTGGGGCCCAACTTGTCAGAATGACACAAAGAACAAAACAACTTCAGATGGGTGTCGGGTCATCGCCTGAGTTCATTCCCCTATCATCTGAGGACCATGTTGAAGAGGCAATCGATGCAATAAAAGAGGCAATTGACGCAATAAAGGCCGGGAAGGTCTTAGTGGTTCCTACTGATACCTTCTATGGATTTGCCTGTGATGCCTGGTTAGTTGTTCCCTGGTAATTTTTCTTTTCCCCTCTCGCCTCAGCCAACCTCCTTCTAGCCTAAAGAGCTCTATCTAGCGTCAGTTCCTACTATATATTTATATTTCTGAAAATGAAAAAAAAATGTGGGGTACAAAGAAAACATGTTAAATAATTAATGATAAATTTTATTGATTGAGTTCTATTATATTTAATTGGTCATGATGACTTTTGCTGCATTGACATACACGATACTGTGTCATCTTTGTATTATATTCGTTTTTTTGGTCTCTTAAATAAATTACTATTCTATAACTGCATTTCAATTATATTGTATGTATTATAATTCTACTTTACCAAGAGGCCTATAAAATATCATTACTCATTATAAATGAGGGACAATGATACTATTGATACATAACTTTCTTCCGCACAAGTTATATATAAAAAACTAATATTTTTATCACCACTATTAATGAGTAGTTTTTAATATTTATCACATTATATACTTCTCATGTGAAAAAAATGCATCTCGTATCTTGAAATTCTGAGACACAATGAAAACATTAATGACACTAACATAATCCATATAATGTTTTCATCTGTTGGATCTGTTCAACATATAAAACCTTTCATATACTCATGTTATTAAATGATAAACCTTTATCAACATTTATAGAACTACAATGCACTTTAATCAACATGACAAACTTATCATGATATATTAGTATTTCATGCTAATAACCAAGTTTGTGAACACTTTAAAGATTTATGTTTGTCATCATATAGAGTTTTATGGTTCAAGACTAAGAGCATATTCTTAAACACTTCTAAAAATAAACAAAAAACTCATGTAACAAAATGCATATAACATCTAATTCATAAACATAACATGTAAAAGTAATAAACATAACATAACTTTTATAATACATAACTAACACATCATTCGCTAATTAAGAAAAAAAAATGGAGCTAAGAAATAGACTTTTTTTTTTTCCTAAAATAGAAATATTACCGTTACAGAGCAAAGTTTACGTTAGAGAAGGTGCATAAATACAATATAGGATTGTGTAATAAATACAACATATCAGAATTGAATAAAAACAATTCATCATAAATATTCCGTATTTACTTCAAAATTACTTCAAAATTACTTCAAAATTCAACAGTTTTTAACAACGGATCAGTTTTGGGAAATTATGCTAACAAATATCATCTTATAAACACACACACATATATATATTATACTGTCTCGATCCATACATCAAGCTCACATACATATATCCAACTGTATTCAAAACAGAAATCTAACTTATTCATAGAGCAGGAACAAAATTAAAGCACACCCATACAAATATAGTATTGTAGTGTGTGTGTCTATATATATATATATATATATACTGTATCCACCCAACAGTAGTCATTAATTGTACTCTAGTTATTGCGACTAAATACAACATGATCTTGGGGCAAGAAATGACACACCGGTACAGTACCAGGTTTCACATTCAGCAGTTTAAATGCAACGTGGTTCGGGTTCCATGCTGATGTGTTGGCATGGCATACCGCAACAGCATCGACCACCGTCCCGTGTTTGCCTGTCATCTTCACCGTGTAACCCTTGGTTGAGTTTGACAGGTGGCAGTAAAACACAGCGTAAGCATATGTTTCCTGATGGCATGCTACAATCTCATCTTGTGCCAAGTTTTTTACCCCTGAAGCCACAATTGTGTACTCTTCCCTCGGTGTCTCATCTTTAGAATGAACTGTCGTTGATACCTATCAGAGGAAACAATATAAAATTAAGAACGTGTGTTCGACCAAGCTATGTTGAATAATTTGCTTCAATATCACTAAGCATCACAAGAATACTAATAAACCACAAACTTAATTTTCGTACATGATAAGCTTAATAAACATTAATATAATTTTCTGGTAAGTGATGCCATTTTACGTACCAATATGTCAAGATTAAAGATATATAAGGATTAAAACCAGTATTTTAGAGCAAGCAGTCAGAAGTACTGGTTTACCGCTTCGACATTTCTTGTGCCGAGATTGGCAACAGTAAAATCCACCATTGATTCAAGAGAAGTGGCACACATCTTCTTCTCCCCCTTCAACACTGGATCCTCACACTGTCTCAGAGTCTCCTTCATTGCTTCCTCCCCATCAGAACCAGGCTGAACTGAGAACCGGCTAATTATCTCTGGTAATTTCTTCGAAGAAAATGGGATTGACTCAGCCTCACTTCTCGGCAAAAACTTGGCAGTGGCATCTGTTTTCTCAAATTGCATGTTCATCTTGGAACCAGGATGCAGATCTTGTTCTAAGAAAAACAAGTTACTCTGACGATTATCGTGCAGCTGCTTGTCGGTGGCAGCTGAAGTGTAAACCAAGGGACCTATAATTGTGGACTTAACCCCACCCACAGTTGTGCCACCCGGAGTTCCTTTTCCAGCAACAACGTGGACCCCACCCTTGTTTTTGGAATCCATGACGGTGTCTGTTTATGGAATGAGGGGTTTGCAATCAGAATAAGATTCAATATTTTAGTAAGTCAAAAACTTTGTTTATCGTTTTAGTTTTTCTGGTAAGGATTTAATAAAGGACACAATAATTTAGATTATTGTGTGCAGAGGCGGATTCAGTAAGGATGAATGAGGTCAATTGCCCCTGTTTATTTTTAAAATTCACGTGCTTAGTCATGATTTTGCTATATAGTCTACAATAAAATGTTATGGGTACTGTAAAGCATGAAATTTTATATAATTGATCCCAGTGTGTGTTTGACCATCATAGCTTGAAAGTTCGCCTCTACTCTTGATTGTGTGGATACCTATAGGTCCGGAATCCATACTGTATATATATGTTATTTGGTATTGTTATCTACCAATGCTCTATTCAATAAATACTAAAAAAATTAGCAAGTTCAATTTCAATATATGTATATATATACCGACATTAATCCAGTGACAGTACTAATAAGGCACTTTGTCAGCAATGGTTTTAACACAATATATATTAAGAACTTGTGTTCTTATTTTGAGTATATTCTCTTGAGTACACTACGCTACGCAGTGTGTATATTTTGAGTATATTCTTACAATGTGAGATTAATTTGATAAACAGTACAATGTTACTAACAGTTGCACTATTTGATAGTTTGTAAAGGTAGAGTGAGAGAGAGAGAGAGTTGACCAGAGCTTAAAAGATCAGTTATGGCAGTGGGCATATGAGTATTGGGTAAGACAGTGTGCCAGTAAACCTGAGCAGGCAGTAACGCTGCATTGCTTGCTATAACTCCAATCTACAAATAACATAATTAAAGTCAGAAACCCAAATAAACTAGTGTCTATTAATCAAAGATCTGAGTCATATATATATTGCTTCTTTATAAGTACATACCAGGAGAGAGCAAAGGAGGGGCAAGAAACTATCCATAAGCAGAATTGGGGTATCTGAGAAGGCAGAGTGATATGGATTTATATAATTAAGGGGAAGGTGCCTTCATGTCATTTATATAGTAGTTGTATATCATATATATGTCTAATAAAAGATCAACTCCTACTATCAGCTAGCTAGGGAATTAGGGATATCGACTAGTTGAACAGGATATCTTTCACAGATTTCTTGTTTGGCATTTTTGCTCAAATTAATTTTCTTTGGATTTTCCATCTAATGTCAAGCCTATGCGCCTTACGCCAAAAAAAAGATCTTTGAATTTCATGCTGTCATTATATTTATACTGTTAGAATTATTTAACTCAGTATGCCCATATATGAGTTTACTTTTATTCTCTCACATATGCATATCTGAATTTCTATTTCCAAAATAATTGAAAATAAAAATGAATTTCTAAAAGTATGATTTAAAATCTTTCACTTTTATTACATTTTTGTTTTCAAAATTTTAATAATCAAAGTTTTAAAATTTAAATATTAAAAATAAAACCTTAGTTATGATATATATTTTTTTTGGGAAAATTTTCTGGTGTGCCCATGAAAACTTTCCAAATAGTCAATTTTTCTAAGAAAATACCATAATATCCAATATTACTATAAAAACTTAACTTTCTTTTATCTATTTTATATTTTATTTAATTATTTTAAAAATCAAATAGACAAAAATATATCATTTTATTTTAAAAATCTATTTTATGCTTCATCTTTCCTGTCAGTGCTATTCAACACCAACGGTGCACTTAATCAGTTGGTATTATGTTACCATCCTACACCAATGGTTTGTTTAGTTGAATCTAGGACTGTAAATGAGCTGAGTTTGAGCGAGTTACCTCTAACTCGAACTCAACTCATTAAATAAATGAGCGAGTCAACTCGAATTGAGATGGTAATAACGAGTTGTAGAGCCAACTCGAACTCAGCTCGTTATCAACTCAAGTTGGCTCACAACTCGTTTATAACTCGTTTAACCAGTTAATTAATTATATACTACTAGTAAAAGAATTTATTAGTATCCATCATTTTTTCATACAACAATAGTACATAAGCACCAACAATTTTTCATACAGCAACTTAGTAAATAAGCACCAGCAATTTTTCATATAGCAGCTTAACAAAAACAATTTCTGAGATTTATTGTGACCAATGCTATGTAACTCGAGTTATAAATAAACTAGTTGGGGTAAGCTCAAACTTAGCTTATTTATTAAACCAGTCAGCCAACTCGAGTTGGAACTGACTTGAGTTGTAAATGAGCGAGTTATGAGCGAGTTACGAGTTTCAGCAATTTTGCCCAGCCCTAGTTGAATCGTTAGTAAACGTACATATATCTGTAAACAAACCGTTTACAGATTTCAACATTTGGTTGAATCTGTCACAAATGCACACTCCATTGTATAGTTAGTGGGGATGTGCATTTGTGTAATAAATTTGATGTAAATACACTTTTTTATCAATACAATTGTTACCGGCATTTGCCGACAACCATAAAGAAAACCTAAATGAACCGTTGGTGTATGTACCATCCTCTTTCATCAACTATTTGTTGTAATTAATTAAATGAACTGCTAGTGTTAATTAGTTCTTACTAATTTACCCATTTGCCACAAAGGACATATACTGAATAGACGTTAGTGAGTGATGTGTTGTTTGGTAGTAGTTAATTAAGAGTAGGAACAAATTTACAACTGTCGGCACAACACAATGTTGAAGCAAATTTGAATTTGTGATTTGCGAACAAGTAAGAAAACAACGAACCGAAATTAATGAAGGGCAACACATGTCACTGGGTCAGGTGATGGCAACACGAGTCACAACGACACGACAGCTCTCCTCCACACTGTCCACTCCTCGGGTCGGGCTCAGTGTGATATCGATCAGCGTTAGAACCAAGCATGTACATAAACTACGGATAACACTTAATTTGTGTGGGTTCTCCAGTGAAAACGGCTTCCTTCAATCAATATCCACCTTTAATTCTCTGGCAATCTCTCGATCTGATCGATGGTCACCCCGCGCTGTCAAGTTTAATTTGTATGAGGGTTTCGAAACTGAAATGTAAAAATTTATATCAAATTGAGCCATGAAGCAGCTTCTAAAATAGAAGCTGTGCTTCATACATTTTTTGTTTGCACGGTGCTTATGTTGACCATAATATATATATATATATATATATATATGTATGTTTGCAAAGAGTCCCCAACTTTCACTGAAGCCACATAAGATCCCCAAGTTGCCACCAAATTCACAAAAACCCAAAAAACCCCGAGTTTATGAAATTTATCAAATTAATTTCACTGCCTTTTCAATTAAAATCCAAACAAGCCTAATTCTTTGAATTTACCAAATAAATTCCATGAATTTATTAAACAAATCCAAAAGGCAAATTTAATGAAATTTACCATATTAGATATATAGAAAAATATAAACAGAGTTAAGGAATATATTGAATATAATAAAAGTTTAAGGATAAATAAACAGTAATGCGTATTGCTCTTGGATACGGACCGTATTGGACACTAGAGTTCTAAGTCCATAACAGTAATTCATTAATCAGCTAAGTTGAATCATGTGCTCAATACGGTCCGTATTACCCTTAATACGGTCTATATGAGAGGCGCCCCTTCACAGATGCAGTTACAGCTGGTTGTATATCAGATTTCTTGCACTCCAATCACCTCCAGACGTCCCCTGAAGGCTATCAAAACCAGATGGTAAAGGAGACGAGCATAATTCTGATCTTGGATTTATTTTCCACTTCCACTTAAATTCTAGGGTTAGAATAGGTTTTGGAGTGACATTGAAAGCACTAGAAGGATATCTTCTTCTATGGTTCAATCTTTCTTCTCTTTCTTGGTTGTAATGAAGCCTGTGTTAGGTTAAATTTATGTTTTTTACTTGTGAAGTTTTAATATAAGTATATTTGGTATTGAAATTATTTTTGTTTGCTTTGATTGCTAGCTTTTGTATATTATGTTCATCTTTACTTAATTTTTGTGTTAGATCTAGTTCGCTATGGTGAATGTCATACTTAGATGATTGACAACATTAGATCAACCGAGTTAGGATAATGAGAATAAAAATCATAGATTAGTAGTGAAAACCATAGCAGGTGATACATTTAGTTGGACCAACAAAAGTAGACATGAGAGTCTTGAGATCTGCAGATGAATGTTGCATTCTCTTACCTCACCATGACGATACCCAATGAAACCAGAAAATATAGGCGAAAGACGTAGCAGCGAAGTCTAGAAATCTTTGGGTTAATCATAGAACCCCTTAAATCTACCAAGACAAGCTTTAACAGACCCCTTGTTAGATAGGACGACCATACACGCGAAAGCGGATAGTTGCTAAATTGGATTAGAAACTTTCAAATAACATATGAAAATCAAATACCGAATAAGAATTTATTGAAATGGATTAAGTAGCAATGGTAGCCAAAACCCCAAAAATTTGCTCTATCATATTTACTTAGAATTATTTTACTTTTAATTTTCGTCAAATCTGAAGATCAAAAAATAACTCAAAAAATTCCAGATTTTATTTAGCCTTTTAAAAGATTGATATCTAATCGTTAAAGACCTAAACCTTAATTCCACAATTAATGTTTATTAGAGAAATTATCTAATTAATGAATAAGATGAAGCCAATAATAAGTCATGACACCTAACGTCCCAATTATACTTATGGAAACAAGTGAGTTTCCACAATTTTTATTAAAGTAAACTGACAATAGTAAAGATATTCAAAAAATGTAAAATTTTATCTCAAATTACATTATTATAGAGAAATCATGTTTAATGTTTAAATTCTAAAAATGAAAATATGAATCTATATATAGTACAGTTACTATCGATAAGTAATTACTATAAACTCACTCACAACAAATTATACAAGAGGGAATATTCCAATTCCAAGTTTATTTAACTCGGCCCAAACATAATTATAATTTGGGCCGACTGAGAAAACTGGACCCGCTTCTACTTCTCTCTCCTTCGGTTCAATTGACCCTTAATTTAACTGCTACAAATTGGAGCACATATATAACCGTTCAATAGTATCTTGTATCTTGCGTCTGCTGATTTATTTTAGGGGAAATTAGGGATTCTTATGAAAAATCACTAGACTTGCTGAACTAGAAAATTTAGTTAGAGTGAGCTGAAACTTAAAATGCACAAATATTAAATTATGGTTAGTAAGACTTGAACCCAAGAACAAAATAGAGTCTTAACCACTAGACTACAAGTACACATCTAACATTTTATGAGGAGGGCTAAATTATATAAAAACTTCAAAAAAAAAAAAAAATTAAATTCCAACATACGTGATTAAAAATTTCTAAATCATGGGGTGGCTTAGCACTCCCTCGACATAGTGTAGATCCGTCCCTGTTTGCTGTGTTCTAGTTTTGAATGGTAATATGAGATATTTCACTTGTTTATAGAACTATGTTGTAGTCTTTCAAATCTGTCCTGTATCTGTCTTGAATACAGTTTATATATTTGTGCAATTATAAACAAGAAATCATTATATTATTATTAAAAAATATAATGATCTCTGTGGTTATTCTTGAATACAGTTTATATTTGTGTAATTATTCTTTCTTTTGTCAATTTTGTGTCTAATTATGTGTGTATCCTGTTAAAAAATTTAGAATTAAGAGAAGATTGTACAATCAGGAATAAATTGAGAAAATATAAACTGTATTCAAAAGAAAAAATAATAGTCATGTCTCAAAACTTGAGTTGATGTTTCCAATTAAGTTTTTCTCTTTTTAAATTTTGATTTTGTACTTATTTACCATACTTTTTTAGGCATTGTTCATCATGTAAATGTATAAAGTTTCAGATATAAGATTTTTTTTTAAGTTAGAATATTGCTAATTAATAATGTAACAATTTGTATAATGTAACGTAATATCATATATCAGATACTACACAAATAAAGGGTAATTTGAGCAAAACTAGGGTGTGATGTGCTCACCAAGAGGGTTTGGTGAGTACAACTCCAAAAATATATCAGATCAGCTTCAAACGACGAATCCAAACCGTTGAAATCCATGCGCTTTATAAGTAATGCATGTACATGCAAAATTTTGAAAGTTTCGAATTCATTTGCTATAAGGTCAAGCGGTCAAAGAAATAAACATTTTATAAGTTGTTTTATATATTCATTTTTTATCATTTCTTTGACTGCTTGATCTTGTAGCAAGTAAATTTGAAACTTTCAAAATTTTGCATATACATGCATCACTCATGAAATACATGGATTTCAACGGTTTGGATTCGTCCTTTGAAGCCGATCCGATATATTTTTGGAGTTGTGCTTACCAAACTCTCTTGGTGAGCTCATCACATTCTAGCTTTGCTCGGGTAATTTGGTGAGTTTTTGAACTGGAAATGTTATGTCTGTACAAACCGGTTCTGACAAACATGGTAGCTATCTGACACCATTTGTACATCTCTAAAAACTATTCTAGCATCCTCACTTTAAAACATTTAACATTTTGGAAAATTAAAGAAGATTTTAAACATTTAACATTTAACATCCTCACTTTAGAGACATTCTAAGAAACAACATGTGTTTTACAGTTTTTTTATAAGAAGTGAATCTATGCTACACTGTATAATTACCATATGTACACCACAAAATTTCAGGAAAACATTTTAAGAGAAATTAAGATAAGATACCCAATTGGGAATGATGTATATTACTGTGAAATTAAGGGTCAAGTTAAAAGACGTTGCCTTAGTTACTAAATCAGAGGTTGGTTCTCGAAAAAGGGGGAGAGCTCAAATGCCCCATTATTTTAATACCCCAATTATACCCGTATCTTTATCTCCGACTTCAAAATTCAAACAGACGATCCGAACTGCTCAACATGATATCCACATTAAAAAGTGTTCGGTGATCAAATTTTATATTTTTTTGAAATTTTTTTTACTATTTTTTAGGATAGATACATCTCAAATTACAGTAAGTAATTGATTACATTGTGTTGTGCCGACAGTTGTAAATTTCTTCCTATTCTTAATTAACAACTACAAAACAACACATCACTCACTAACGTCTAATCAACAACAGCTTTCTTCTTGTATGCAATAGTATTCAGTGTATGTCCTTTGTGGCAAATGGGTAAATAAGTAAGAACTAATTAACACTGACAGCTCATTTATAACAAATAGTTGGTGAAAGAGGACCATCATACACCAATGGTTCATTTGGATTTTCTTTATGATTGTCGACAAATGCCGATAACAATTGTATTGATAAAAAAATATATTTACAACAAATTTATTACTCAAATGGACATCTCCACTAACTATACAATGGAGTGTGCATTTGTGACAGATTCAACCAAATGTTGGAATCTGTAAACGGTTCGTTTAGTTAAACCGTTGATGATATATGTACGTTTACTAAGAGCATCTACATCTCAGCAACTCAAATGAGTTTCTAAATAACTGTTAACTACTTTTTAGAAATTAAAGTCTCTAAAGTTTCTAACTTTCACAATCTTGAAATTAATTTTAGAGTTTCTATTAAGCCACGTCAGCAACAAATTAAAAAGGAGAAATAATTTGAGCCAATCATTTTGCTAACTTGGAGTTTATAAACAGTTTCTTAATAAGAAACTTTACTGCATAGTTTCTAAATAAGAAACTCTCCTACATTCCTGAAACTGAATTAAAAACTGCCACATCAGATTAGAAACTCTAATAATACCAGGGATGTAGATGCTCTAACGATTCAACTGAACAAACCATTGGTGTAGGATGGTAACATAATACCAATTGATTAACTGTTGGTATTGAATAGCACTGAAAGGAAGGATGAAGCATAAAATAAAATGATATATTCGTCTATTTGATTTTTAAAATAATTAAATAAAATGTAAAATAGATAAAAGAAAGTTAAGTTTTTCATGGCAATATATATTGGATATTATGTTATTTTTTTGGAAAAATTGACTATCTGGAATGTTTTCATGGGCACACCTGAAAATTTCCCAAAAAAAATTAAAATCATAACTAAGGTTTTATTTTTAATATTTAAATTTCAGAATTTTGATTATTAAAATTTTGAAAATAAAAATATAATAAAAACACAGAAAGCGAAAGTTTTTAAATCATATATGGTACGTTCTCATACTTTTAGAAATTCATTTTTATTTCGTATTTATTTTGGAATTAGAAACTCAGATATGCATGTGTGAGAGAATAAAAGTAAACTCATATATGGGCATACTAGATTGACCCAACGATTTAATCCTATCACTCTCATAATTCTAAGAGTGAAGGATTAAGAGTTTAAGGAACACTAAAGAATTGATGTTCAGTTGTCTTAATCCGTGAGTGAAAGTTAAGGAAACTAAAGAAAGAGATAGAGGTGCCTTAAAGTCCGGGCAAAAGATTAAGATCTGGACAAATGTAGGCTAAAAGAGGTGATCTTAATCCGCAGTAAGGAACTGGTGTTCGTCAGGATTAAGCGGCTAAGGAGGCTAAAGAAAGTGGATTATGATAGATTTATTTCATGTAAAACCATACCGTAATTCATAAACCCTAGATTTGTCATGATCCTCTAATGAACCCCTAATATGAAATTCTAAATTACCTTGGTCCAAAGCCATGATCTTCCAGAGATACACAATCACTGTTGATCACCGGAAGCCTTTAGATTTCCATGTAATCTCTCTCAAGTCCGATGGAGAGAGCGAGGGAGGTAGCAGCGGCAATGCTCTCTTCTGCACAAGGAGAGATACCCGATTCAAGTTCTCTACTGAAAATTCTCTTCTCTTCCACTCAATATCAATCTCTATTTCAATTTTCGGTAGAGAGAAAAATTAGAGAGAGAGAGAAAGCTGTATGTTTTGTATATATATCTTAGAGGAGACAGACCCACTATTGAATAGGCGCCTCTATCCATTAATTAATTAATCTTGTTTCTCTTATTGGATCTGTAAACTATTTTCTTATTGGATCCTTAGCTGGTCTTAATTCAGAACTTGTCTTATTGGGTATTTCCTTATTTACAGAACATTGTCGTATTTAATTGTGTTCTCCAGGGACCAATAACATAATTGTATTATTACCAAACTTTATATAATTTAGACCATCACTAAATCATAAAGTTATTAATACGCGTTCTACACATTAAAGGCCCCACTTCTCATAACACATATTGAACACGATAAATAATACTTAATTTGATCACTTCATAACGGGTCTAATTATATATTTGACAGTCTATTATTCAATATATATTTATATCACATATAAGCCCATATATGTTGTAATTAATTGAAATTATTTCCAACAGATTAAGCCTTAAGGAGGATTAGTTTCTTGTTGGCGAAACATCCCACAGTAGAAAAATAATGACAGCATGAAATTCATAGATTTTTTTTTGTTTATTATTATTATTTTTTTGGCGTAAGGTGCGTAGGCTTGACATTAGATGGAAAATTCAAAGAAAATTTATTTGAGCGAAAATGCCAAACAAGAATCTGCGAAAGATAAGATATACAACTACTATATAAATGACATGAAGGCACCTTCCCCTTAATTATATAAATCCATATCACTACTCCTCTGCCTTCATTCTCCCCAATTCTGCTTATGGATAGGTTTTTGCCCCTCCTTTGCTCTCTCCTGGTATGTACTTATAAAGAAGCAATATATATATGACTCAGATCTTTGATTAATAGACAATAGTTTATTTGGGTTTCTGACTTTATGTTATTTGTAGATTGGAGTTATAGCAAGCAATGCAGCGTTACTGCCTGCTCAGGTTTACTGGCACACTGTCTTACCCAATACTCATATGCCCACTGCCATAACTGATCTTTTAAGCTCTGGTCAACTCTCTCTCTCTCACTCTCTACCTTTAAAAATTATCAAATAGTGCAACTGTTAGTAACATTGTACTGTTTATCAAATCTCACATTGTAAGAATATACTCAAAATATACACACTGCGTAGCATGTGTACTCAAGAGAATATACTCAAAATAATAATACAAATTCTTAATATATATTGTGTTAAAACCATTGCTGCCAAAGTGCCTTATTAGTACCTGATATTGTCACTGGATTAATGTCGGTATATATATACATATATTGAGATTGAACTTGCTAATTTTTTTTTAGTATTTATTGAATAAAGCATTGGTAGATAACAATACCAAATAACATATATATACAGTTTGGATTCTGGACCTATAGGTATCCACACAATCAAGGGTAGAGGCAGACTTTCAAGCTATGATGGTTAAATACACATTGAAATCAATTATATAAAATTTCATGTTTTACGGTACCTATAACATTTTATTATAGACTATATAGCAGAATCATGACTAAGCACGTGAATTTTAAAAATAAACAGTGGCAATTGACCCCATTCATCCTTATTGAATCCGCCTCTGCACACAATAATCTAAATTATTGTGTCTTTTATTAAATCCTTACCAGAAAAACTAAAACGACAAACAAAGTTTTTGCCTTACTAAAATATTGAATCTTATTCTGATTGCAAACCCCTCATTCCATAAACAGACACCGTCATGGATTCCAAAAACAAGGGTGGGGTCCGCGTTGTTGCTGGAAAAGGAACTCCGGGTGGCACAACTGTGGGTGAAGTTAAGTCCTCAATTGTTCTAGGTCCCTTGGTTTACACTTCAGCTGCCACCGAAAAGCAGCTGCACGATAATCGTCAGAGTAACTTGTTTTTCTTAGAACAAGATCTGCATCCTGGTTCCAAGATGAACATGCAATTTGAGAAAACATATGCCACTGCCAAGTTTTTGCCGAGAAGTGAGGCTGAGTCAATCCCATTTTCTTCGAAGAAATTACCAGAGATAATTAGCCGGTTCTCAGTTCTGCCTGGTTCTGATGGGGAGGAAGCAATGAAGGAGACTCTGAGACAGTGTGAGGATCCAGTGTTGAAGGGGGAGAAGAAGATGTGTGCCACTTCTCTTGAATCAATGGTGGATTTTACTGTTGCCAATCTCGGCACAAGAAATGTCGAAGCGGTAATCCCAGTACTTCTGACTTCTTGCTCTAAAATACTGGTTTTAATCCTTATATATCTTTAATCTTGACATATTGTTTCGTAAAATGGCATCACTTACCAGAAAATTATATTAATGTTATTTAAGCTTATCATGTACGAAAATTAAGTTTGTGGTTTATTAGTATTCTTGTGATGCTTAGTGATTTTGAAGCAAATTATTCAACATAGCTTGGTCGAACACACGTTCTTAATTTTATATTGTTTCCTGTGATAGGTATCAACGACAGTTCATTCTAAAGATGAGACACCGAGGGAAGAGTACACAATTGTGGCTTCAGGGGTAAAAAACTTGGCACAAGATGAGCTTGTAGCATGCCATCAGCAAACATATGCGTACGCTGTGTTTTACTGCCACCTGGTAAACTCAACCAAGGGTTACACGGTGAAGATGACAGGCAAACACGGGACGGTGGTCGATGCTGTTGCGGTATGCCATGCCAACACATCAGCATGGAACCCGAACCATGTTGCATTTAAACTGCTGAATGTAAAACCTGGTACTGTACCGGTGTGTCATTTCTTGCCCCAAGATCATGTTGTATTTAGTCGCAATAACTAGACTACAATGACTACTGTTGGGTTAAAACAGTATATATATACACTACACTACAATGCTATATATATTTGTATGGGTGTGCTTTAATTTTGTTCCTCCTCTATGAATATGTTAGGTTTCTGATTTGAATAAAGTTGGATATATGTGAGCTCACTAGTGGAAAAACACACATCAGAATCGGTTATTTACACACATCAGGAGCGGACCTAGAGGCGATACAAATGTGGAAACTATTATGTATCGGTTAAAGAGCCGATACTAAAAGTTTGAATTAGTATCGGTTATTGTAAATAACCGACACTAATTTGTAATTTTTTTTTTTTGGTGGTCAATAATTAATTTGCCACAATCACAAACAAAATAATTATCAAAATAATATTCAACAATCATGATTTCAACAATTAATCAAACTATATCAGCCATGTCAGTTAACAAAATAATAACAACGAATTATCAAAATATCACAATTACATAGAATCATCTAATTAGCATTTGTACACTAATTTACAACTATATCAAATATTTCATAAAGAAACAGTTTAGAACAAATCTAAAACGACCAAAAGTGCCTGAACTGAAGCTTCTTTACTGAAAGAAAAGTTTTAATCATTGAACCTTTTTAAGGTTTGGTCCAAATTTCCTCATGAGATTATCAGCTCTTAATTGATGACATTGCAAAGAACCAAAATAAAAGGGAACTAATAAACAATTATACACCACTATTGTTATATATATAAATTGATTTTATATTGGTATGCTCTCAAGTGTACAGTTCTACCTGGGCACAACAGAAAAATTCTGGTATAGTTGGTATGCTCTCAAGTGCATAAGAACAATGGTATTAAATCCTATACCAGTACACTTTTTGAACCCTTCTTTGTGATTTATCTAGCTACTTGGTCATTTTGAGAGTTCATTGTATGATTTTACAAAGAGGAGTTCGATCTATTACTCTACCAATTTTCATGAATTTTGGGGATCCATTTTTATGCCTAAAGATTGTGCAAAGTCAGGGCTAAAAGCAAAAAAGCTACGAACTTGAACTATGCAGTTTTCATTTTAAGGTAAGTGCTACCTTTAGAAAATCATTCTGAGAGATCTACTAAACCGAATTTAGTGTTCTTTATATCAAAATGCTCAGGAGATGACATTCTACATGCTGGTAAAATTTCATGAATTTTGGGGCTTCCTAGCTGTAACAGACAGGGGCTTGAATGCAGGGGTAAATCTGGAACAACAAGGGTATTTTTACTGGTTTTTCAATATTTCAAAAACTGAACTTTGAAATTCAATATAGAATCAAAGAAAAATCCAAATAATATGAAATTTATGTCCATTTTATGTATTTTGAAGTCCTTTACATGATTGCGTTGTTCTTTTTGTATTTTGGTCTTTTTAATAGTTCATTGGGACAGAGGTCATTTCTGAAGTTCTTGAGGTACATCATTGTACTAGCAGCAATTTTTGTACCAGCAACAAAAAAAAAGATAGAATTGCTTGTCTCGGCACATTAATTATTGCCGCTCAATGCAAAATAACCAAACAAAATCAGTAAAGTGCGGGGCACACAATATGACTTCTTAAAGAACTCACGATTTTCAGGAGGAGCCGGTACCAAGGTGGCTGCCTCGCCTCACCTCACCTCACCCGAGAAAGCCCAGTCGGAGTCTCTGTTGAGAAAAAGGGACTAATCGGATCCAATTAACCTCAGATCCATTTAGGATATCCATCATAGGGTTTTTGATGTATAAAAAAAGAGTTACTGATTATTAGATAAAAGCAACTCAATCTTTATGTACATTTTTATTAAGTTACCGTTTTGTACTTTGTATAGGGTCAGAGGTTAGGTAAATAGGCAGCAAATAGGCAACCGTTAGTTTTCACTTTATTTTCAGCTTAAATAGCCCACTGTAACATGAAAACAGTAATAGAAAATAATCACTTTTCTCATTCAAATCTCTCTGTTTCAGATTCATAAAATCTTCATGGTATCAGAGCAGGATTAAAATCCTGACTCAACGCAAAGAAAACAAACCAGTAGCAGTACCAGCAACTGCAAACCAGAAAAGATTGCAATGTCACAAAACCATGAAAAACTTACAGGAGTGATGCTCAATGGTAAAAATTACCATGTGTGGGCAAGACAGGTTATCTTTGCCTTAAGCGGCTGAGAAAAAAGTGATCACATCAACCCAGAGAACAGGGCTCCCAAGCTATCAGAGTCTCCAACTGAACCCAAAAAAAAGGCATTAGCAAAATGGAAAGTAAGCGATCATACCGTGATCACTTGGTTACTCGCAACAATGGAACCACAGGTATCCGACTTACTTTCATACAAGGATACCGCATTAGAAATTTGGCAAAGAGCTGAAAAACTATATGGCCACAAGAAAAATTATGCCCATATCTATCAAATTCAACGAGAAATGCAACAAGCAAAACAACAGCAAGGTCAACCAGCCATGAATCTGTTTGGATTTCTCCAAAAGAAAAAAGATGAAATTAGGGTTTATCGACCTCCTACCACTGACCTTGCTGAAATCCAAAAACGAGAGGAGCAAGACGAGGTCTTTCAATTTCTAGCCTGCCTCGACTCGCCTTATGATGCTGTGAGATCACAGATTCTCCTCCTAGCCAAAAATTCCATCTCCAGATGAAGTGGCTTCAATGGTATAAGGAGAAGAAACAAGAAGAGAGGTAATGGGCTCACAGCAACCTGAAAACCCAGAATCAAAGGGATTTATTGTCGCCGTTGGCAGACCGAACCCTAACCCTAGCTATCGGGCGGAGGTGAGAGGAGACCAAGCGGCCGAGAAGTGTGAACATTGTAGGAGAGAGGGCATCGCAAGGAGGCCTGCTGGTTTCTCAACCCTCACCTCAGACCGAAGTGGCACAAGAAGGGAGGAGATCGGAACAGTGGCGGCTACGGTGGGTTTGAGAAGAAGGGATTTTTGGCGAAAATAACAGAGGGGAGCGGAAGGGCTGAACGGGTTGAGTCTGACCCGGGTCTGAAAGAAATAACAGGCTTAAGCTCCTCCAATTCGGATCCTATGCGGTTGTTGCTCCAACAGCTTACTGCCATGATGAATAAAAAACAAGAAAATACAAAGACCTCTGGTATGATTTGTGTCTCAAATTTTTCTATTTTTCCAAAAAATTCTAGATGGATATTGGATTCGGGTGCAACTGACCATATGACCGGTAATATAAATTTATTGACCTCATTTAGAAAATATGAAACCAAACAATTTGTTACGGTTGCAAATGGTGATAAAATGGAAATTCTTGGAGAGGGTTCAATAAATATTTTTTCAAAAATAATTCAAAATGTCTTGTATATAAAAGATTGCTCATCAAATCTATTATCCATTAGTAAATCACAAAAGAGTTGAATTGTGAGCTTATTTTTTTGACAAAAAATGTGATTTTTCAGGATCGGATAACAAAGATTATAATTGGTGAAGGATTTTTAGAAAATGGGCTTTATATTTTGAATGAAGAAAAATTCAACCTCAACATAACCAAAAATGAAGAATTAAGCATAATTTGGCATAGAAGAATTGGGCATCCTTCAGACTAGATTTTAAAGAGTCTTTTAAATTTTCAAAATTACATAATAGTAATTGTGAGACATGTAAGCTAGGAAAACATACTATATTACCTTTTAATCTATCAAGTTGTAAAAGCGAAAAACCCTTTGATTTGGTTCATTCGGATGTATGGGGCCCCGCCCCAATTAATTCTCTTAATGGATATAAATATTTTGTTATATTTATTGATGATTTTTTTAAAACAACTTGGTTATATTGACTAAGAAATAAAAGTGAAGTATTCTCACAATTTCTAGATTTTTATAACTTCATAGAAAACCAATATGAAGCAAAAATTAAAACTTTTAGATCCGATAACGGAATAGAATTTATAAACCAAATTTTTTTAAACTTTTTTAAAGAAAAGAGAATTTTACATCAAACAACATGTGTTTATACACACCAACAAAATGGTGTCTCCGAAAGGAAAAATAGACACTTGCTTGAAATGACTCGAGTACTCTTATTTTAAAATAATGTACCAAAATTTATTGGTCGGATGCCATTCTAACCGCAACATATTTGATAAATAAATTGCCAAGTGCTAATTTGGATTATAAGAGCCCATTAGAAATTCTTTATCAAAGAAAACTTAATATTGAGCATTTGAGAATATTTGGTTGTACATGTTATGTACACAAAAATAAACAAGACAAGTTGGATTATACCTCTATTAAGGCTATTTTCTTGGGTTATTCATCACAAAAAAGGGATATAAATGTTATGACCCTAAGGAGAAAAAATTGTACATTTCTAGGAATGTAACTTTTTTAGAAAATGAGCCATATTACAAAGAAAAAATTCATGAGGATTATTAGAGAATCCTTCAAGGAAATTACACCACCTCAATTCAATCCATCAATAGAAGAGGTAAGACCAATGGGAATTGAAACTCCAACCGAAAATGAACGTGAAAGTGAAAATGAGGAGGAAATAGAAGAAATTTCCTCAAATAGAGGAGATCAAATCATAGAAGAAACACCAATAAGAAGGTCGATCCGAACAACACAACCTTCAACAAGGTTAAAGGATTTTATAACCTACAAGGTACAATATCATATCCAAGATTTTATTACATATGGTAATTTTTCCTCCAACCATAGAACTTTCTTGACCTCAATTGAAAAAGAACAAGAACCAAACAACTATGAAGAGGCCACAAAAAATCCCGTATGGAACAATGCCATGAAAGAGGAATTAAGAGCTCTTGAAAAAAATGACACTTGGGTAATCGTTCAATTATCAAAAAATAAAAAACCCGTAGGATGCAAATGGGTATACAAAATTAAGTATAAAAGCGATGGTACCGTGGAACGGTACAAGGCGCGCTTGGTTCCTAAAGGGTACACACAAACATACGGTATAAATTATTATGAAATATTTGCACCCGTTGCAAAAATGAACACCGTAAGAATTTTATTTTCCGTTGCGGTAAACCAAGGGTGGAAATTGTACCAAATTGATGTTAAAAATGCATTTCTTCAAGGAACACTTGAAGAAGAGATATATATGACATTACCACCCGGTTACAAAAAAGACCAAAATTGTGATTTAATTAGCTTGCAAATTAAAGAAGTCAATCTACGGGTTGAAGCAATCTCCAAGAGCATGGTATGAAAAATTAAGCTCTTATTTAATTTCGTGTAATTTTAAAATTAGTAATGCTGACCACTCACTATTTGTCAAAATTGAAGAAGAAAATACCACTATTGTTTTAGTATATGTGGATGATATTATCATTACCGGAAACAATCTAGAGAACATTAAAATAATAAAACTTCAATTAAAAGAAAATTTGACATTAAAGACTTAGGTCATTTAAAATATTTTTTGGGGATAGAAGTAGCATATTCAAGCAAGAAACAAAACATGGTGGCACGATCAAGTGCCAAGGCGGAATATCGTGCCATTGCGTCAATCGCTAGTGAATTAACATGGATCAAACAACTCCTTGAAGATATTGGAATTAAAATTCAAGAACCAATGGAAATGTTTTGTGATAATCAAGCGGCACGGCACATTGCATCCAACCCGGTATTTCATGAAAGAACAAAGCATATCGAGGTGGATTGTCATTTTATTCAAGAAAAAATTCAAGCCAAAGAAATAGAAACACCCTATGTACGAAGTGAAGACCAATTGGCAGATATATTCACCAAGGGTGTAGATCGGAAACCGTTTGAAAATAATACGAGCAAGTTAGAGTTAATCAACATCTACAACCCTAGCTGGAGGGAGTGTTGAGAAAAAGGGACTAATCGGATCCAATTACCCTCAGATCCATTTAGAATATCCATCATAGGGTTTTTGATGTATAAAAAGAGAGTTACTGATTATAGATAAAAGCAACTCAATCTTTATGTACATTTTTATTAAGTTACCGTTTTGTACTTTGTATAGGGTCAGAACTTTGTATAAGGTCAGAGGTTAGGTAAATAGGCAGCAAATACGCAACTGCTAGTTTTCACTTTATTTTCATCTTAAATAGCCCACTGTAACATGAAAACAGTAATAGAAAATAATCACTTTTCTCATTCAAATCTCTCTGTTTCAGATTCATAAAATCTTCAGTCGCCTTACGGCCGCCTCACCTCGCCTCATGGCCGTCCAAGGTGGCGCCTCACGGGAACCCTAGTGAGAGTCGGAGAGTGAGATTCGGAGAGTGGGAACCCTCGTTTGCAACTCGCCTCACCCTAAAGAGACGCACCCGAGAGTGAGAGAGTTAGAGCTAAGCTGTGAAGAAGAGAGAGACGCACCGAGTTTTGAAAATGAGCCTCGAAGAGAAATGAAAATGAGATAAGCACGAAATGAAAATGAAAATGAGACCCGCGAAGAAATGAAAATGACACCCGTGAAGACCATCAAGGTCGGTTAAAAATAAGACCGATCCTAAAACAGACCATCAAGGTCGGTTCTTTTGTAAACCGATCCTAAAGACTATCAGGATCGGTTGTTTGTAACAACCGATACTAATAAGGATATAATCAGGATCGGTTCTTTTCAAAAAACCGATCCTGATTTGGCCAGCACTTTTAAGATCAGTTGTTTATATTTAACCGATCCTGATTGTCCCTTTCAAGATCAGTTGTTTATAAAGCCTGATCCAGATATAGATCAGTATCGAATTATTGAAAAGTCTGATCCTAATAGGCCGATCCTGATGTGCGTTTTTCCACTAGTGGCTTGATGTATGGAGACAGTATAATATATATATATATATATATATATATATATATATATATAGGGATGGGCTATGGTGAGCTATAGAGTAAAATGAGTTTTTACTCCACGCCTCATTATTTTCATTTTGAAAATCCAAACAACCGATCCGAACCGTTCAATATGATCTCCATATTGAAATGTGCTTGGAGACCAAATTTTACATTTTTTGGAATTTTTTTACTATTTATTAAGCCACTTTGAAAATCGCTGATCCATTGGTCCAGAATTTTTTACTGTTTTGCTACTGTTCACCCGGATCAGCGATTTTCAAAGTGGCTTAATAAATAGTAAAAAAATTCCAAAAAATGTAAAATTTGGTCTCCAAGCACATTTCAATATGGAGAACAACTTGAACGGTTCGGATCGGTTGTTTGGATTTTCAAGATGGATATATGGCGTGAAGTACAAACACATTTTACTCCATAGCTCACCATAGCCCATCCCTATATATATATATATATATAGAGTATGGCTAATTTGCTTCCGGAAGCATTTCGGCCGAGGTGCTTACGGAAGCATATCTTGCAATTTGATGTTCAAACAACAAATTCAAACTATTAGATGTTCAATCTATATTAAAATCTACTTGGAGACCAAATTTTACATTTTTTTGAATTTTTTTTCTATTTTTTAAGCTATTTTGAAAACCGCTGTTTTCAATGCTTCAGAAATTTAATAAAAACAACGGTTTTCAAACTAGCTTAAAAAATAGTAAAAAAATTCCAAAAAATGTAAAATTTGGTCTCCAAGTAGATTTTAATATAGATTGAACATCTAATGGTTTGAATTTTTTGTTTGAACATCAAATTGCAAGATATGCCCCCGTAAGCACCTCACCGAAATGCTGCCGGCAGCAACTTAGCCGCTCCCTATATAGAGTAGAACTAGGGTGCTCCTAAGCTCACCAAGTCCTTCCGTGAGCGCGACTCTAAAACCTATCGAATTGACTTCAAACGACATTTCCAAACCGTTAGATGTTCAATCTATATTAAAATGTGCTTGGAGACCAAATTTTACATTTTTTGAAATTTTTTTACTATTTATTAAGATGGTTTGAAAATCGCTGTTTTTATTAAAATTCTGCACCATTGGAAAACAGCGATTTTCAAACCATCTTAATAAATAGTAAACAAATTCCAAAAAATGTAAAATTTGGTCTCTAAGCACATTTTAATATAGATTGAACATCTAACGGTTTGGAAATGTCGTTTGAAGTCAATTCGATAGGTTTTAGAGTCGCGCTCACGAAGGGCTTGGTGAGCTTAGGAGCACCCTATTTCTACTCCCCTATATATATATATATATAAATATATATATATCTGTGTGTGTGTGTTTATAAGATGATATTTGTTAGCATAATTTCCCAACAATTAATCCGTTGTTAAAAACCGTTGGATTTTGAAGTAATTTTGAAGTAATTTTGAAGTAAATATGGAATATTGATGATGAATTGTTTTTATTCAATTCTGATATGTTGTATTTATTACACAATCCTATGGTGTATTTATGCACCTCGATCCTCTAACGTAAACTTTGCTCTGTAACGGTTATATTTCTATTTTAGGGGGGAAAAAAGCAGCAGCCTGTTTTTCCGATCCGAACCATTCAATATTTTCCATTCGCGTATCTCAATAAATAAATTTTTTCATGCACAAATCTCAATGAATTTGAATGGTTGAGATCAGAAAAGCAGGACCCTGCTTTTCTATGAGAAAAGCAGCAATCCATTCCGGAAAAAAAAAGGTGGAGTCTTTCCTTAGCTCCATTTTTTTTCTTAATTAACCAATGATGAAGATGCTATATAGCTTTGAGGCTAATTAATAAACTCCTAATCATATTTCTCAACACTCCCTCCCAAGTTAGACGTGTAGATATCAATCAACCCTAACTTGCCAATATTTTCTTCGAACGGTCTCAAATATAATTCTTTTGTGTACATGTCCACTAGTTGATTCTCATTTTTACGAATGGAGTTTCTATTTTCTTGTATTAATCTTTTTCTCAAATAAAATGATATGGTGAATGGGTCACACCTGCATGATTGACATCATTAGATCAACCGAGTTAGGATAAGGAGAATAAAAATCATAGATTAGTAGTGAAAACCATAGCAGGAGATACATTTAGTTTGACCAACAAAAGTAGACATGAGAGTCTTGAGATCTGCAGATGAATGTCGCGTTGTCTTACCTCACCATGAGGATACCCAATGAAACCAAAAAATATAGGCAAATGACGTAGCAGCGAAGTCTAGAAATCTTTGGGTTAATCATAGAACCCCTTGCATCTACCAAGACAAGCTTTAACAGACCCCTTGTTAGATAGGGTGACCATACACGCAAAAACGGATAGTTGCTAAATTGGATTAGAAACTTTCAAACAACATATGAAAACCAAATACCGAATAAGAATTTATTAAAATGGATTAAGTAGCAATGGTAGCCAAAACCCTAGAAATTTGCTCTATCATATTTACTTAGAATTATTTTACTTTTAATTTTCGTCAAATCTGAAGATCAAACAATAACTCAAAAAAATTCATATTTTATTTAGCCTTTTAAAGGATTGATATCTAATCGTTAAAGACCTCAACCTTAATTCCACAATTAATGTTTATTAGAGAAATTATCGAATGAGTAAGATGAAGCCAATAATAAGTCATGACACCTAACGTCCCAATTAACTAATGGAAACAAGTGAGTTTCCACAATTTTTATTAAAGTAAACCGACAATATATAGTAAAGATATTCAAAAAATGTAAAATTTTATCTCAAATTACATTATTATATAGAAATCATGTTTAATGTTTAAATTCTAAAAATGAAAATATGAATCTATAGTACGTACAGTTACTATCGATAAGTAATTACTATAAACTCACTCAAAACAAATTATACAAGAGGGAATCCAATTCCAAGTTTATTTAACTCGGCCCAAATATAATTATAATTCTTATGAAAAATTACTAGACTTGCTGTGTTCTAGTTTTGAATGGTAATATGAGATATTTCACTTGTTTATAAAACTATGCTGTAGTCTTTCAAATCTGTCATGTATCTGTCTTGAATACAGTTTATATTTGAGCAATTTATGTAACAATTTATGTAATGTAAATGTAATATCATATATCAGATACTACAGAAATAATGGGTAATTTGGTGAGTTTTTGAACTGGATATGTTATATCTGTCCAAAGCGGTTCTGACAAACATGGTAGCTATCTGACACCATTTGTACATCTCTAAAAACTATTCTAGCATCCTCACTTTAAAACATTTAACATTTTGGCAAATTAAAGAAGATTTTAAACAGCTTCTCTGCTTGTTTGGAGACATTCTCAAGAAACAACATGTGTTTTACAGTTTCTTTTAAGAAGTGAATCTATGCTACACTGTATAATTACCATGTGTACACCACAAAATTTCAGGAAAACATATTAAGTGAAATTAAGGGTCAAGTTTTTTTTTGAAGGTTAAAGGTTTTACCTTTAACGTTTGTATTAAGATTAAGAAAAAGTTTTACAAACTATTTACAGGACCTCCTTAAAAAAATAAAATTAATTACACCTCTCGTCCTCTTCCCTATCCTAGCCTTACTTACCAATTGCGCATCCACTGATGAATCTCAATGACCGTGCTTTGTATCAATAACGGTAGTGTCTTGCCGTCGCCGGAGAAGATTCTCCGATTCCTCTCACGCCACAAAGCCCAGCATCCCGCCATCCAAACGGTGTCGTGCAACCTTCGCCCCGAAGGCCCCGTCCCTGCTCTTACAGCCCACCAGGCGTCGGTGACTGTTGCTGCAGCCAAGTTGAGCGAGACATTCATGTGGGCAGTTAGGGCAACCCAGAACCTTGTCGCGTAATGACACCTCAGCAGAATATGATCCCTGCCCTCTAGTTGCGAATTCTGACAAAGTGCACACCCCTGTGGTACCTGGATCCCTCTCAGCGCAAGCACCTCCCGTGTCAGCAATCGATCATTAATGAGTAGCCAAGTAAAGATATTTACCTTCATAGGTACCTTAGCCTTCCAGATCGCATTCTGATATTGGCACAACACACCCGAGTCATGCGAGGTTCGATATGTTGATGCACTGGTGAACTCCCCACTTGAGGACCATTTCCATGTCGGTCTCTGTCCCTCCCCGGCTTGCTCAGTCGAGCATATGTAATATGGCAGGAGCTTAGATAGATCCCCCAGAAAGAAAGATGATTTGACCATTGCGAGGAGCTGGGCCGGCATATTCACCTCGTGTAATTGGAGTAGTATCTGAGACCAGTGTCCATGCGGTTGTGTCTCAATCTTCCAGAGCCATTTCGTGAGCAACGCCTCATTTTGCGAGCAACGCCTCATTTTGCATCCCCAGATGAATGAGGCCCATACCGCCATTCCTCTTCATAGCGCACACACGTTCCCAATTGACGAGGTAGTGGATTCCGCTACATCTGTTGTTGCCCCTCCAAAGGAACCTCCTCCTAAATTTGTCTATCTGTTTGAGAACGCCCTTGGGAATTCGCAAGACCTGCATGTAATGAAGCGGAACAGCAGATAGGACCGCTTTGACAAGAATCAGCCTTCCTCCAAACGAGAGCAGGCTAGACTTCCAACCCTCCATTCTTTTCCGTACGGAATCAAGTACCCCATTAAAGTCCGATTTGTTGGGTTTTTTTCTCGTTAGCGGTAGCCCCAGATATTTAATTGGCAGCCCAGAATGCCGAGACCCCAGGATCAATGCAATGGTCGGTACCAAGTTCACCGGGACCGCTATCGGTACGAATGTACTTTTAGATGTGTTTATTTTCAACCCCGTGAGGTCTTCGTACACTCCAAGTACCATTGAAATAACCCTCAGGGTAGTGGGATGTGCCTCAGCAAACACAATTGTGTCATCCGCGAATTGAATTGCCTGCGGCTCTATGACCATCGGCCCATGCATTGCTGGTCTTGAATTTGTCAGAAACCACTAAAGCGAGTCCGCGACCAAAATGAACAGTAATGGGGATAGCGGATCGCCCTATCTAAGTCCCCTCTTGTGGTTAAAATAGGACGTGAGGTCGCCATTTACCTTGACGGCTGATGACGAAGTACTCAGTAGTTCGAGCATTGCCGACAACCATCTCGGCGGGAAACCTCTCTTGATTAATAAGTTCGTCAGGAAGCTCCAGTCTACCGTGTCAAAGGCCTTTTCAAAGTCGACCTTGTACAGCACTGACGGGATTCTATTTCGGCGCGAGAAAGTCAATAGCTCACGTGCCACCACGAATGATTCCATTATTGACCTCCCCTTTATAAAGGCCGTCTGTTTCGAACTTATTAACCGATCCATTACCGGCTGTAATCTGGCCGTCATGACCTTGGAAATGATCTTAACCACTGTATTTACCACACTGATGGGACAAAAGTCTTTTATCGATGCAGCCCCTAGTTTTTTTGGTACCAGAGTGATGGCTGCTCTATTGAGGCAACGCAAATTGCACGTAGCATTAAAGAATTGAACAATCAGATCCATGAGGTCGTGCCTGACGATATCCCAGAAGTGTTTAAAGAACTCCATCGGGATTCCGTCTGGCCCACAGGCTTTGTAATTCGGCATACCAGAGATGACCTGTCTAACCTCTTCTTCCGTTATGTTCTCGTCCATCGCTTCCAAGTGTCCCCTAAGAGGGGGCCCCACCTTGCCCGATATGTTGAACGGCAAGGTGCCAGTTCTTGCTGTCCCGAGAACCTGTTTGTAGTGGCTGAAAAGTGCATGGCGGATATTTCCTTGAGGAATGGAGACTCCCTGGTCATCGGTTAGAACAGAGATGGTATTTATGTTTTTCCTCTCATTTGCCACTGCGTGGAAATATCGCGTGTTTTTATCGCCTAATTTCAGCCACTGTGCACCCGATCGTTGTTTCCACTTTGCTTCCTTCCATAGAGCCAATGCAAGAATGTGTTCCCGTATACGTATCCTCAGTACCACCTCGAGTGCCGACAACTGCCTTCTTTCTCAGCTCGGTTTATGCACTGTAGCACCCATTTTGACCTCTGTAGGTAATTGAGAGTATGTATGAATTTAAGTTATGACCAGCTCCTTAAGGCCAAGAGAGAAGCTCGCAACTTGTTCCTCATTTTGATTGCTGGGTTCGGATCTGTATAGGCCGCGGCCCATGCATTCCCAACCACTTCGTTAACCTCTGTGTGCATTAACCAATAATTTTCAAACCTGAGCGGCCTTCTTCTAATGTGATCATGCGGCTTGAGTGTGAATAGTAAGGGGACATGGTCAGAGGCTGAGGCGGGTAAGTCTTGCAGTGTATAAGACACCCCAGCCATGGTCCAATGAAGTGACAGGAAGACTATCCAATCTGGAGAAAGTGGGGCTTGGTCTTTTACTGGACCACGTGTAAGCTCTGCCGGCCAACGGCACCTCAATGACATCCAAATCATTAATGGTGTGATTGAATTGCATTATAATGCCCAAGTTCCTATTTCCACTAGTTGAGTCCTGGACCGATCTCAATATGTTAAAATCTCCCACCACCATCCAAGGCAAGGCAGCAATTTCCCTGATTCCTCTCAGTTCCCTTAAGAATCTCAACTTATCCATATCCCCAATTGGTCCATATACACTGGACACCATAAATTGGAAGTTGTCTCTTTCGAAAATGACTGTTACAGAGAACTCCCTTTATGCTCAGCAACCTTTTTAAAGTTAGGAGTTCATGCCAGGAGAATTCCTACCCTGGAGCCGTTGGCCTCCAAGAATGAGTATTCTCTAAATCTTGGCGGGCATATCTGTCTCACTTTAAAAAATGATACTTCTCTTAACTTAGTCTCCTGCAAAGAAATTAAATCACACTTACTACTCACTATCACGTCCTTAATCACAGCACATTTATTTTTGTCACCAAGACCTCGCACGTTCCAATTAATCAATTTAAAGGGTCTCTTAAATAAAATGGGTTCTTCATTCATCCAAAAAGTTTCAACCACCCAAATTCCCACTTGCCATGTAGGCACTTACAAAAGCCAATAACTGGAGGCAAGGATGCATTCCAGTACTGTGAGATTCCCTTCCCAGAAGCCATAACTAGAGCCAGAGCCTCATTGTCTCCGCATTCCCAGTTCGCCCAATCCCCCCAATGTAAAAGAAAAAATCGAATTAAAAACATATATAATAAGAGGCAGCATAGTTAACATAAGCATTCCCAAAAAGTTTGCACCATGACCCTCACACCATAGAGAGGTGAATTTTGGGCCCTACTCGCAGGCATCATCATCCCCGGCATCAGAGAGATTGTTCAGCTCCTCATCCATTCCCGCTAGGACCGACTCCTCGCCATACGTGCTCCACTTATCTGATTCAGCATCTTCTCTCGCGTCTGTAGCCTCTGCTAGCCCCGGCTGGGTGGCCGTACCAATCGGTGAGTTGCGGCCGGCGGAAGCCTGTGGAGACAGCTGGTCAGCAACGGTGGTCGGTGGTTGAGGTCCCGTTATAGGTGGCTGAAAGTCAGTCCCGGTCGGTATCTGACTGATTCCACAGAAATTTGCGACCATGGCTATCGCTGCCTCGTCAAGTGGGGTCGCGTTGAGGGTTTCCTCCTCCAGAGCCGCGAGCACCGTCGCCTCTTCGATGGCCTGGCGGATTTTTTTCTGCCTCGCAGCATTCGAGCTGGCCTCCGGGTCTGGCTTTTTCTTCTTGGTAAAGAATTTGGTTTGGGGGCTCCTCCCTGAAATTCTGACACTCCTTCGCAAGTTCGGCTCCGGCTGGTCACTCCGGTTGGCGGTTCGACTCGATTGCCCCTTGTGAAAACGCGCTGCCTTTCCCTTGCCCTTGCGTGTTTGGTTTGTTAGCTTTTGCGCCAGGTCATCAAGATGAAGGAGAAAGCAATGGTCATCAATGGTCTTTGCTCCCTCCATTAGGCCGTGTTCCACAGTGTCTCGCTGCCTTTGAACATACGTCATTCTGGCCTCATCCATATCCACATCCACCTTATCACGGGCTTGAACCTGCATTTGAGAGTTAGCATCATACTCAAAGGGCTCACCTTCCAGGCCGTCTATGTGTCCTAACTCATCAGAACCACCTCCCATTTGGTTTTGGTCTGCCTCGGTCCATTGGGCCTCCTCCCGTTCTACCTGATCGGCCCAGCTCAATACCGGGCTGAAAGGAAGTTCTTTCTGGGGGGATATGTTGGTCGATTGGATAGCCTTTCCCTTCCCCTTATTCCTGCATGCATCAAATCCACTCGGGTCAGAGCTGGTCTTGGGTGAGGTGCCATCTGGTGAGTTAGCGTGCCCGATAATCCGCTGACTACCCCCAGGATTCAAATTTTCGTTATTCTCCTCTCTAGTTGGATCAAGGGCTGCACCCTGCTGTTGCATGTCCACTGTGACCGTCACTCGAGTCGGGTTAGCTACTGGTGGGTCCATTTGGTTCCTCCTGGCCTCTCCTCTCCCACCCTCAGCCCCTGTTCCGGCTAGGTTTTGGAGAAGTAGCTGCTTCTCTCTTATTGTAAAGGCAGGGGTCGACTTGAGTGTTGATTCAAGGTTGTCCCACTCCGGTCCCTGAGGCATGGTCTTCCATACAGCGAACAACGTGTCGAAGTTGACAGTAACCATTTCCGACTGTCCCGGTTCAATGTTATGTTCCGCCACCGCCTTTAGATTTTGTTGTATGGGATCAATCGGCTGTATGAACGGCAACTGCTCTTCTATCCAGCCAAGAACCGTCACCTCTAATTCCCTTGCCATTCCCTTGACCCACATTTCTATCCCCATTGGTATAACTTCCAGTTTTGGAATTGCCACCACCACGGTAATTCTTTCAAGCGAACTCACGTTCGAGATCGGTGAATAGTCGAGGGCTATGCCAAAGGTACTCACGGCCGGTATTAGGTGATCCAAGTTCCATGCCTGAGGGAATAGGTGGCGGATCTCAATCCAAGCTTTGAACTTGAGTCGCAGCGGGTAAGCGTTAATTGCCGGGCTCCAGGGGTAGAGGATGTACCCCATAGCCTTTAAGCGATCGGCATGTATCTGAATGAACCGCTGACGGTCCGCACCCGGCTGAAGCAGAAGCAAGTACTGAGGCCCCGACATATGCGTAACCGGTAAGGGGTGATCGGACTTGCACACCGCCATCAGAACCGACTGGACTGTGATGTTGCTGTGGTTTGGTCTTAATCGCGCATCAATGACGACCGCCCTATTCAGCTCTATACTTTCGTGTTGCATCTGCCTTGTCTCTGGAATGAAGACGGTGGTGATTTTGGGGCGGTTAGGAGGTAACTGAGAGTCACCAATGTTGCCTCGAGGCTTCAATAGGTCAAAATGGCAGTGTAGAACCATGGCAGTGGTCTTACAGTCCCGGGCCTGGTGGCCCTTAGACCAACATTTGGCACAAACCCGTTCCGCCGAGCGACAATCATTCTGGTCATGTCCGAGCTGGAGGCACTTGTAGCACCTGCCCTTCCAATGCTGGTTAGCAGGGTTTGGGGGCAGGGGTAGAGGCGACTTTTGGTTGCGGTTTGGCTGCTGATTTGTCGGCACAGCTCTATGCGCTGACCATGGGTCCTGGTCAAGATAGTACCTCCACGGTTGGATCGGAGCATGGGACTGGTTGTTAGGGGCAGTGACAATTGGTTGGGACTAGCCATGGGTGAGGAGTGGGTAAAGGGGTTTTTACCTGATAGGTTGGGAAACAGCCTCTCAATCGAGCTTCTTATACCCATTTTGGTGGTGGCCTCTGGAGCCTGTCTTGTCAGGGGCAGCTGCGCGGCACCATATTGAGGGAATAATCTGAGCAGGCTCCCCCTGTGATAGATCTGTGGAGCGCCATACCCTGAGCGGCCCTGATTTGACAAGGTGCTTGTAGGGCGGCGACTGCTCGGTCTAGCGCGGCGGTGGTTAGGGTTTGAGCGGCGGTAGGTAGAGCTTGAGTGGCGGTCATACCTGCGGTGACGGGTAGGGTTTCGATTGGACACTATTCGCGTCCAGCCGTCGGAGCCGCGAATCTCCTTAGTTCTCCCCATCTTGAAACACGAAGATCAAGGGTCAAGTTAAAAGACGTTGCCGTAGTTACTAAATCAGAGGTTGGTTCTCGAAAAAGGGGGAGAGCTCAAATGCCCCATTATTTTAATACCCCAATTATACCTGTATCTTTATCTCCAACTTCAAAATTCAAACAGACGATCCGAACTGCTCAACATGATATCCACATTGAAAAGTGTTCGGTGATCAAATTTTATATTTTTTTGAAATTCTTTTAACTATTTTTTAAGATAGGTACATCTGAAATTACCAGTGTTCTAAATAGCGCGCTATAGCGGCGCTATAGCGCCGCTATAGCGTTTTTGGACCCCAAACGCTACGCTACGACATCAACATGCGCTATTTGCGCTATTTGCGCTACGGCCGCTATAGCGGCCGCTACAGCGCTATTTGCGCTATACAATATGGGGTTTTTTTATTTTTTATTTTTAAGCAATTTATATGGGTTTTAAATAAAGATAAAAAAAATCTCAAACTGAAATTGAATTTGTTGCTACTTGCTACAAATAAATCAATTTGAAATTGGGAATAGAAATTGAAATTTGAATAGAAAAAAAGTCCAAACTGGAATTAAAATTTGAATAGAAAAAAAAAAGATTATGTCATGAATCATGATACTTAAGATATTTTTAATAGGAAAAATCGATAGTTTATGATATTACTATGGATATTTTGAACCGCAATTTGGACTTTGTACGGGTTCAATATGAATATTATAATTTCTTAATTACTTTGGTGTTATTTATTGTTTTATGAGACCTTAGATAATGTTGATATTTAGTACAAATATTGAATATACGAAATATAAAAAAAAAACGCTATTTGAAATAGCTTCCGCTATAGCGACGCTATTCGCTATAGCTTTTTTTTTAGCCTTCCCGCTACGACGCTATAAACGCTATTTAGAACCTTGAAAATTACAGTAAGTAATTGATTACATTGTGTTGTGCCGACAGTTGTAAATTTCTTCCTATTCTTAATTAACTGCTACAAAACAACACATCACTCACTAACGTCTAATCAACAACAGCTTTCTTCTTGTATGTAATAGTATTCAGTGTATGTCCTTTGTGGCAAATGGGTAAATAAGTAAGAATAATTAACACTGACAGTTCATTTATAACAAATAGTTGGTGAACGAGGACCATCATACACCAACGGTTCATTTGGATTTTCTTTATGATTGTCGACAAATGCCGATAACAATTGTATGGATAAAAAAATATATTTACAACAAATTTATTACTCAAATGCACATCTCCACTAACTATACAATGGAGTGTGCATTTGTGACAGATTCAACCAAATGTTGGAATCTGTAAACGGTTCGTTTAGTTGAACCGTTGATGATATATGTACGTTTACTAACGATTCAACTGAGCAAACCATTGGTGTAGGATGGTAACATAATACCAATTGATTAAGTAAACTGTTGGTACTACAAAAGACAGGCACTTTTCGCGAGGATAAAAAGTGACTTTTCGTGACGCTAAACTGTCATAAACGTGCTTTTTCTTTTGCGACGGTACTTTTCGCGACGAAATTCCGTCGCGAAAAGTGCCTACTTTGTTGTTGTGGTATTGAATAGCACTGAAAGGAAAGATGAAGCATAAAATAATTTTTTAAAATTAAATGATATATTTGTTTATTTGATTTTTAAAATAATTAAATAAAATGTAAAATAGATAAAATATTACAACACCCATGCAGTACATTTCCAAATTATCAAATTACTGGAGATCATGAATGTTCACAAGAAGACAACCTAACGGACTGATATTTTCTTTGTTTGTTAGCATGAGCTGTAATTCTCTTTGTTTGTTAGCTTGAATAATTCTCTTTGTTTGTTAGCATGAGCTGTATTTACACCATAACTCTACAATCTTCTCTTATATCTCTATATATGTAACAGGAACACGAGATGTAGAAATCAATAAAGAAAATAATGAAATCCACTTTATCTATCTCTGCTTCCTTTTAAGTTATATAAAAGAAAGTTAAGCTTTTATGGCAATATATATATATATATTGGATATTATGTTATTTTCTTGGAAAAATTGACTATCTGGAAAGGTTTCATGGGCACACCGGAAAATTAATTTCCCAAAAAATAATATAAATCATAACTAAGGTTTTATTTTTGGAAGTTGATACGAGTACCCACAGTTGAGTACCTGCACTGTACCCGCACCTAAACTGCCATAACTATTTGTGGGGACCGCAACTATTTCAAAACTGTAATTTTATTTTACAAATGTTAATAGTAACATTGTGAAGTACATAGCTCAAACGGGACAATTATTTATACATATACATTGAACTACATATGATATATGAATTTTCCTAAAATGACCGTACCCGCACCTTTTCTTGAAAAATCCTCGTGTTGTACCCGCATTAGGGGACCACTCAAACGGCATGTGGGGACCACTAAAAATTTTCAACAAAAAATATTGACTTAGCTTATATGCGGGTAATAAAGTATTTATATCTACATGCTTGTGGTATTTATACTTACGAAATAAAGTATTTATACCTATACATTGAACTACATATGATATTTGAATTTTTCTAAAATAACCGTACCCACACTTTTTCTTGAAAAATCCTCGTGTCGTACCCGCATTAGGGGACCACTCAAACGGCATATGGGGACCACTAAAAATTTTCAACAAGAAATATTGATTTAGCTTATGTCCGGGTAATAAAGTATTTATATCTACATGCTTGTGGTATTTATACTTACGAAATAAAGTATTTATACCTATACATTGAACTACATATGATATATGAATTTTTCTAAAATAACCGTACCCGCACTTTTTCTTGAAAAATCCTCGTGTCGTACCCGCATTAGGGGACCACTTAAACGGCATATGGGGACCACTAAAAAATTTCAACAAAAAATATTGACTTAGCTTATGTGCGGGTAATAAAGTATTTATATCTACATACTTGTGGTATTTATACTTACGAAATAAAGTATTTATATCTATATGCTAAGCTATGACGCCCAACCAGAGGTAAAAAAATAATTAAAGAAATGGTGCCCCTTTGACTCTTGCACAACGTAACGATATGACCAGCAGTTGAGTACAGTGCGGGTACTGTAGCATACAGTGCGGGTACTGTAGCGCGGGTACTTAAATAATTATTCTTTATTTTTAATATTTAAATTTCAGAATTTTGATTATTAAAATTTTGAAAATAAAAATATAATAAAAACACAGAAATCGAAAGTTTTTAAATCATATATGGTACGTTCTCATACTTATAGAAATTCATTTTTATTTTCTATTTATTTTGGAATTAGAAACTCAGATATGCATGTGTGAGACAATAAAAGTGAACTCATATATGGGCATACTAGATTGACCCAACGATTTAATCCTATCACTTTCATAATTCTAAGAGTGAAGGATTAAGAGCTTAAGGAACACTAAAGAATTAATGTTCGGTTGTCTTAATCCATGAGTGAAAGTTAAGGAAACTAAAGAAAGGGATAGAGGTGCCTTAAAGTCCGGACAGAAGATTAAGATCTGGACAAATGTAGGCTAAAAGATGTGATCTTAATCCGCAGTAAGGAACTGGTGTTCGTTAGGATTAAGCGGTTAAGGAAGCTAAAGAAAGTGGATTATGATAGATTTATTTCATGCAAAATTATACCGCAATTCATAAATCCTAGATTTGCCATGATCCTCTAGTGAACCCCTAATATGAAATTCTAAATTACCTTGGTCCATAGCCATAATCTTCCAGAGATACACAATCACTGTTGATCACCGGAAGCCTTTAGATTTTCAAGTAATCCCTCTCAAGTCCGTTGGAGAGAGCGAGGGAGAGGTAGCAGTGGCAACGTTCTCTTCTACACAAGGAGAGATACCCGATTCAAGTTCTCTACTGAAAATTCTCTTCTCTTCCACTCAATATCAATCTCTATTTCAATTTTCGGTGGAGAGAAAAATTAGAGAGAGAGAGAGCCGTATGTTCTGTATATCTTAGAGGAGACAGACCCACTATTGAATAGGCGCCTCTATCCATTAATTAATTAATTAATCAATCAATCAATTAATTAATTAATTAATCTTGTTTCTCTTATTGGATCTGTAGCCTATTTTCTTATTGGATCCTTAGCGGGTCTTGATTCAGAACTTGTCTTATTGGATATTTCCTTATTTACAGAACATTGTCATATTTAATTGTGTTATCCAATGACCAATAGCATAATTGTATTATTACCAAACTTTATATAATTTAGACCATCACTAAATCATAAAGTTATTAATACGCGTTCTACACATTAAAGGCCCCACTTCTCATGACACATATTGAACCCGATAAATAATACTTAATTTGATCACTTCATAACGGGTATAATTATATATTTGACAGTCTATTATTCAATATATATTTATATCACATATAAGCCCATATATGTTGTAATTAATTGAAATTAATTCCAACAGATTAAGCCTTAAGGAGGATTAATTTCTTGTTGGCGAACAACACCACAGTAGAAATATAATGACAGCATGAAATTCATAGATTTTTTATTATTATTTTTTTTTTTTGGCGTAAGGCGCGTAGGCTTGACATTAGATGGAAAATTGAAAGAAAATTTATTTGAGCGAAAATGCCAAACAAGAATCTGCGAAAGATAAGATATACAATTCTGCTTATGGATGACATGAAGGCACCTTCCCCTTAATTATATAAATCCATATCACTACTCCTCTGCCTTCATTCTCCCCAATTCTGCTTATGGATAGGTTTTTGCCCCTCCTTTGCTCTCTCCTGGTATGTACTTATAAAGAAGCAATATATATATGACTCAGATCTTTGATTAATAGACAATAGTTTATTTGGGTTTCTGACTTTATGTTATTTGTAGATTGGAGTTGTAGCAAGCAATGCAGCGTTACTGTTACTGCCTGCTCAGGTTTACTGGCACACTGTTTTACCCAATACTCATATGCCCACTGCCATAACTGATCTTTTAAGCTCTGGTCTACTCTCTCTCTCTCTCTCACTCTACCTTTAAAAATTATCAAATAGTGCAACTGTTAGTAACATTGTACTGTTTATCAAATCTCACATTGTAAGAATATACTCAAAATATACATGCTGCGTAGCGTAGTGTACTCAAGAGAATATACTCAAAATAAGAATATTCTTAATATATATTGTGTTAAAACCATTGCTGTCAAAGTGCCTTATTAGTACTTGATATTGTACTGGATTAATGTCGGTATATATATACAGATTAGAACGGTGTTCCTAAGTTCACCAAGCCCCTTTATGAACTCAACTCTAAAACCTATAAGATTGGCTTCAAACGACGAATCCAAACCGTTGAAATCCTTCTACCTTACGTACATGTGAAAATTTTAAAATTTTAAATTAGTTTTGTATAGAGTCAAATGGTCAAAAGACTTCCAAAAAATGAATGCATTAAAATTAATTTATAAACCTTCTAATTTTGACCACTTGACTCTATACAAAACTAATTTAAAATTTTAAAATTTTCACATGTAGATGCATCACCCGTAAGGTAGAAGGATTTCAACAGTTCGGATTCGTCGTTTGAAGCCAATCCGATAGGTTTTAGAGTTGAGTTCACAAAGGGGCTTGGTTAACTTAGGAACACCCTAGTTCTACTCTATATATACATATATTGAAATTGAACTTGCTAATTTTTTTTTAGTATTTATTGAATAAAGCATTGGTAGATAATAATACCAAATAACATATATATACAGTATGGATTCTGGACCTATAGGTATCCACACAATCAAGGGTAGAGGCGGACTTTCAAACTATGATGGTTAAACAAAAACTAGGATCAATTATATAAAATTTCATGTTTTACAGTACCCATAACATTTTATTCTAAACTATATAGCAAAATCATGACTAAGCACGTGAATTTTAAAAATAAACAGGAGCAATTGACCTCATTCATCCTTACTGAATCTCCCTCTGCACAAAATAATCTAAATTATTGTGTCCTTTATTAAATCCTTACCAGAATTCTAAAACGATAAACAAAGTTTTTGCCTTACTAAAATATTGAATCTTATTCTGATTGCATTGCAAACCCCTCATTACATAAACAGACACCGTCATGGATTCCAAAAACAAGGGTGGCACAACTGTGGGTGGGGTTAAGAGCACAATTATAGGTCCCTTGATTTACACTTCTGCTGCCACCGACAAGCAGCTGCACGATAATCGTCAGAGTAACTTGTTTTTCTTAGAACAAGATCTGCATCCTGGTTCCAAGATGAACATGCAATTTGGGAAAACAGATGCCACTGCCAAGTTTTTGCCGAGAAGTGAGGCTGAGTCAATCCCATTTTCTTCGAAGAAATTACCAGAGATAATTAGCCGGTTCTCAGTTCAGCCTGGTTCTGATGGGGAGGAAGCAATGAAGGAGACTCTGAGACAGTGTGAGGATCCAGTGTTGAAGGGGGAGAAGAAGATGTGTGCCACTTCTCTTGAATCAATGGTGGATTTTACTGTTGCCAATCTCGGCACAAGAAATGTCGAAGCGGTAATCCCAGTACTTCTGACTGCTTGCTCTAAAATACTGGTTTTAATCCTTATATATCTTTAATCTTGACATATTGTTACGTAAAATGGCATCACTTACCAGAAAATTATATTAATGTTATTTAAGCTTATCATGTACGAAAATTAAGTTTGTGGTTTATTAGTATTCTTTTGATGCTTAGTGATATTGAAGCAAATTATTCAACATAGCTTGGTCGAACACACGTTCTTAATTTTGTATTGTTTCCTCTGATAGGTATCAACGACAGTTCATTCTAAAGATGAGACACCGAGGGAAGAGTACACAATTGTGGCTTCAGGGGTAAAAAACTTGGCACAAGATGAGCTTGTAGCATGCCATCAGCAAACATATGCTTACGCTGTGTTTTACTGCCACCTGTCAAACTCAACCAAGGGTTACACGGTGAAGATGACAGGCAAACACGGGACGGTGGTCGATGCTGTTGCGGTATGCCATGCCAACACATCAGCATGGAACCCGAACCACGTTGCATTTAAACTGCTGAATGTGAAACCTGGTACTGTACCGGTGTGTCATTTCTTGCCCCAAGATCATGTTGTATTTAGTCGCAATAACTAAAGTACAATTAATGACTACTGTTGGGTTAAAACAGTATATATATACACTACACTACAATGCTATATATATTTGTATGGGTGTGCTTTAATTTTGTTCCTGCTCTATGAATATGTTAGATTTCTGTTTTGAATAAAGCTGGATATATGTGAGCTTGATGTATGGAGACAGTATAATATATATATATATATATATATATATGTGTGTGTGTGTGTGTGTGTGTGTGTGTGTTGATAAGATGATATTTGTTAGCATAATTTCCCAAAACTGATCGGTTGTTAAAAGCTGTTGAATTTTGAAGTAATTTTGAATTAAATACAGAATATTGATGATGAATTGTTTTTATTCAATTCTGATATGTTGTATTTATTACACAATCCTATGGTGTATTTATATATGCACCTTCTCTAACGTAAACTTTGCTCTGTAACGGTAATATTTTTATTTTAGGAAAAAAGTTGGAGTCTATTTCTTAGCTCCATTTTTTTTCTTAATTAGACAATGATGAAGATGCTATATAGCTTTGAGGCTAATTAATACACCCCTAATCATATTTTTCATTACTCTCTCTCAAATTTGATGTGTAGATATCAATCAATCCTAACTTACCAATATTTTCTTAATTCGAACGACCTCGAATATAATTCTTTTGTGAACACGTCCGCTAGTTAATTCTCGTTTCTTACGAATGGAGTTTATATTTCCTTGTATTATATTTTTGTTTCTCAAATAAAATAACAATCCACCTCAATGTGTTTGGTTCAATCGCGAAACATCATGAGTTCTTCACCCCAGACTTGACATGACTTCTTTTTGAGGTGAAGAACTCATGAATCGAATACGATTCATAATTAATTCCCATGTCTTTCAAATTCGATAATATGGACTCCACCTCATCATACAAGTTCTGAAAGAGTATCTTCTTTAAGCTTTCCATACGAATCTCCTTTTTTTATTAGAACATAAAATGTCAGATCATGAATTAGTAACTACATTGTTTCGAACTTTCTATTTTTGCAATGGGATATTTACAGAATCCCCATGAATAAAAAAGATTGGAGACCCTCTTTCAAATATTTATCAAAATGCTATGTATATTTTGATCCATTTCGAAAGAAATCTCAAGAGGAACCATAAAAATAGGTACAATTGGAGAGTGATACTTCTTTTTTAGGTACAAAATATTTTAGGTAAAAATAGAAATGATATTGTTATCCTTACGAACTTGATTTTGTTGCACCCGGTAATAAACATGCATGAACCATTTCTCGAAGTATGTACCCGGATAGTCCAAAATCTCAATAGTTAGCTCTAGGCTTTAAGAAGTTCTGAAAGAATGGCATGAATTGATTTCGTGGAAAGATAGACACAACTAAGCAGTTAACATTACTTAAAAAAATTGAAGCAGTATAGTGTGAAACGCTGTCAATGACAACACTTCTTAATTTAGAGGTGAAATGCTGTCAATATCAGTGTTTTACCTTAGCACAAAAATATTGTTACCGACAACTAGGGGTGTACATGAAGCTCTTAGCTCGTAATTCGATTAAGTTCGATTCAAAAAAAATAAAATCGGTTTGAAACGAATCAAACCAGCTCTCGGTTCTAAAACGAATCAAATCTAGTTCGGTTCGAAATTGGTTCGAATTGAACTCAAACTGAGTCTGACTCGATTCGAAACTCTTCTTTTTAGTTCTAAACCCTGCTTTACTTTCGAACCAGTTCGGTTCGAAACTAGTTAGAATCGCACTGAATTAAATCCGAACTCTTCATTTCAGTTCGAAACCCTACTTCAATTTCGGACCAGTTCGATTCAAAATTGGTTCAAACTCAAACTCGAACTGGATTAAGTTTGATTCGGTTTGATTCGTTTCTAGCCCTACCAACAACATTTGTGTTATGTTCCGAAAATTTCATATTTAATGACATAGGTTGAAATTAATTTTTTTCAAATGCTACAGATAAAAAAAACTTGGGCATTTCCTACTTTGGAGAAATAGAGAAAGAAATAGAGAAAAAAAATTAGAGTGAGTCTATGGTACTATTAATAGCACGAATTTGTCTGTAATACGGAGTTGTTTTCAAAATCCCAACGGTCAATCCGAACTATTCAATATGATTTTCATATGAATGTGTACTTGGAAACCGAATTTTATATTTTTTTATATTTTTTTTACTATTTTTTCAGATAGGTAGAAAATCACTTGATCTGAAAATTCTGAACCATCCAAAAACAGTGATTTTCTTCCTATCTTAAAAAATAGTAAAAAATTATAAAAATTATAAAATTCGGTTTGCAAGTACATATTCATATGAGAATTATGTTGAACGGTTCGGATCGACCGTTAGAATTTTAAAAACAAAAATATTAATCCGTATTACAGACCAATTCGTGCTGTGCATAGTACTATAGCCTCACTCAACAAATTATATCAACAACAAATTTATAAGGGGAATTGCTATTGAAAGTTTATTCAACTCGGCCCAAAAATGTATATTTCCAGTTTATAATTTGGGCCGACTAAATAAACTTAGCCCGTTTCTACCTCTCTCTCTCTCTCTCCTTTGTTCGCTAAATATTGCAATCGAAGAAGAAACCGAGAAAGAACCAAGCTTTTCTATTCTCCTCTTCTCTCCTCTGTCGATTCAAAGAAGAAAAATCCAGATCGGGAAATGGCGGTGTGGGATGCGCTATACCGTGTCGTGATGCGTCGCAACTCCGTCTACTTCACCTTCGTCATCGCTGGCGCTTTCGCCGGTGAACGGGTACCCCTCTCTCTCTCTCTCTCAATTCGAGCTTAGATCTATTTAACTGTGTTCAAAAGCATCTTGTATCTTGTGTCAACTGATTCAATTAAGGGGAAATTGGGGGCTTTTATGAAAAAACAAGTAGAATTGCTGACTTCTAGTTTTGACTGGTAATATGAGATATTTCACTTGTTTATAGAACTATGCTGTAGTCTTTCAAATCTGTCCTGTATCTGTCTTGAATACAGTTTATATTTGTGTAATTATAAACTTGAAATCATACTCTCTTATCAGGTTTGATACCAGTACCTGAAAACAATGTATGGTTTTGGTTTATGAAATTGGTGGAGTAATCCACTATTATCAAAATAATAATAATAATAATAATAAATAAACTTGAAATCATTATACTATTCAAAATATTGATATGTGTGATCACCGCTTGAATACAGTTTATATTCCTGTAATACAATGTGTAATTATTATTTCTTTTGTCAATTTTTTGTTTAATTATTTGTGTCCTGTTAAAAAATTTAGAATTAAGAGAAGATTGTATAGAGATAACTGTAGTAGTGGAGTAGTGTCTCCTGTTTTTCCCTGAAAATTTTACCAGAATACATTAATATTGCATTTATATTGTATTATGGATAAATTATAAGTTATATTGTGTTATTTCAGGCAGTAGATTATGGAGTACACAAATTATGGGAAAGCAAAAATGTTGGGGTACGTTTAATTTTTCTTTTACCACTTTGCCCCTTTCTTTTTTTCAATTTGTTTCTGCACTGTTAACTGACCAGTAAAATATTTGGCTTAGGAACTTGTTTTAATTTTGATTGTTCTGATCACTTCCTAAAATAAAATGAATCACAAAAGATTGCAACATTATAAAAAAATAGACAGACAAGTGGGTCCTTTTAGTAAACTATGTTCGCATTTAGCATATTTCAAATAACCTAGAATTAATTATATTTATTATTATACCCAATTCTATTGTAGATATGTACCAGTGAATAACAAAGGTTTATAACATGGTTAATTTTAGCCTACTCTTTTTGTCCCAGATTAAATAAATGTCCTTAGTTTGACCCTTAATACGAAAATAACCCTAGAAATGTTGATGTTAAACTTCATGAAGAAGTTCTGGGTTTTATTTGCAAAGTTAAAAGCTGGTTCCAAAGTGGAAATAGATAATCCATATAAATTTTGATCAGTAACCAGTAGGATCCGGTGTGGAAACACTTGATGAATTCAGGTTCAGTGCAATACCTGACCATGTAGAATGAGACATGAATCGTCCGTTTCAATCTGACACGAATCTTAAAGCGGGGCCCTAATCCAAATAGGCTCCAAAATATCTTCGCTGGGAGTATTCTATCCCGTGCAGTACTGCAGGGGATACACACTCAACACTTGACTGGGTTCCATGAGAAAGTTAACCACTTTAACTTGACTAGAATTTCATTTTGACCCTTAATGCGAAAATAACCCTGGGAATGCTCATGTTTTCCATGAAAAAGAAGTGCTGGGTTTTATTTGCAAAGATAAAAGTTGGTTCTGCATAGGAAATGGATAAGTTTATATAATCAATACCCGGTAGGATCCGGCATGGAAACACTTGACTAGGGTCCATGAAAAAGTTACTAGATTATTCTGGAAGGCCCAAATCTCAGTTTCCATTACAACATTATGTAGGATTTAGTCTATTCACCATGTTTGGTTGAGGCCTAAACCATGGAATAAGGGTTTATGCCTCAGTTATTCCACCAATCGAGCATTAAATTGGCTGGCCTAACTAGGCGTAAGCCTAAAGTTAGGCTGGCCTGCCTAAACTAAACCACTGTCAGAATTAATTTTTGATGGCCTAAACTAAACTAAATCACTGGCCTCCCCAGGTGCCTTAATTTGTGATGTGTTCTGACCTACTGTCAGTGACTATTTGCAAATTTTAGACCTCAATCAAACATGAATAATTTAGGTCAGCCTAAACTGGAATAACCAACTTAGGCCTCCTTAACTTTAGTCCTCAACCAAACATCACGTTAGGTAGAAAGATTAGAAAAACAGAGTCAGAATTACCTGAAACCAGGGTAATTTTGCAAAGTTCCTCTGCAACGATTAACAAAAAGACCAGTTGCATCTCTCTGCCAATCTCTACCACCGCTACAGAATGCGCTATCTCATTAAATAACGTGTGGTAGGTGTGATTTAGTACAAGTAGATGTTAGCTCAGATTAATTGCGTAGAATTGAAAGAATATGGCATTTCCATCATTTGATGTGTCAAATTCCAGAGGAATTAGCAGTGCGGAGTAAATTTAGAGGTGTTGCAGTGGGTTAGTTATTAGAGGTTGCACGGGGAGTTAGAGGGGGGGGGATCGCATCCCCTGAGATATCGCCAACTTTGAGTTGATCTGTAGAAATCTGGACCGTTCAAATCTTTTCTGCACAAATCTCAAAGCACAATAATACTGGCCCCTGCATTTGGAATAGGCACCATAAAAATTTTAGCCCTGCTTTAGATAAACTGAAAATTTGAGATATATCAGATTGTATTTGCTTTCTCGCTCTCTCAATCAGTGGTGTTTCATGTTTGTTACTTCATCACCCAAGAGGAATTTGTAGGGTTATTTGGATTTTACAAAATATTTACTATGTGGTTTTATCACAAAGAATCATAATCCTACTGACATCTTTCTAATTTTTTTTTTAATTTTCTACAGAAACGGTATGAAGATATACCGGTGCTGGGACAAAGACAGACTGAGATGTGATATGTTTGCTTTTCCATTTCCTTTGCATTAAATAATGTAGCTTCTGAAATGGGTAAACACATTTTAAACCAGTCAAATCAAACACTCAGTTTTATATTTCTCTTTGGTTGAGAGTATTTTGAATTCTTCGAGGTGCTTAATGCATATTGGTATTGATTCTGTTCATAAGTGATCGACATGGAAAATTGTCTTATGTATTTCATGTTTGCTTTCTAAGGTTTCCGTTCTTAATTTACATATTGTTTTTATGGGGTCATGATGCATATTTTCAGAGCTTTAATGTCATATTTACCCATAATGGAACATTTATCTTATTATGACATGTTTCCAATATTGTAATTTAATGTCATTTCAAGTTGTTCAAGTTGTTCAACTCAATAGAGAACATTAATTTGTTTTGCAATACTTAAAAGTAATTTCTAGTATTCCCTTTCAAATTAAAGGGTCATGAACTGGTTCAGTAATTATTATTTTTAATTAAAAGGGTTCTGATTAGGGCTGCACAAAAAATTCGTAGTTCGTAATTCGATTCGAGTTTGATTCGAAAAAGTTCGTACAAAATTTGATTCGAAATTGAGTTTGTTCGAAATTAATTCAAATCAAACTTAGTTCGAAATTAATTCAAATCAAACTCAAACTGGACCTAGTTCATTCGAAATAGGTTCGCAAACCAAACTTAGTTCGAAATTAACTCAAACGTGAACTGTTGATTTCTGCTGATAACTTATGTTCGCTGATGAAAATATAAGGCCGTCTAGTCCATAATTGCTCTCAGTTTTAATTTAAATTGTATTTTGAATACTTTGAATATTTGAAAACTTCCGTGATGTTGCTCTTGTTGGCTATTTGGAAAACTTTGAATATTGTGATTGTACTTAACTTTAATTGATTGTACTAAATTTTGGTGTTTGATATAAATTTTGGTATTTGTAATGAACTTTGATATAAATTTGGTGTACTGTGTAATTAGAATTCATAATGCTTGAGTTTTTATTGAAGTGTTGTAATTTCGAATTATGGCCCAGCCATAAGTCATAACTCGTAAGTCGTAACAAAGTTCGTAAAAGTTTGAAATTGAGTTCGTAAAGAATTCGATTCGAAATTGAGTTTGTTTGAAATTGAATTTGTTCGAAATTAATTCAAACCAAACTCAAACTAGGAGTAAGTTCGATTCGGTTCGGTTTGTTTGCAGCCCTAGTTCGGGTACACCTCTAGCATTTTTGAGATGCTATTTTCAAGAAATGGACTGGTTCAGTAATGTTATCTCCTTTCTTATTTGGGTGACTTAACAATATTAAAGCAAAGCTGAAATGCCATAATTTACATGTACATAAAAAAATTGATGTATATTATTTTTTAATGATTTTATTTTGACATTTAAATTTGAAGTTATTAAAATTTTAGAAATGAATACATAATAAAGGCACACAAAATAAAGACATTTTCACAAGTTTTATTTTTAATGATAGGATTCAAATAAAATCTCATTTTGGTTAATGGAATGAATAATAAGTAATGTCCTAGAATAAATATTATTTGCAAAAAAAGTTGCATATACGGTTGTTATTGTAATCTTAATTTTGTGACAGGAACTTTAATTTTAAAATAACTTAAATTTGTTTTTTATTCAAAAATAAATGTTCTTCAGAAATAAGATTATTATACCTTATTATTGTACAAATGAAAGTAAATCGGCTGTAACTCAATGATGAATGATTTTGTTACATTCAATTATAATCAAAATGAGAAAAATTCGCCAATCTTTGTGGCATGCCACATGAAATTTTTATTAATAGAAAATAAAATAAAAAAATATCGACATTGAAGAAGCATTTGACGAAAATTCGAGATATAACTAAAACGTGATAGTCCATAACGTCCTCTAGACGTTATGGACCACCACGGCCAGCTTAACGAAATCAAGTTACCGCTAATTAACCGAAATAAACACTGTAGCTGGACGTTATGGTCCATAACGTCCAGCAACAATGTTTTTTTTATTTTTCAAAAAAATTCACAAATGAAGCAGAAAAAAAAAAAAAAAACAATGTAGCTGAATGTTATGGACCATAACGTCTAGCTACAGTATTTTTTGTTAATTAGAAATCATTAGCGATCAGATTAGCTGGCCGTGATGGTCCATAACGTCCAGTTACAGTACCTTGGACGTTATGAACTATCATGTTTTAGCTATATCTCGAATTTTCGTCAAATGCTTCTTCAATGTCGATATTTTTTTTTTATTTTCTATTAATAAAATTTCGGGTCACACTAAACTTGTGCTTTGTGCATCATACTTTTCCCTGAAATTTTTATATTTACCATTAAATAAAAAATAAACTAATAAATTACGATTCTGTGGGAATTCGAAATTTACATGGACGCAACTTCACGTTGAGTTCAAACCTTTTTGGGCTAATCAGATTCAATCAAACCATTTGAATGGTCAAAGTTGGTTAAATAAAAAAGTTGGTGGACTGAACGTGAAATTGTATCCATACTAAATTTCGAATTCCTACAAAATTGTAGTTTTTTTGTTTATCATTTTTTTTAATGGTAAAAACAAAAATTTGGGTACTTTTTTCCGCAAGAAATACAACCATTCAATTTTAGATAGTAATAATTTGAGATCAAACCTTAATTAAGTGAGAGCATGCGTTGGCCAATTGTGAGAGTATATTGAGCAAGACCACAGCAAATGCCGGGTCCTCCAGAGACTATATATTGGTGCACCAGGAGCATGTAATTTTTTTAGCATTCATGTCGGTGCCAAATTGCCTTCATTAGTACCAATTAATTAATGCGCTAATATTTATTGAGGATTTTTAATATATTAAACAAAATTTCCTCTTCAACCGTCTAAATCGGTTCCCAGCAGGTGAACATTATTTTATAGTATTTAGATATCTTTACTGTTTTCTTATGTAATATGTAGCAAAAAAAAAAAAAATGTTTTCTTTCTCATCTTTTATAAAAGAATCAAATTTTATGTAATATTTTTCTTTCTCATCTTTTGTTAAATTGATTCATTTCATTTTGTACCAAGGAGTCCTAATCAAGTAAATGTGCAAGTCAAGGAGATGGTGGAAGCCAACCAAGTATTGTGAAGTTGTGGTATGGCAAATTCTATGCTATTTTTGTTAAAAAAAAAAAAAGGTTGGATATTTCGTTTCATGAGCGAGAACGGAGTAGGTCCGGTGGGCATCGGATCTACTTTTGGATCCAATGAGCTCCAACATTGTCTGATCTGCATTATGCATTATGATCTGTGCGCATGAAAATTGAAACAGACACGCATGGATTTTAAAGCGGAACACACACATCTTAATGCGGATCGGTCGGTGATTGTGCCCATTGAACCAAAGTAGATCCGATGGGCATCGGACCTACTCTGAACTCTTTATGAGCAAATCATGCTTTCTAAACCTTTTGTGTTCATTGTAGAGATCTTCTGGATGTATAGTGGTGCGATGGCAAAAGTCTGATGCAAGTAAGCAACAGTCGTGATGGATTCTGAAAACTAAATTTTTTTTGTTTTGTTTGTTATAAACAGATTTCATTAATTGGAAAATTAGAAAATTTGTTTCTTAAAAAGTGGTGAAAATTTTGTTGTATAAGAGTATTTTTCAATTTTTGTTTCTTTCTCTGCTAACTTCTTTTGTGTCCTTGTGCATTATTAAAACTACAAATTACCAGAAACTAGCTCTAGACGGAATTGGGCAGAACTACACCCAGATATTTTATTATTAATATTTGAGAAGTTGGGGGCAATCGATATACTGACAACGGCTAGCCTAGTGTGCCGGAATTGGAATAGGCTGACGACAGTTGAGCAAATGCTCTGGCGAAGGATTGACATGACTAATTTCGACCTCTCGCTCTCAATGCATTCCCTCAAGCAGATTGCTAAGATTGTCATAGATAGGAGTGCGGGAAAACTCGAGGAGTTCTACGCTGACTGTTTTGCTACTGATGCTCTCTTGCTGTACATTGCTACCAGGTCATATGTTGTTCTCTTTCTTTGTTGTTATTTTGAGTTATGTTCTCAACAAAGATGTTCACAAGATATATCTCATTAATTCTATGTCAATTAACAGAACCAACTCCTTGAAAAGCATCGGTCTTTTCATGTGCCCGGGCGTTTCTATTGAAGGATTGATGGCCATGGCTCAAAGGTTGTCATACAAACAATGCCAATTTCAATTCTTAGATTTATATGTATATATTGAACCATGCATGATCTCTAAGCTAGGCTTCCTCATTAACAGTAAACACTTCTTCTGTTAATATATAGGACTAAGACCCTGCAAACTCTCCGTTTAATAAATTGTCTTGGCGAAGATTACCTTTATGCTATCGACATTACAGACGTAATCAAAATGCTGCCAATGCTTGAGGAGCTAGAGCTTACATGTACAACTGATTCAAAAGAATTGTGTAAAACAATTGGGCCAGTATGCACTCAGCTGAAATGCTTCAGGTGGAATCACTTCTGGTATTCTAGACATTCGAGTATAAGATTCCAATCCTTCTGGCATGACACTGAAGCTCTACATATAGGCGAGAATATGCACGAGCTACGATCTCTTCAGCTTATTGGTAACAAGTAAGTTCTAATTTTGCCTTGGGTACATTGCATCATTCCAAAGAGAAAATTAAAACAAAACAAGCTATATAGCTCTAAATTTATTTGGTGATATGATATTGCTGAAACATATATATATATATATAACAGGATGACAAACATGGGTCTTGAAGCTATTCTTGAAGGATGTCGATATCTTGAGTTTCTCGACATCAGGAATTGTTTCAACTTGATACTGAATGAAAACATTATGACAAAACTCTCAAGGATAAGATACCTTAAACTACCCCACAACTCTGCCAAGGAATACATGGATAGCATATCTACTACTTACTATGACTACTACGTTTATGGACCACGTCGATGTTCATGCTGTTTTGATCCAGTAGAGGATCCTCACGACGACTACGACGATTACTACTATGACACTTTTTCTACGTTAGATGATATCTATGGGGATGTCATGTTTTTGTATTGAAAGCAGGTACATTTTCATGAAATTTATGATAATTAATTGGATTTGAATGCTTTTATTTCTTCTTTTAATTGCAAAGGGAGAGTCTTTCGTTTGATTTTTAGATTGCTCGGCTGTTTTCTTGAATTTATTTATATAAGACCGCTAAGGTGAAATTTCTTTTAGTGATAATATAAGAGTAATATGCAAAATTTGTTGGGTTCTTGTTATTTTCCTTTTTAATTAGATTACAATACCTTGTGAGATGGTTCAACTTCTGTGTAATATTTTTATGGGAAAATAGTTCATTTATTATATATGAATAAAAATATGTACAATCCTTCCTTTAGTTTTATGTAGTAATTTATCTTATGAGATTATTTTGACGAAAAGAGTGAGGATATAGTAATAATGCATATTACGGATTGGTCCGTAACCGTTAAACATAATATCCATATAAAAATTTATTTGAAGATCAAATTTTATATTTTTCAAAATTCTTTTACTTTTTTAGATAGATAAAAATCACTAGTTTCGGATGGTCTAGAATTTTTAAATCAAATAGTTTTACCTATCTAATAAATAGTAAACAAATTTAAAAAATATAAAATTTAGTAAATGCATTTATAAATAAAAAAATATGTTGAATTGTTCAGATCGACTATTTAAGCTTTAAATGTAAAAATATGAGTCTATAATAAAAACCGCTCTGTAATATTTGTAATATACATATTATATTACCAAAGCTAGCCTCACCGATTTTTTTTATACCCTCAATTAATAAAAAGATTAGAAAAATGTCCTTAGTTTTTTTGTTTTTTTTTAAACTGCCCCAACTGCCAGGCGGTCCTTTATGGAGTGAACCGCTAGGTAACTGTTCTGGTTTTTTTTTAAAATTGAGAAGTAATTGAGTAGTGAAATTATTCATCAATTAATATTTTTAATATTCAATATCAAATGGATAATATAAAATCCTGACTAAATGACATAACATAAACAATGTATAGTTCAATTAAAAAAATGAGGAGCATCATTCTTTCAGACAGATGTATATGAATGCACCAACAATTATACACGGTTTTATTGTATGATCCGTGTGTGATAAAATAAATAAATAAAATTTTCCACATCATCGATCAGTGTCTTCCTGTTACAATGCATCTTTATCTATTTTTTTGTAAGTCATTTCTCTCATTTCTAAAGCACCTATAGGTTGTACATGTACTTATCTGAGACATCTCTCGTAAAATAGGCGAGGCTAGGACAAGGAATAAGGCAAGAGAAACGATATCTTCATTAAAAATGCGAAAAATGACAAAGAAACTTTAAACAGGCGTATCTCGGAGCTTGAATGTTTGATTTCAGCATATGACCACTTTTCGGAAAGGCAACAAGAATAAAATATTGATGTCTAAACCCATAGCATTTGTCAGAATTTCACAATTACAAAAAAATAAAGGGAAGAGCCTCAAAACTTGAGTTGAAAATTCCAATTAAGTTTTTTCGGTCTAATTTTCTATATTTTTTGTCCTTTACCATATTTTTTCTTAGTCATTGTTCATGTAAATGTATAAAGTCTCAAATCTAGGGTTTTTTTTATTATATTTTTATTTTCTTTAGTTAGAATGTTATTCATGTAACTAATAATATGTGATACTTTTTCTTAAACATTGTTCATTTAAATGTATAAAGTGTCAAATTTAGAGTTTTTTTTGTTATATTTTCATTTTCTAGTTCAAATGTATTCATGTAAATGTTTTCATTTTGAAATTTAGTTTAGCATTTTTGGTATTCAGATGTAGGATATGCTGTTAAAAAAAAGACAATCGATGAGATTTAGTTTAGTGTTTTATTAAAAAAATTGTTTAGTGTTTTCATTTTGAGATTTTCCAAAAAAAAAATCCACAGAGGTTCTCTTCATCAATGAACCACCAGATAACTTGTCGGTTGGGGCAGTTTTCAAAATAAATAAAAAATTGAGGGCATTTTTCTAATTTTTTTAATTGAGGGTATTAAAAAAACCGAAAAGTTAGGTGGCTTAACCTCCAACTTTACTAAAAAAAAACATAATTTTCACATGAAAATGCACTTCAAAAAACAAAATTTTATATATTTTATTTAAAAAATTAAATTTTTAGATAGGTAGAAAATCACTTCACTTATCTAAAAAAGTGCAAAAAAATTACAAAAATATAAAATTTAATCGCCAAAAGTATATTTTTACATGAAAATTATATTGAGCAATTCATATTTCATATTGACTAATTATATTTTAAAAATAGAAAAGATAAATTAATAGTTCAAACCAAGGTTCTATATAGCATTTACAGCGTCGTAGCGGGAAGGCTAAAAAAAAAGCTATAGCGAATAGCGTCGCTATAGCGGAAGCTATTCCAAATAGCGTTTTTTTTTTACATTTCGTATATTCAATATTTGTACTAAAATATCAACATTATCTAAAGTCTCATAGAACAATAAATAACACCAAAGTAATTAAGAAATTATAATATTCATATTGAACCCGTACAAAGTCCAAATTGCGGTTCAAAATATCCATAGTAATATCATAAACTATCGATTTTTCCTATTAAAAATATCTTAAGCATCATGATTCATGACATAATCTATTTTTTTTTCTATTCAAATTTTAATTTCGGTTTGGACTTTTTTTCTATTCAAATTTCAATTTTTATTTCCAATTTCAAATTAATTTATCTGCAGCAAGTAGCAAGTAGTAACAAATTCAATTTCAGTTTGAGATTTTTTTTATCTTTATTTAAAATCCATATAAATTGCTTTAAAAAAAAAAAAACTCAAATTGTATAGCGCAAATAGCGGACCGCTATAGCGGCCGTAGCGCAAATAGCGCATTTTGATGTCATAGCATAGCGTTTGAGGTCCAAAAACGTTATAGTGACGCTATAGCGCCGCTATTTAGAACACTGGTTCAAACCGATATGAATTTTGTAAAATAGCATTGCCTCTCTCTATCTAGCTATTATATTTTATGAGATTGTTTTGACGAAAATGTGACACGCAAAAACAACGAATATTTGACACGCAATCATATTTTATACATTTCATGTGAAATGTGAATGCACTGCAGCGGAGTAGGTAGGAAAAATACGATATGCTACTAGTGGTTTGAAAACGGTCCGGTCCGGACCCGACCGGGCCACGATTTTCACGGGCCACGGGTCCCACGGGTTGGAAGGGTTAAATCAGCCGGGTCCGGCAGGCCAGTTTTTTTTTGTTGGGCCAAACCCGTGTCAAGATCTTGGTTCAAAATGACACGGTTCAGTTCAAGGTCCGGTCTGGTCCGAGTCCAAGAATTAGGCAAGGGTCTGGGGGGTTTAGGCACGGGTCGGGCGAGTTTGGGCGGGTTGGGTCGATCTACACGGGGCGGTCCGGGTCAGTTACACGGGTTCTCACGGTCCGGTCCTACACAGTTCAAGGAAAAAAAATTGAACCAAATCCATGCTAGATCCGTTTCTAGCATAAGACCAGTCCGGTCCAAGTTTGGAGCACGGTTTGGGTCCGAACCACGAGTTGTCCAATCCGGTCCTAAACCAGCCGTATTTTTTCAAACCACATTATGCTACTTATGTTCTCGTACTATTCATAATTTAAAAAATTAAATGTTTCATAACAACCTTCATTTGTTTCATTTTTTTAGTTGCACTCGTCAAAGTTGCCATTTTTTTTTGTTAAGTGATCCCACAGTTTTCGTCGGAAAAACCAATGGGAACGCCAGTATTGATTGAATCCTATATATAAACCAATTGCTTTGATTATACATTACTTCATCTTGCGGGTTAAAGTACGACCTACAATGACCCGCCACATTGATCTAAATAAAAGAATGTATTCAGCGAGTAGGTTTCCGACATTGGTTATGACCAGCAGCTACCCATGAAAGAACAAATTAAAGGCGCCGTGGCGCTCCATTCGTCTCATATTATGCAATTATGCACAGAGAAGTTTTTCATAAAGACCCTTAAACTTTCATAATTTAGATAAATTAAAGTACGGAGCGAATTATTTTTTTTATTCAATTTTAGACGTGCATGATAATATTTCAAAACAGTGATTTAACTAAAATATATAATAGTAAAAAATGAGATATATGTTTGCTTCAGAAGCATAAATGAATATTTATAGAAGTAAATTAATAACAATTGTACCAACATTTTGTTTTTTAAACATTTAACTTTTTATTTTAGTTCCATTCTGAAAGGTAATTTCAAAAATATAATTCTCACTTTAACACGTTCAGAAAAAAACACAAAATATAAGATATTACCGAAATTAAGTTGCAATAATTTTTTTTAAATATCACAACTACTCCGAATTTGAGAAGAATAAACAAAATGCTAGTGAGATCTTCAAAACAAGCAAATAACACTTTATGAGGAAAGAAAATGTTTTACTCTGAGCAAAATGCTTCCTTCTTGAGAACACATTCGTGCTCGTTTTAAAAGATTTCACCAGTACGATACTAGAGATTTTTTTTTCTTTTGAAATACAAAAAATCAAAAAGACGAATTATTGTTCTCCCACACAACTCTTTTTGTATACATAAAATATTTACCCAAGGCCTATTTGAATTATTGAGAATATACCAGTGTTCTAAATAGCGCGCTATAGCGCCGCTATAGCGTTTTTGGACTCCAAACGCTACGCTATGACATCAAAATGCGCTATTTGCGCTACGGCCGCTATAGCGGCCGCTACAACGCTATAGCGGTCCGCTATTTGCGCTATACAATATGGGTTTTTTTTTATTTTATTTTTTTAAGAAATTTATATGGGTTTTAAATAAAGATAAAAAAAATCTCAAACCGAAATTGAATTTGTTGCTACTTGCTACAGATAAATCAATTTGAAATTGGAAATATAAATTGAAATTTGAATAGAAAAAAAGTCCAAACCGAAATTAAAATTTGAATAGAAAAAAAAATAGATTATGTCATGAATCATGATGCATAATATATTTTTAATAGGAAAAATCGATAGTTTATGATATTACTATGGATATTTTGAACCGCAATTTGGACTTTGTACGGGTTTAATATGAATATTATAATTTCTTAATTACTTTGGTGTTATTTATTGTTCTATGGGACTTTAGATAATGTTGATATTTAGTACAAATATTGAATATACGAAATGTAAAAAAAAAACGCTATTTGGAATAGCTTCCGCTATAGCGACGCTATTCGCTATAGCTTTTTTTTTTGCCTTCCCGCTATGACGCTATAAACGCTATTTAGAACCTTGGAATATACTAATCTTTTTATTATATATTGTAAATACTCACTTTAACACGTTAAAAAAAATACAAAGTATACGCAATTACTGATATTAAAATACAACATGCTCTTTGAATAACACAACACTCTAAATTTTAGAACAATGGACCAGTGTTGTAAAAAACATCGGTTTAAGCTGATTAATCAGCCGATTAGTCGTTGGCGGTGATCAAACCGTTATAGATTTTACCGACTAATCGGACGATTATTCTCGAATATGGCTGATTATTTTCAATTATTCCTTATTAATAGCTTGACGGTACCATATCCATCCGACGACCGCATACCGTTATTTACAACATTGCAATGGACAAAAGTTATTTATCTCCATCAAAAGGGTTTATGTATATAAAATATTTTTTGAGGACTTATATGAAAGATTAAGTTCTTTATACATAGAGCGCCGCCACCTTTTAGGTCACACTTCGTCACTTTCTAGAGAAACTTAGAAATCTCCGCTCTCTCTCTCTCCCTTCAATTTCGCTTCTATAATCGTAGTAAAGAAGGTACTTTTCTTTCTTTAGATCTGATTTCCTTTTCTCTAAAAAAGGCAAATCTGTTCTTCGTATTTATCCTGTCAATTTGATCGTCTTGCTCAATCTGATTTTTGAAGGAGATTAGGTATGATTTTCTGCCTAAAGTTGTAATCTTTTTGCATGAATTGTTATTTAGGTCCGATCTACTCAGTCTGTAGTTGAATTGGATATCACGATTTCGATTCTTTCAATTTTCTCACAACGATTTATGTATAGGTTTTTTATCAACTCAGCCAATAAACGGGTGAAGTTGTTAACAGAGCAATTTTGTCTTCATGCATTAGAGTTTTTACTTCATGAAGCGCAATAATCTTATACAACGTATTCTTAACTTAATTGTTTATGCGCTGCATGAAGAAAAAAACGCTCTGTCAATACAATACTTTACCCCCACCTCAACCCGTACATATCCTCTGAGGTAAAAGAATATTTTTGTTTTGATCCGAACCGTCCGATCAGAATCCGGACCAATCATTTCTTTAATATTCGTGCGAACTCTAATCCAACGGTCTAGATGTAAACCTAATTATTCTGTTACCTTATATGATATGAATTCCAGGGGGTTGGGGTTTTTGTTCTTCATAAGCCGCAAACGCAGAGAGAGAGAGAAGCATCGCTCGCATTTTTCCTTTCGTCTAAAAAAAAAGGTAAATCTGTTCTTCGTACTTATCTAAGGTGGGTATGATTTCTTAGTCTGGTGTTTTTCTAGGGTTTTAAACCTAAAATTTTAGGAGTTTTTAAACGGAATTCTATTTGTTTTCTCCCTAAAGTTGTGATCTTTTTGCATGAAATAATGCATTGGTGATTTTCGCCAAAGTTAGTATCTGATAAAAGAAATTGTGCTTGGGTACTATAGTAGGATTTGGTTTACTGCGAAGAAATTGAGTTGACTTAGGGTTTGATTAAAATGGGTTGAATTGGGTTACCAAATCATTTCCTTTTTTCATTTTATTGATCCCCGTTGAAAGTGTTTCATTTCAATAAAACATTTTTGGTATTCAAAATAAAATAGGATCCAATAGTGAAATTCGGACCCGTTAACCATGGCTAGAATTCAAGCTGTGTACATCTTTTCTCTTATTCATTCCCTATACAATTTTAAGAGACACCTCCATTTAAAATAAAGGGTATATTTGTCAATTCAAATTTTATAATAACTAAATAAAAATGTTAAGTAGATAAAAGGGGATAGAAGAGATTATGTTAAATTATTATGGGGATAGTGACTATTATAGTATTTTCATGGGTAAATTGGCTATTATAGAAAATTTAAATGGGTACACCAGAAATTTTCCCGAAAATATTTACCCCTTTAAACTCTCACTCAATAGAGAGAAAATGTAAAATAATTGTGCAAATTTATGAAATTCCTTTTCAATTATGAATAAATTATTGTAGGATTTACTGTCTATTTACCAGTAATGGAGCTTCGAGTGAAGGGTAAAAGAAACCTTGTGCGTACCTTTCTCATAATGCTCCACAAATTAATATTGCCTAAGTTTTCATCAGAACAGAATGCCTCAATTTTTGTTCATCAGTGAAATTTTAATGGCATATTCCCATTAGAAATTATCTTAATTTATTAGGGCTGTGTTTTTTCAGAATTTTTTATTTATAGAAATAATAATAAAATTATTTATGGTTCATAGATAAAATTACATGGGTATTTTGATTTGGTAGAAAGAACCAGAAAAGGTTTCGGTGCCTTTAGAAAAAAAAAAGTTCTAAAGAAACTGAAAAAATTATTAGCAGACCTTTCTAAGGGACAGAAAAATAATTTCAGTTTCTTTAGAAGGGACTGACAGATTGTTTTTGGTTTTTTATACCGAATCGAAATACCCATATAATCCGTTTATAACTCTTATCATATTATTTATATCAACAAAATATACTGGTAATTTTTTTGGGGAATAGTAATTTTTGGATTTAACTTTTCTTTTGTGAAATTTCAGCTCTTTCTTTAATTAATGATTTACCTTTTGTTTTCTGATTAGGTTCAACAAAATGTCTACGTTTGCTCTTGGTACCAGTCTTGCTTCTGTACCATGCAATGGATTCTTCACAACTACCAACAAACCCAATTTCTCTCCCTGCATAATCTCCTTTGCCGAAACAAAACCAAAACCGGCAAATCTCAAAATGACCAAATTGCCCCTTGTGCCTCAAGCAACCTACAAGGTGAAACTCATCGATCCAGAAGGTAAGGAGCAAGAATTCGAGGCACCTGACGATGCTTACATCCTTGACTCAGCAGAGTCAGCTGGCATTGAGCTTCCATACTCTTGCCGTGCCGGTGCGTGCAGCACCTGTGCAGGTAAACTTGTAGAGGGTCAGGTTGACCAGTCAGACGGGTCGTTCCTTGATGATGGGCAGGTGGAGAGCGGTTATGTGCTCACTTGTGTCTCGTATCCTAAGACGGATTGCGTGATTCATACTCACAAGGAAAGTGATCTTTACTAGGGCTTTTAGAGAGATGTTGAGAGAGAGAGAGATGTTAGTGAGAGGATTTTGGTGTTTCTTAGCATTGAGAAAATTGTGGATGTGGCATTAGAAAACTCGATGGTGAATAAAATTGTCGTTGTGTTGGTAACTCGGTATATGGTGTTTTTATTAATTTTTGGGTTGTTTTTCATTGAATTGTTCGGTAAGGTTAGAAACCAATTAAGTGTACCAATTCCCCAACCTCCTTGCATCTCTGCTATTTGCTTTTTTATAGCTCAACATTTGTTGAATTTCGAGATGAATTCTCTTGAATTTCTATCTTGAAAAAATAGCACAGGTGCACAACTCTGTAGTGGTTTTTAGTTGGTTCTATTGCTATCTTGGGATTCCTCTTAAAATATAAATTCATTGAAACATATCATATGTTTTGAACTTAGGTTACGCTTTCTAGTTTGAAACTATAAAATGAATCTTTTTTTTTTATTACTGGTAAATTTATTCTTATGTTTGTCTATTAGTTGATAGATTGGTCAATTTTGTCACCTGTGAACAGATGTTATTTCTCAGTGGTTACATTTTTTATTTAATATGTTCATATTTTTCAAGGAGAATTCTAAGAGATGACTAGTCCTTGGTCCAACTCTTGCTTTTGGTCAATTACCAGTAATGTTATAATATGATTATGAGTTTGTGTAACACTCATACCTACTAATTTAATGCCATGTCAACGGATAAATAACACCAGAGTCATGGAGTAGATGTTATAATTATGACCTTTCTGGTTTGTATGCATCTGTATTAGATAGTGACAGTTAGGGGTGAAAACGGGTCGGATATTATCCGACCAAATCCGGATCCGTATTCAAAAATTAGATATCGATATCAAATATCTAAATATCCGTGCGGATAGTGGTATGGATATGATTTTGAATTTTAATTATTCGTATCCGAATAGTAGATATATATCATGAGGAGGGATCCAATTATACCTTTTTTTTGGACACATTTTGACACTTTTTTTATAGGTCAATTTTGTTATTTCAAATTTCAAACTGTCGATCCGAACTGTTCAACATGATTACCATATTAAAATGTGCTTAGAGATCAAATTTTACATTTTTTTGATTTTTTACTATTTATTAAGATGGTTACAAAATTGTTGTTTTTCAATAGTCTGAAAACAATGATTTTGTAACCATCTTAATAAATAGTAAAAAAATTCAAAAAAAATGTAAAATTTGATCTCCAAACATATTTTAATATATCCATCATGTTGAACGATTTGGATCGACTATTTGGACTTTGAAAATGATAAGTGTCAAAATATGTCAAAAAAAAAGGATGTAATCCGATCCCTTCTTATATACCATATAGTTTAATATATATTATGAAAATATTTATGTATATATCTACGGATATTTGATATCCGATCCGTATCCATATCCAGAAAAATAAACAGATACGAATAAGGTTTCACCACTTTCCGATCCGTTTTCACCCCTAGTGACAGTGTAATTTTAGAAATTAAGATTTGGTTTGGGTTTGCAAGCATATAACATTAGACAGTGAAAATTCACACGTATGTAATCTGAATCATTCATCAAGTCGAAGATAAAGAGGAAAAGGAAACCAGACAAAATTATGATACCACATGACTTTGTCCAGCCAAAAATTATCTGGTCTAATTTCACTAAGCTAGAGGAAAAGGAAACCAGTACCAGAATATTGTGAACATTGAAGATCATAAGCAGTTTTTGTAAAAAAATTTATAAAATTGATATCATGTACAAACAACTTGTAATCAATTCTGAAAGCATATTATGACTGAGAGAATACTTGCATTTGTACCAGAAAACAAACAATGCTGATACCATATTACCAAATGAAAGTAGATTAGAAAAATGAACAATGTTGCTCTATTACCATAATTTTGCCATAATCCCAAATATCCATTACCAAAAATATATTACCAACTATCATTTGCTATATATCATTTCCAAATATATATCACTTATGTATCTAAATTTCAGTACCAAATATAACTGCAGCACTAGGTTACAAAGCAAATTATCTAGGTCTTAAATTGACAAGATTACAAGGTCCTGTGACCAGCTAGAAAAAGAAAAATTACAAAGAATTTGAGTGCAGAAATGTTAAACTTTGATAATAAAAATTTCTCAGTGGATGAATATAATAACCTGATTAAGTAGTTCAGACTGTAAGTTTGAACCAACCTGAATCATTTAAGCATAATGAACAAACTATTTTAAAATTTCATGGGTCATGAAACTACACACAAATATTTATGTGATACAAAGAACATAAATAACATTAAATTCCTTTCACCTTCCTCCATAGATAACAAAACTGAGAACAGCCAAGAAAAAAAAAACAATTAAGATCAGAGGAATATAATTGGTGCAAAAACCATGTGTAAAGGATTTACAAAATACTTCTTTAGTTGCATAAAAAGATAAAACAATTAACTATTTCTACAAGAAATTGGAATATTTTTCTCCAGAAATTTGTACACAGTAAAAATGAGAGATGTTCACTTCAGAAAGGGGTTGAAAGTTCTAATTGGAACTCAGAAAAATAATTTAATAATATCTATATCAAACTTTTGTTATAGTTTTAACACATAAATTCTTATCAAACTTACATTCTAATATATAAGAAAATATATATTTTTTAACCTTATACTGGTATGCTAAAGGTTCTCAAAATGGGCAATTCTGATATGACCAGAAAAAGCACAAACAAACACGAAACTGATGCCACCGAACTAATTTAAAAATCTGAAACACTACCTTGAAAAAAACCTACTTCAACCCTCAACAGAAAAAAAAAAAAAAAAAATGAGCTGATGCAACCTCAACTATTCACCACCAGAACCCAATATAATCAACCCAACTATTTGCCAATTTTTATATTTTTTCCTTCCTAATCTAATGCTCAATATCTTATAAATGTTCCTTCTTTCTTTGTTTCTTTCTTTTTTTGCATAAAAAGATTAGGTTTTTATTGATGAAATTCAGGTTTTGCAGAACATAGCAGAGTGTACCAGGATGGTTGGCAGAATTTGCATACAGCCATAGACCTGTAACATTTGAAAAGATGCCAAGAAGCATAAGGTACTAGTTTGCTGAATTTGATAAATTATTCTCAAATGACAGGTTTGCTCTCAGTAGAGATGACATGCTCTTCAAAATGCAAGAAAGAAGTAAGAACTGTGCTTACAATCTTTCAGCCTTCACAGAGACATTTTCTCAAACACCTTCTATGCATTGTAGCCTTTTATTTCCCAATTCACTTCTTGACAATGCTTAATGCTCATTTGTTCATTTGCTTCTCAGGGTCTCCTGACTTGATATCTGTTTTAAATACAAGAAAATACCTGTCAGTTACCTCCAGTTCAGATTTAGTAATAAAAGAAGGCAATCCCCAATTATTAGAATAAAATTGATTGATCCAATTATTTTAACACTGTTCTCTTTTAAAGAAAACTGACATAGACTACATCAATTAGTTTTGTTTTAAATATTTTTTATATATTTGCATCTCACCATTTTGCGCATGCTAAGAGCATCCACATCTCTGATACTATTAAAATTTCTAATCTGATATGGCAGTTTCTAATTCAATTTCAGAGACTTGAGATAGTTTTTATATTTAGAAACTATGTAGTAAAGTTTCTTATTAAGAAACTGTTTATAAACTCAATGCTTCTATGCTGACCCAATAATTAGCTCAAATTATTTCTCCTTTTTAATTTGTTAATGACGTGGCTTATTAGAAACTCTAAAATGAATTTTAGGAATATAAGAGCTAGAAACTTTAGAGACCTTAATTTCTAAAAAGTGGTTAACAGTTATTTAGAAACTTATTTGAGTTGCTGAGATGTAGATGCTCTAAGTTTTACTTTATTGCAACAAAATAATTACTTTCTCATGTTGTCATGCATATCTTGTTTACATGCACCTGATACCAGTTAATCTATTACTCTATCTGATTAAATAATAAATGAACAGGTGAAATTACAAATTACAAGACCAAAATAGTATCAAATTTTGTAATAAAAAAAAAAGAATTATGAAAAACAAGGCAGCAGGATTATGTAAAACCACAAGACCAAAATAAATCAATAAAAATGGAAAGGTATTTAAAACAATGCTTAACAACTTTTAAACAAATGATAACGAATGATAATATATAACTAATGAGTACATTAATCAACACAACAATTAATTAAGAACATAATGAAGCAAAATAGCACACTATATCCTTTCCCATTAAACAAGCATTGCCTTCTCAATTTAGAATATCCATTGCCTTCTCAATTTCACCTCTCTTGCACAACACATTTTGAGGTTAAAGTTACTTACTCGTCTATTTCGGAGAGACACATGTTAAATTCCTACAAAATATGTAAAAGAAATGGATGTCAGAGTTCACGGGAAGGTATATGGGGTCAACTTGACCCCATATACGTTCCCGTTAACTCTGACATCCATTTCTTTTCAAGCATGGAAAATAAATTTTATTTTATTTATTTATTTATTTTTGGGTGGGGGTCAATTTTAAAATATTTTAGAAAATTTATATGATTTTAGTTAAATAACAAGAAATATGATATATAATGAGCCGAATTTTGCTATTGTACTTCATGAAGTAAAACCAATATTTTACTTCACGCTCATATTCTCATTTTCAAAATCCAAAACGTCGATCCGACCGTTCAAGTTGTTCTCCATATTGAAATGTGCTTGGAGACCAAATTTTACATTTTTTGGAATTTTTTTACTATTTATTAAGCCACTTAGAAAATCGCTGATCTATTGGTCCAGAATTTTTTACTGTTTTTTACTGTTCACAATGGATCAGCGTTTTCAAAGTGGCTTAATAAATAGTAAAAAAATTCCAAAAAAATGTAAAATTTGGTCTCCAAGCACATTTCAATATGGAGAACAACTTGAACGGTTCGGATCGATGATTTGAATTTTGGAAATGGGAGTATGAGCATGAAGTAAAACGAAGTTTTACTTGCGAAGTACAATAGCCCTACTCTAATGAGCCAGTAGTGGTCTCTTGTTGGCTGTACTTTTGTAACTCTTTTGTTCTTTGGAATGAAATGTAAATATGAGAAATATTGAGGTTAACAATTTGTATTTATTCTTAGTTTAAAAGTCAAATTAAACAAGTTGAATGATCACAAATTTTGGTCATAAATCCAAAAATAAAATCCGGGTTTACATTATTCAAACTCTGCATTACCTCAGATCTTGGGTTTAGGTTTTCATAGGAAATCAACTTCCCAAAACTCGGCATTTTTTCGTTTATAAAAGGAGAGCAGATAGGACAGGTAGAGATTTTAACAGAGTAGTTTTAGCTTCATGCAGCGCATGGACTATATTTTAAAAACAGTGTTGCATAAGATTCATGCGCTGCATGAAGTCTATATTGCTCTGTTAAAATATTAGCCGGCTAAGTCTACATTACCTCAGATCTTGGGTCAGGCACTCACGCTCCGAGTCCAGTTCCTCTGGAATTCACATCCTCTGAGATATCTCATATTTTGCGTGACTTCTTGAAATATCTCAACCGTTCAAATACGTTCGGCACGAATCTCAAAGCTAAAAATATACTGCCCCTGCGCTATCCCCGAATAGGCACCGGACACGTCGGTCACGCAAAATATGAGATATCTCAGAGGATTCGCACTCGTTCCTCTGAGGGTAACAGAATATTTCTCTTTAAATCTGGTCCGTCCGTTCGAATCCGGATTCGATTCAAGTTAGAATGCAATGTCTCTCTTCAATTCGTGCAATTTCTGATCGGACGGTCCGGATCTAATCAGAAATATTCTGGTGATATTGATATGAATTCCACATTCCAGTCCGAATAGTTACGAAAAAGCCCTCTTCTCCCAAAATATCTGATACCTAGGGTTTTGCTTCTTCATAAGCCGCAAACTCAGAGAGAGAAGCATCGCTCGCATTTTTCCGAAATCTGAAATCGATTTAGAGGTAGATTCTTTCTCTTCTTCTATTAGTCTCTGATTGTTCTTGATTCTCCGATTGTTATAATTATTACTCTGACCACATTTAGCATAGCCTAAATTTCTGTTGGATCCTAGAGCAATGTAAAGATTTTTTTTTGTTTTTAATATTATATGCTAGTTCGTTTGAATTCTATGTTGAATTGATTGCCATTTTGTGTTCCTATAATCTATCTCAATGAAAAACTTACCAGTATGAACAGAGTTGTACATAGAAAAAAAGTGGCAAAAATATTTGATGCAGCAGCCCATCTTTTAACTGTATCTCAATCTGGTACTGAGATTCTTTCCATTTTAATATGATGATTTATTTCCATTTTAATATGGTGCTATTGTGTAGAAACTAGAAACCAACAAGATTTTATGGAGGTTTTTATCAAATTTCAGCCATTAAACCCTCACTCAATAGAGAGAAAATATAAAATAATTGGGCAAGTTTATGAAATTCCGTCTCAATTATAAATAAATTATTGTAGGATTTATTGCCTATTACCAGTAATGGAGCTTCGAGTGAAGGGTAAAAGGAACCATCGTGCGTACCTTTCTCATAATGCTCCACAAATTAATAATGCCTAAATTTCATGGAAACAGGAAGCCTCAACTTTTGTTCATCAGTGAAAAATTTAATGGCAGATATCCACATTAGAAATGCTCTTAATTTATTAGGGCTGTGTTTTTTCAGAATTTTTATTTATAGAAATTATATTAAAATAATATAGAGTTCCAGATGGATTACATGGGTACTTTGATTCGGTAGAAATAACTGAAATTGTTTTAAAATTCTGAAAGGTACGCACGTGCTAATTAAGAAGAAGCTAATTTTAATTATTCCCATTCTCGATAAAACACTAAATTTGAGTAAATTTTTATCTTGTATTTGTATAGGTTTATTGCATTGAATTTTGAGAGGAAAATTCTCAGTAGAGCCTGAATTAAACCTTAAAAGAGGCACAAACCAAATTATAATTAAGGGTCCTACAGAAAATTGAAATATTGTTTATCAGTACCAGTATAATTGCGTATGCTGGTACCATTGTGTTGCCGAAAAACAGAATCCTTTGTCGCAGTTCCAAATAATCAAAACACTTACCCAAGTGCTAATCAAGAAGTTTCTTCTAATTATCTGAATTCCCAATAAAGCACTAAAACCGAGTAAATTTTTTATCTTGTAGCTTGAAGTCATGGTCAAAGAAATTGAAAATCAAGAACAGGAATCGGAGTCAGAACCTGAATCAGAATCTGAAGGAGAGGATGAGAAATTATCAACTGAACCCTCGAAAAATGCAATATACAACTCGGAGGCCCTTTTGGAGAAAATCGAAGACATTGCTTGGCCAAAAAAAATCGATTGGATTCATAAGCTCACAATAAATCACCCACAAGCGGAGAAAGTTGACGTGGATGATGACCTGGCACGTGAGCTGGCGTTCTATACCCAAGCCCTAGACAGCACCAGAGTGGCGTTCTCGAAATTTCAGAAATTTGGCGAGCCGTTTCTTCGGCCACCAGATTACTATGCTGAGATGGTGAAATCTGATTCTCACATGTTGAAAATTAAAGATAAATTATTGTATGAGAAGAAAATGATCGAGGAGATGGAGGAGAGGAGAAAGATGAGAGAGAATAAGAAAATATCTAAACAGGTACAGCATGAGAAACTTAGAGAGAGAGAGAAGTCAAAGAAAGATGAGATCGAGTCGGTGAAGAAATGGAGGAAGCAAAGAGAGAGAGACGGGTATGTAAAGGGCGAAAAGGGGAATGATGAGGTTTTTGGGTTCGAAAAGGGAGACGATGTGTTTGATAAAGTGAGAAAGAAGAGGCCAGGTGTGGCACCTTTTGACAGGTCGGGTGGTAAGAACAAGGGTAAGGGTAGTGGTAAGGGTAGAGAGAGAAGGGATTCGAAATTTGGGTTTGGAGGAAGAAAGGCTTTGAAAAAGCAAAATACGGCTGAGACCACAAATGATTTTAGAGGGTTTCGCAAAGGAGGAGATACTGGTAGTAATAATAAGAAGAGGAAGAGGTTTTAATTTAAACTTTAGTTTTGAAATCAGAATTAGGTTATGTTTTGTTATGAATTAGAGAGAGATTTGATTGGATGTTGTGCCTGTAGTATGCATTTTTGTTATCTTTTATTTATCATGGATTAAGTTTTTACTGGAGCAGTTTATTTTCCTTTCTTCTTCTCAAATGAGGTTATCCTGGTTCTATGATATTGTCTGGTCTGGTACAGACATATACTGTACTGGTACGTATGGGACCTACCTGCAGGCATAGTAATAAGTTTCATGATGTTTAATATGGATATATTTTTTTTTAATAATGTAAACAATATATCAAAATGTTAATATTGTTAGAAAAAGTACTGCAAAAGAATAATAGGATTAGAGACTGGCTAAGCTCAAAACGTTTGCACCAAGCTCTTCGTGCAAACGTTTTGGTTCTCCTATTTGCAAAGTCCAAACGGTCGATCCAAACCGTTAAATATTTAATCCATATTAAAATGTGCTTGGAGACCAAATTTCACATTTTTTGGAATTTTTTTGCTATTTATTAAGCCACTTTGAAAGTTGCTGATTCGGGTGAACAGTAAAAACAGTGCAATAAAATTCTGGACCGTGTGATCAGCAACTTTCAAAGTGGCTTAATAAATAGTAAAAAAATTCCAAAAAATGTAAAATTTGGTCTCCAAGCACATTTCAATATGGAGAACAACTTGAACGGTTCGGATCGACCGTTTGAACTTTGAAAATCCGAAAACAATTCGTTTGCACCAAGGGCTTGGTGCAAACGTTTTGAGCTTAGCCACTCACATAGGATTATAGGAACATTATTTAAAAACTTTGCTAATTACTCTTTGCTGCATCTACTGATTTGGTTTTATTTGCTGCAGTTATCTTTTCAATTGTCTAGGGAAAATTACATTTACATAATAGACCTTTGTAAGTTAATTAAAACTGAAACAATCCACTTTAAAAACCTTTTGGTGAAAAGGTCTGGTAAATTGCTGACAAAATATTACCAAGTAAATTATAACAGAGATTGTGTGCTAATGTACAACAGCTGAAATTGTAAACATATTGAGTTTATGCTCATTTTCTCTCTATCTGTACTTTTTAAGTCTGGAATTGAAACTTAAACTTAGTTGCATAGAACACAAATTCCAGATCTCAAAATTCTGGGAGAAGTATTTTGACAGAGCAGTTTTTGCATGAGTCATATGCTGTGATGTTTTTATTATATTGTGTGCGGGCGCTCTGCGCTGCATGAATCAAGAACTGCTCTGTCAAAATCTTCACCCAAATTCTGTGTTTCAGAACTAGTTTTTTTTTTTTTTAAACTTAGCAGTGGCGTTTCAGAACTATCTTTAAAATGCTATTTTGTAAAATATGGATTGCTCTCATTCCAATTCCGTATAATGGATTTCTATTTGAGAAGGGATCAAATTACACCTTTTTTTGTGACACACTTTGACACCTATCATTTTCAAAGTCCAAATAGTCGATCCAAACCGTTCAACATGATGGATATATTAAAATGTGCTTGGAGATCAAATTTTACATTTGTTTGAATTTTTTTACTATTTATTAAGATGGTTACAAAATCGTTGTTTTCAGACCATTGAAAAACAGCGATTTTGTAACCATCTTAATAAATAGTAAAAAAATTCAAAAAAATTGTAAATTTTGATCTCCAAGCACATTTTAATATGGTGATCATGTTGAACAGTTAGGATTGACTGTTTGGATTTTGAAATCGCAAAATTGACCTATAAAAAAAACAGTGTCATGACGTGTCACCAAAAAAGATGTAATTGGATCCCTCCTCTTTCTATTTTGATCTTTTATTACAGAATGAAATAATTATAGAGCAAGCTGCACAAGGAATGGGACTCTTTTTTTTTTTTTTTGGGAGGATGAATGGATTGTCAAAATTAGAAGTTAAGGTATATTATTATTCTTTTTACCATAACTATGATATATATAAAAAAAAAAACATGTAAAAAATGTTTTTAAGTGGTTGGAGGCAACAATAATTGTTCTATATATCACTTGTGCATATCTGACTGTGATTATCAACAGAAAATATTTTGAAGTATATAATAATTGAAACAAAACAAAATTCTTTCAAAAAGCATTGTAGTTGATGACGGATTTATTGTTCTACCTCAAGTAAGCACAGGGGCGGAGCCAGAATTTTAAGTTATGGGGGTCAATAATGAATGGGAGTCAGTCATATAAAATTTTCATGCTACAAATGGAGGTCAATATTACCATATCTATAACATTTTATCCTATACTATATAGAAAATCATGTATAAGGGAGGCTAAACCCTAAACAAAAAATAAGGAAGAAATAAGTTGCAATTATAATTGCTTTATACATGTGTAGGTATAGGCGGATTTACCTCTTGACCTCTATTTTTTTTTTAAACTTTTATATATATATATATGATTTAGAGTAAAATATCATGGTACTGTGTAATTGACCCTCATTTTTTGAAGAAAATTTTTATATTTGACCCACATTCTCTGAAGGAAAAATTTATATGATTGACCTTCATATGTATTTGACCCCCATAATTCAAAAGTCTGGCTCCACCCCTGTGTTTAGGGGAACAAATACAATTTAAGGTTTTTATCATTCTAAAAAGTACTGACATATTTTTTGAAAATAGATTAATGACATAATTAAACTGCATCATCAAACTAATTTTCTACAGGTCCAAGAATATTAACAATTAATATATATATCTGGGTATGTATTCAATGTTCCAAGTAATTAATTAAGTTGTATGTTAAAATATTAACAATGAAAAAGTAACAAAATTAATTACAAATATACTTGCACAAGTAAATTTCAAAGTTTCAACTTAGAAGTAGAGAAAAACGTGCCGTGCCGTGACGTGACTAATATGCCGTGATTTTGATCTCGTGCTGTGTCGTGCCGTGACCAAAATGTCAAGGAATGGTCACGGCACGCGAATGATCACGTCACGTGAGTCACGCCGTGCCTAAACGTGCCGTGACCATACGTGGCTCGCATGACCATTTAATCATAATTTAGGTTAGTTTTATTCAAGATTTACCATTAAATCAATATCTAATGGTCCTAATTACACGTGACTCGCGTGATTATGTGCCGTGCCGTGTTGTGTCAAAGTTTCAAAAGATGAACACGGCAAGCAAATGGTCATAGCACGGGACACGCAAGTCACGGCACATAACTGACACGCGTGCCGTGACGTTCCATGACAGAGCCGGCTCTGCGTGCCATTTTTCCCACTCTAAGTACTTAGAAGTATATTTTAGTGCTATTTGACATGAGCGGGGCAACCTTTGAGATCCAACTCATATTATATTATCTCCCTAAACCCTCTGCCAAATTTTAGGTCTATTTATAATTTGTACAATCAGACTAGTTTGATCTAGTGGTTAAATTCTACGTAATAGTACTATTCGAGGATGAGAAAAAAACACCTATAATGAAATTGTTAATATTAATAGGCATTTAAAGTCACTGATCTTAAAAAAAAAAACCACCTTAAATAAATCATGGATTTGCCATGTCAGTAATATATCAAATATATACTTAAGAGCATCTACATCTCTGGTACTATGAGAGTTTCTAATTTGATGTGGCAGTTTCTAATCTAGTTTCAGGAATGTAAGGGAGTTTCTTATTTATAAACTATGCATGAAAGTTTCTTAATAAGAAACTGTTTATAAGCTCCACACTGGCCAAATTATTTCTCCTTATTAATTTATTGCTGACGTTGCTTAATAAAAACTTTAAAATTAATTTCAGGAACGTGAGAGTTAGAAACTTTAGAGACCTCAATTTGTAAAAAGTGGTTAACAGTTATTTAGAAACTCATTTGAGTTGCTGGGATCTAGATGCTCTAATATCTACATACATTAAAATTATAATAAAAAAAACTCATTTGAGTTGCTGAAATTAGATAATAATGCTTATTTTTGTACATCTTTCTTGAAGTCACAAACAAGACATCATCAAAAACTAATTAATGGATTGTCCTTTAATTCCTCTGTCAATGTTAACAGAGAAGATATATTACAATCATCAAACAGATATCACATTAAAAATTTATCAATTTCAGCTTGAAAAAAATATCTAGATCATAAGATATTAGCTCAAAATTGCCCATATTCTCAGTTCCTCATTGGCAGAAAAAACTAATGCTGGATGATTTAATTGAAACAAATTAATTAAATTAAATGATATGGACTACATATCAAATTCTAAATGCAAATTTGTGAAAATAATATAATCTGCTCAGATAATTCACTATGTGAAATTAGTAAAGACAATATATATATATAGAGGAGGGATCGGATTACTCTTTTTTTGACACACTTTGACACCTACTATTTTCGAAGTCCAAATAGTCGATCCAAACCATTCAACATGATGGACATATTAAAATGTGCTTGGAGATCAAATTTTACAGTTTTTTGAATTTTTTTACTATTTATTAAGATGGTTACAAAATCGTTGTTTTCAGACCATTGAAAAACAACAATTTTGTAACCATCTTAATAAATAGTAAAAAATTCAAAAAAAAATGTAAAATTTGATCTCCAAGCACATTTTAATATATCCATCATGTTGAACGGTTCGGATTGACTATTTGGACTTTGAAATCGCAAAATTGACCTATAAAAAAACAGTGTCAAGATGTGTCAAAAAAAAGAGTGTAATTGGATCCCTCCTCATATATATATTGCATGAATCTCGCATATCAAGTGGACTATAACTTTTAATCTACCCAAATCTGACAGGTATCATTTATTAATGACAGATCACAATATAATTATCTGAGCAATTATCTAGTGGATTGTAACTTCTAATCTTCCTATATGTATTTGGCAACATTTAAGGTGACATGCATGAATTGATTAAGGTTCTTAATTTGCCTTTCAAATTGCAAGCTATATTGATATGTTTAATTTATATGTTTATATAGGAAATTATCAAGTGTATCCGGATAAGATTTTTTTGAGCAGAAAATAATGTTTATTCATATATTAGAATCTGCAATTTCATATTATTTCTTGCACACACACACACACACATACTTTGAATTTAATCACCGTATGCATAGAAGAACAAGTTTGGTTCCAGAGGTAGCTTCTGAACACAAATTAAGTTTTCACACTTGTTAATTTTGGTATATAGAAAATGCATTTTCATTATATGCTTCTTGCTGACTTTCAATTTTAATCCCCTGATGCTTCAAAAAGCAAATTAGGTTAAATATTACATATTCTGAGAAATCCTGACACAGTATTAGAGATTGAAGGGATACTACCTGCATCATCATCACTACTTTTGTGTTGGTGCAATAATACATGAATGGATTATTATTTGGCAAGTTTAATATACTTTTTCATGCAAAGATCAAATTAGATCCGTGTTATATACATAGTGTGTCACAACCAGCATTTCTCTCTCCAAAAGTGTCAAATTGTAAATGAATTTCTACTGCATTGGGTACTTTTAACTTTTGTTATAAAAAAAGTTGGTGCTGAACAAAATTGTGATCTGATGTAACATCTAACAAATTGATTAATAAACCATATATAGTTGCCACAATTATTTGACAGGACTACAGACATTCATCAATGAAAAGGATGAAATTTAAGATAATTCAATCTCTTACATTTGTATAAATGTTGATTACCAGACATTAATATTTCATACTAAAACCCTTTAAATATATTGACTTGTCCCCTGTTTTGAAACTTGCACTATATCTCATTTTCCTGCTAGGTCCTTGAGCTCAGCCAAGAGAGAAGGGTAATTTTGCATCAACTTAATATACCCTTCAGTTAGCACTAGTGAAAACAAATTATCTTTATCAGCAACAAATCTGAGACAGTCTTTTTTGAGCTCACTACAGTTATGCTTCTCAGCTAATTCCAGAGTAGAAAGAACTGTGTCTAAAGAGATACTCTTAACTAACATATACTGGCATATAGCTTTTAACTTCTCCACTGCATAACGGTCAGCTGCTGCTAGCAAATGTTGAAGGAAGGTTGTAGATGAGATAGAATCTTCACAATCATCTAGTTTCTCAACAACCGATAATGAACCATTGTACATAAAATCAAGCATTGCCTTGAAAACTGAAGGAATCATCTCATTTATCTTTACACAATCTATATTAGATTCTGTCATCGAGCCAAAAAGTTCTGCTTCAAATACTGGTTATTGAGCCGCCAAGATTAATCTATGCGCAACAAAAATTTTGCCATCGACATTGAAAGAGACATCGATACGTTTATTCTCCTCCCTGAACTTTTGAAGGCCCTCGCGCAAAAAACCAATGGAACTAGTATTCCAACATGCTGCTCTACATGATTCATCTTTTATAGAAATTTTAACATTGAGTATAAAATAACTATCTTTGACGAATATTTTCTCTAATTCAGACCGAACACAAAACTTCGGAAAACCCCAGTTGAATTTACATGATGTAAATGTGTGTGATGCCTCTTTCGTAGCAATTGATGAAAGAGTTCCATACTTGTCCATCAGCCCAAATTCAAATGTTACTCTAACATCAACATATTCTCTTTGCATCCCTAGATAGATAGACACATATGTTCCATTGTTTTTCTTCTCATAGCCTTGAGGGTAGTACTCAATAGTCCAATCATGTTCACCGACTCGGAATTTCGGGGAAATGATCCCCTCACCAATGCCCATGTCATTAGTTTTTGAGCGGTCGATTTTGAACTGATAACATCCTGTAGCCACCATGCTTAAAGATTCCATGACTTGAAAACAAAAAAAAAGGCAAAATGTGAGGTATATATATCACACATATTATCCACTGCTTATATAAGCAAATTGTAACCTTTAGCTATCCCTAATCACACTAATTAACTTTAAGTACAATGTAACTAATATTATCTTTTCAGATTCCCTATGTGAAATCTAATAAAGACATTGCATATATTCTGCGTTCATCAAGTAGACTAACTTTTAATCTTCCCAGAAACAGTACCAGGTAGCATTTAATGATGATAGATTGAAAATTATTTGAGCAATTATTTAGTGGATTGTAGCTTTTAATCTTCCTGTATTCATTTGGTATGGGATAAATATAAAGTGTATCTGGATCAGATTTAATTCAAATTTTATTGTAATAACTATCCAGTGATTATTAATTGTTTCATTTTTCTTTCAAAATTTTGATGCGTGCTTAGATCCCGCTGAATCAAATTATATTGTAAAATAATATATTAAAAAAATAACAAAATCTGAAATGCAAAAAAGAAAAAGAAAAAAATGCCCACTACCGTTGGCAATGCCAGCGGTAGTCTATGAAATCTACTACCGGCAATGCGGAAATAAATCTGCTGCGATTCCAATCCCAACTGTTCACATGTTTCGAGATTCGTGCACACAAACTGACTTCTCAAAAGAATTCTGGGTTTCATCGTTTGAATGGTTGGGATTAGAATCATAGGACCCTGCGATCCCTTAGAATCGCAGCAGATTTGATTCCCTGGCAATGCTAACGGAAAGGACATTTTTTGATTTTTTTTGTAAACTAAGGGCATGTTTGAAATTTCACTTTTATTGAGAAATATGAATAAAAATTTCGGCAAGTTTTAGGTTCATCCATCTTGAAAACTGGAAAGCAAAGAACCTTAATCGGTTCATGATGCATCTCATTTTAAATGTTGCCAAATGGATATATAGGGAATACTAAAAGTTAAAACCCACTAAATAAATGCTCAGATAATTTGTTACCTGGTGGTTCTGGGAAGATTAAAAGTTACAGTCAACTTGATAAGCGCCGCTGGATGAATATGTAATTACTGTCTTCTTTAAATTCACACAGGAATATGAGGAGATCATATTAGTTGCATGAGGAGAGTTCTAATACATCATGTCTTTTATATTTCATTATATCTCATATGTTATATTTTCATTTTCAAAATTCATATCATCTATCTGAATCTCTGAACATGATATCCATACTAAATTATGTTTGGGATGAAATTTTATAATTTTTGGAATGTTTTTACTATTTTTTAAGATGGGTAAAAAATTACTGTTTTTGAACGGTCCGGAAACAGTGATTTTGTATCTATCTTAAAAAATAGTAAAAAAAAAATTCCAAAAATTATAAAATTTTATCTCCAAACATATTTTAGTATGAATATCATGTTGAGCAGTTCGGATCGACAGTTTGGACTTTGGAAACGAAAATATAAAATATAAAGTATGATGAAATATGAAAGGTATGAGGTATTGGAACTTCGCTCTAGTTGCATTGGACTTGGAGTTAGTACGAAATGTTAATGCAGGTAATTGTCATATATATACAGATGTAAGAAATTGTATGGTCTTAAATTTCATATTTTTTTATTTATTCCTTCTTTTGGATGAATGTTTGTAGTCTTTTTAAATTGGCAATTAATTAAATTAAAATAGAAACTATTCATTATTGAATAGTGAATACAATATCAAGAGATAGATAGTTCCCATATATACACAGATGATCACATAATATAGTAATTTATTTCATGCATTGACTGACTGAGATAGATAGTTCCCATATATACACAGAAGAAGCAATCCATGAAAACAATATTGAATGCATCAGTTTTATTCATCCAACAAAAAAACTAAACAATTGTGTACCAGTAACATTATAGTCAATTGTAATATGTTCCAGTCTACTGTTCTTCTATTGACTCTTTTTTTAGTTAGTTTGAGTTTTTCCTTAATTTTATATCCTTCGTAGTTTACAATTACAATACTACAGCATGACTGTACCACTTTATTCAGGTACTTATTTTCATAAATCAGTGAATGTGGCAAATTTTGCTGACAAGCGCATTCCAGATCAAATAAAAATGATCAAAGGAATAACATTGCAATCTTCTCTTCTCTCTTTTCGTTCACTCATATTTTCCTTCTCTAATTACAGATAACCAAATCAATCTTTCTATGAAGGTTAAAATAAACGGTTCGGATCTCATTCTACCAGGTCAGGTACTAGACTGGATTTGAATTCGCGAGTACATAGGTGTGTGGGATCATTCCTTTCCTCTCTATCTGGATAGAGAAGTTTCGTTTTGGACAAATTTTAAGTCATCTCTTGGAAACAAACTCAGACTATACCAGTAAAGATATTGACAGAGCTGGTTTGGCTTCATACAGTGTATGAATAATAGAGTTAAAATGAAAAAGTATATGACTAATATGTTGTATGAAGTCAAACCAGCTCTGTCAATATCTTTGTCCAGACTATAACACATATGACAACTACTCTTTGAACGATTTCAAATAGTGAAACAACTATTTTTGTTAAGGAATTAAGAGATCAGATAGAACGACTAAAAACTTTTCAACCTATTTTCGTATCCAGTATAAGTGCTGATTTTAAATTTTAAATAACATGCTTTAGTTATTAAGTTAGACGTGATTTCCGCAGTGAAAATATTATTATTTTGGAAAAAATTTAAATTTGAAAGTATATACATAATATAATGGAAAAAAATCTCAAATTAGTTTGTTAAGAATGTTACTAACTTTTATTTTTTGCTATGATAGTTGAGGATATTTATTTGTTCTTAACAGGGTTTTAAAGACGGTTTATATCCTCTGTTCATCAGAAAAGATTGAAAGGAATTGAAAGACGCCCATCTGTTTGAATTCAATCAATTTTTGTGCAAAACTGAACTGTAGAATCAGTCAAACTAGTTTTGGATGCACAACTATTCTTTGGTTTGTTGAAGTGAGAGAAGTGGATATGCCCCCAATTTTATTACGAAACCAAAATTGTTCTGCTGGGCAGTACCAAACTTTTGAAAATTATTGGTAAAAATAGGCTATTTGAACAAACCAAACTAGTTTTGGATGCACAACTGTTCTGTTGGGCAGTACCAACTATTCTTTGGTGTTTTGATGGTGAAATAGGCTATTTCAAAATTATTGGTAAAAATCATGGGAACAAAGCCAGCAAAAGCAAATCTAACTACAATTTGTTACGTATTATAAGAGCAAGAATGAAGAACTTACCAGTACTTAATAGGAGCTAGATAATCTACTGTAAACTGAAACCACCATACTACACTTGTTAGTTTAATTATCATTTAGATGACAGGAATAAAAATAAACCATTATTAGTAAAGGTATGGCATATTGGAATATTTTTTTATGCTCATACCTTCCTTGTTACTAATTGAAGATGTATATAAAGTAACCTTCTCAAAAAGATACAGAGAATTTTATGATCCTTTTCCTTGTCCACTTGCTGTTGCATCTTATTCTGTACCGTTTGTGGGTAACAAAAGCATCTGATTCCACTCTGTAACTGCCAGAACCTGTTCAGTTCTGGTTATTGTTGAATCGTATGGTTTGATCTCAGTTAATTCAGTTTCAATTGAGTGTTACACATGAATAATTAATACAAACTTAAATTAAAATAAAGAATTCACTTTGTACTCTTATGGTGCAGAATAGAGTGGGAAAAATGGCACAGCGGAGCCGGCTCAGTCACGCAACGGCACGGAACGGTACGGCACGTGTGTCAGTTACGTGTCGTGACTCGCGTGTCCCGTGACGTGACCATTTGCGTGCCGTGTTCATCTTTTGAAAATTTGTCACGGCACATGAAAGATTTAGTCATTGTACGGCACGGCACGTAGTCACGTGTAATTAGGACCATTAGATATTGATTTAATGGTGAATCTCGAATAAACTAACCTACATTATAATTAAATGGTCACGCGAGTTATGCGAGTCATGTATGATCACGGCACGTTTAGGCATGGCGTGACCATTCGTGTGCCGTGACCACCCCTTAACATTTTGGTCACGGCACGACACGTGAAAAATTAACTTAGGCACGGCACGGTACGAGATCAAAGTCACCGGTGTGTTAGTCACAACACGGCACGTTTTTTCCACTGTAGTGCATATCGTATCCAGTACTGGTACCATTAAAAACAATATCTCTCGGTGCTTTTTTCTTTCTTATATATGCTGGTGAGTAGAACTAGCGTGTTCTTAAGCTCACCAAGTCTCTTTGTGAGCTTAATTCAAAAAATCTGAATTGACTTCAAATGATGCATCCAAACCATTGAAACCGATTTACTTCACGAGTGATACATTTATATGTCAAATTTATAAATTTTCGAATTAATTTATTATAAAGTTAAGCAGTGAAAAAAAAAAGGTTTATAAGTTAATTTTAATGTGTTCATTTTTCATTATTTTTGACCACTTGACTTTATATTAAATTAGTTTCAAAATTTATAAATTTGACATGTAAACTCCTCACTCCTGAAGTAGATCGGTTTCAACGGTTTGGATGCGTCACTTGAAACCAATCCGATAGGTTTTTGAGTTAAGCTCACAAAGAGGCTTGATGAGCTTAAGAACAAGGGGTATTGTAGGCAATGCGTATGCCCACAAAAATAGAGATGTTCATTGGATCTAGTTTATTTGTTTTTCAACCAAATCGACAACTTTTGAATTAAATAATTGAGTTCGGTTAAATTTTTGAATTACTTCAATTTTTTATATTGACACACATGAGGCAAATTAAGAAATATTGAAACATTATAACCCTCCTAGTTTTCTTTTTTCTTTTTATATATAAGATTATATATGTTATCAATTATTCACAAGTTATTTTAAACTACTAATAATTTTAAAATGATAATTTTTAAACCCAACTCATTTCGTATTTATTGACACTCCAATTATATAGTATAGTTTTAGAACTCCAAGTTTTTTAAGAGCAGGGTTAAAATGTCTTGTATTTTTTATGTATAATTTGTGTTTCACATTTTTATTTTTATTTTCAAAATCTAAATAGTAGATTCGAACCACTCAACATAATCTCTGTATTAAAATGTGCTTGGAGACTAAATTATATAGTTTTTCTAAAAAAATTTTACTATTTTTTTAGATAAGTACAAAATCATCTAAAAAAGTAATATTGTACCTATCTAAAAATAATAATATTTGGTCTCGAAACATATTTTAATTTGAAAATCATGTTGAGCAGTTAAGATTGACTATTTGGACATTTAAAACTGATATAAGAATGTGATGCACGGATGAGGTATGAAAGAAAATTTGAACCCTACTCTAATATTTATAAAAAAAAATATCCAAATTTTAAACATAAAGATAAAAAGTATTGTTGTTAATCACTAATCAAAGTCTAGTAAAGAATCAAAATATTAATATTTTTGTAAAATAAATATCAAATTCTGTAGTTTTTGTTAATAAAACAGAATAAATTATGTATTGTTAAACTCCAAAATATTTTGAAAAAAAAGTGCTGAAAAAGATTACAAGGATGTATTACGGATATTCGCTTGAAATTTTAAGAAATAGATATGTACAAAAATCAATTATTATTATTATAATTGCTTTATTTTAGAGCATCTACATCTCATCATTTGTAAGATAATCATAAATACTAATATGAGAATTATAAATTTAATTGCAGTAATGCGGAGTAATTTATAATTTAATAATCTTACAAAATCAATTATATTGTTAAGAATGTCACACCATCTTACAATTAGTTTGCAATTGACTATTGCAACAATTTATAAAATTGCTAAACAAATTAAATAAAATTAATCTTAAAATAATATAACATTATTAATTGAAAAATAGTTACGAAACTTATTGAAGTGACAAAAAAATATCTTTTATAATCACATGATGAAAATGCTGACAAATAAATTATTCAGATTCGGTTCGGCGGGATAAAAAATTTGTGATTTGAGAATAATTCGGGTTTAATTCGGGAATGATTCGGTCCCACAAGGGAGCAAAAAAAGAAAAAGAAAATTTCGCATTTTATTCACGAATAATTCGTAAAAAACGTTTTATTCGCGAATAATTCGTAAAATATGTTTCTCGTGTTTTATTCGTTGTTCGGTTCGAAAACGTCAAAAAAACATTTTATTTGCAAATTTAACATTACAACTTACAAATCTGATGACTATGGTTAGTATTACTTTGATAACATTACAACTTACAAATGTTCATTTCATAGGACAAGTAGAGAGTTTAACAGAGCAGGTTTAGCTTCATGCAGCGCATGGACTATATTTTAAAAACAGTGTTGCATAAGATTCATGCGCTGCATGAAGTCTACATTGCTCTGTTAAAATATTAGCCGGCTAAGACCGCTAGGTCAAACAGAATATTTCTCTTTAAATCTGGTCCGTCCGTTCGAATCCGGATTCGATTCAAGGAATCAAGTTAATTTCTGATCGGACGGTCCGGATCTAACCAGAAATATTCTGGTGATATTGATATGAATTCCACATTCCAGTCCGAATAGTTACGAAAATGCCCTCGTCTACCAAAATATCTGATACCTAGGGTTTTGCTTCTTCATAAGCCGCAAACTCAGAGAGAGAAGCATCGCTCGCATTTTTCCGAAATCTGAAATCGATTTAAGGGTAGATTCTTTCTCTTCTTCTATTAGTCTCTGATTGTTCTTGATTCTCCGATTGTTTCGTGTTTACTTACCTTAGTGTTAGTGTTGATCGTCGAGGCAGATCTACTTTTTGTGTATTACTTAATTCTGACCTTGAATCTTTTGATATTTGCAGAGTAGAGAAAGTTGAGAAATGTCTGATGGAGAAGAATACCAGGTCTTTATAGGGAATCTTTCTTGGACTACAACAGATCGAAGTCTAGAGGATGCGTTTGGCAAATTTGGCAAAATTGCTGATGCAAAGGTATTATACAATGTTCCCCTCTTTCATTATATCCTTTTATCTTCTTTTAATTATGAACTGTATTTTTTTAGCCTAAATATTATAGTAACATAGATATATGAGTGTGGCTAAGCATATTAGGGCATATGCTTACAGGTCAAATTTAAAAATTTCATATTCAAAATGTTGAGTTAAGTAGCTTATTATATTGGTAATATATTAAACTTGTAGAATACCAACTTTTACTATTTTTAGAATTTCTTTACTATATTTTTATGATTTTTGAAAGATGACCCTTTTTGACATGCCAATAATGCATCAATATATGCACAAAATCTTCATTTTTTTACTGCTTACTTGATATGAAATAAATTCATAAAATTTAAAATTTTATATGTAAACAAAACTCTCAAGAAGGAGATCGGTTTGAATGGTTTGGGTTTGTCATCTGGAATTTAAAAACAGATATATGACTTATAAGCATATGCCTTGATATGCTTATGTAAGTAGCGTAGCCGGACTCTAGAACTGTCAGCCTAATTTCTATATGATTTGTTCTTGCCATGTATAACTTGCCTTAGATTTTCATTTCATGAATCTATTTCTCCGTTTACAGAGGTTATAATTATTACTCTGACCACATTTAGCATAACCTAAATTTCTTGTTGGATCCTAGAGCAATGTCAAGATTTTTGTTTTGTTTTAATATTATATAATAACAAATAAATACCTATGCATTTATGCTAGTTCGTCTGAATTCTATGTTCAATTGATTGCCATTTTGTGTACCTATAATCTATCTCAATGAAAAACTTACGAGTATGAACAGAGTTGTACATATGAAAAAAGTGGCAAAAATATTTGATGCAGCTGCCCATCTTTTAACTGTATCTCAATCTGGTACTTTAATATGATGATTTATTTGTTTGTCTCAGGTGGTACTTGACAAATATTCAGGCCGGTCCCGTGGTTTTGGGTTTGTCACATTTGACGAAAAGGATGCCATGGAGGAAGCAATAGAGAAAATGAATGGCAATGATTTAGACGGCCGTTCCATAACTGTTGACCGGGCCCAGGCAGGTGGTGGTGGAGGCGGTGGTGGCAGGGACCGTGACCGTGACTATGACCGTGGGGACCGCCGTGGCGGAGGCGGCAGAGACCGTGGATATGGCGGTGGCGGTGGTGGTGGAGGTGGTAGAAGTGGAGGTGGTGGTGATTGTTTCAAGTGCGGTAAACCAGGCCATTTTGCTAGAGAGTGCCCTTCTGGTGATGGTGGTGACAGATATGGTAGCGATAGGTAAAGTGATTATTTCAATTTTATGTACTTTTAAAATATAAATACAATTAAGCTATGCATTAGATCACATTTCCACAATTAAGAACATCCAGTCTGATGGTACCGGCAATCCAATTTTATTAGACATGAAATTAGAAGTCTACAATTGAAATATAAAAAGGTGAATTTGTTTGCAACCTTGTATTTCTTGACAAATTATTTTTAAGTATTTATTTTTGGTATTGGTGTTTGTTCAGATTTGTTACTGGGAAAAAGGATTTTGTTTTGTTTCAAGCTAATTTTATGTACTTGTTTGTGGTACAGTGACAGCAAATTTACAGAAATTGGTCACTTAAAAATTGTAAAATCCAATATAGTCATACATTAGTTCACATTTCCAATTTTAATAAAAATGAAATGTAAATTCTACGAAAATTGAAATAGAAAATGGCGAATTTACTTGCAACCTTTTATATCTTTTCATTCACCGAGTTGAGTTATCTTTGATTCTAAATAAAGCTGGTGTTCTTGACAAAATGTTATTTAGGTATGGAGGAGGTGGTGGTGGTGGTGGTGGCAGGTATGGATCAGACCGTGATGGCGGGGACCGCTACTCTGGACGTAGTAGGGATGGTGGTGGGTCCCGCAGCGGCGGTGGCCGCGATCGCTCAGCCCCATATGATCGGCCCAGATAAGAACCCGGGCCTTCTTGTATCAGTTTGATGTGATGAACCCTCATTTCATCAATGAATCAAGGTATGAATATGAACAATGTTAGTTATTTATGGCTGTGACGGTACTGGTATTATTTAGAGATTTAGTTTCTCTATGGTGTTAAAACAATGTTTAGTTAAATCTAGTATGTGATGCTTTTTTGTTCTGTATGCAGCCAAGGTGCCTTGTTCACCAAGGCCTTTGTATGTGTGGTAAAATGGAAAAATGTTGCTCTCTTGATACTAGTTCTCTCTGGATTTTGGTGCAAAATGGAAAAATGTTGCTCTTGTAAAAAAATGTTCCTTTTGTTTGCTCGCGATCCTTTAATATGGTGTTTCTGTTACTTTTCGGCTCTCTGCAATTCATGTGTGTATACTTGTCTTCTCGGGTACAACTTGGGTATGCAATTGCTTTTCCGTTTAAGGAAGTGGCCGAGCAACTGAGCTTCTTGTGTGCAACTCAGATTTGTGATTCGTTAGTAAGAGATGTAGAATCATTAATGCTCGTTTTATGATATGTTAGCGGTTTGAAGCGGGTAAAATATTAGATCATCTTTTTTCTTGTCATATTATTTTTAATTAGGATATTTAGTATTGATTGGTTTTTTGTCATTTTTGTCCTTAAAAAATATACACTTTACCAAATGGGTTTATTTTTTGCTCTATCGGTTAATTGGGAGAGATGTTGCCTTTAACAAGCAATGATATGCCTCTTTTGGAAGGTTTCTCCATTCATTAATTCAAATCCTCTATAGAGAGTGCATCTTTCATCAGATGGTCCATTTTGTCCCTGTGTTTGTTGTTCTGAGATGAGTTAGTGTCCGAACTGTTAGACTAAAAAGAGTTTAAACAAAGGTGAGAAAGAGGTACCTCAAATTGAGGATTTGAATTAATTGATAGGCTAAAAGGGTTTTTACAAAGGTGCCACTGAGGTACCTCAAATTTTGAGTTTGGATCTGGACCGTCCGATCAGAATTTGGGCCAATCAGTCCTGAGGTCGGATGGTCCAGATCTGAACTCAAAATTATTTGAGTTACCTTTAGGTGGAATGAATTCCCTCAAGGTCTAGTAGGTTTCTCATTTTTTATAATCTGAAATGCTGAATAAAATTTTGACCCTTTTATTACATATTAATTTTTGTTATAGTTTCTTTTGTTAAAACAAAATTACAAAAAATAATCATGGAGGACATTTGGTTTAGATTTCTAATCTGAAATTATGAACAACAATTTTATGCCCTTTATTACAAATTAAATTGTGTAGTTTTAGGCTAGGCTACTGTTGTTCTGTTGTGTTTCTGTTTTCAACTTAAAATTATTATTTTATAGTTTGTTTCTTTTTGGGATGTACCAGAACGTAGTTTGTATTTTGTACTGGTAATTTAACTGTTATATTGTGGTTTCTTTGTCTATGTTTCCAGTATGCAATTTATATTTTCTAATTAATCCATCATATATTGCACCGAAAGGCATGTCATGCTTATCTATTATCTAAAATTAAAATTTAATCTTGAAGTAGTGATTGTAGAAATGTTGCATCTAGCTACAGTTCGCAGGTGTTCTATAGAGTGCATGGCACAGAAAATCTGAAACTCTGTCCGTTTTTGAGAAAATCTTAATCAATTGTTTGTTATTTTTTTAGTGCAAGAATTATAGTACTTGCCCTTGATTTGTGTATGTATGATTTAAATTGTACATGGCTTGTATAATAATTGTGAAATGAAATCGAACTGTTTCAGTTTGTAAAAATATAGAAACTAGCAAACTAAATTATTTTTGAACTACAATGAATAAATAATATGTAGACAAATTTTATACAACCGTTTCAATGCTTTTCCTTTTCGATTCAGACATTTAAACTAGTTTATGAGGTATTCCTTTTCAAAATAAATTAATGAACATTTACTTTGCCTTGATATGGAAAATCTTTAGAACTAATTCAGTGACTGAGACATTATTTTTATATTGGAAATAGATAATTAGTCTAGTCCTGATCGGATTGACTGGTTTTTTTTATTAATACCCTTAAAAAAAAAGCAAAATATTAAATCTGTCTTCGGTTTTTTTTTTTTTTTAAATTACCCTAACTGCTCCCTTGTTTGCTTATTAATACCGAGCGTGGGGCTGTTTTCTTGGGATAGTAGACCACCTCCTTGTTGGGTAGTTTGTAGGGGTGCAAACGGGTCCGAAATTACCCGTCCGAATCCGGATCCGTATCCGATTTTTTGCGGATTCGGATATTCGGATACGGATAGTTGCGGATTCGGATGCGGATACGGATATTTTTTTATGCGGATTCGGATACGGATACGGTTTGAGTTTTGGAATCGGATACGGATAATTATCCGGATCCGTATAATTTAGTATTTTGGATATCCGTGCATTGCTTTGCTGGGGTTTCTAGAAGGCTTGTAGATTTTGATTTTGTGCTTCAAAATTATTACTATGTATTTTTGTACCAAGGCATCATGAAAGGGCAAATTGTTGGGCATGATTAAAGTATGAGCACTGGCTCACGCCTCTCCATTATTTTTTAACGTTCAAGAAAATTAAAATATTGGGTTTTGAATTTTTTAAGAAGGTAAATAAATTTTTTAAAGTCTTATTTCTATCACATTAGCATCTGTATTGGAACTTATTTTATTTCTAAAAGTACACGTGGTATTTCTAATCTAATTTTTCGGATCTAATTTATAATCTAATTTTTTCTTTCTAATTAGATATATATTTCGTAATGACGTAACAAGTTAATTAGATATATATTTTGAATTAGAAATCCGAATTATATCCATATCCGTATTCGTATCCGAAAATATCCGATCCGTATCTGTATCCGTTTACTATCCGATCCATATCCGTATCCGATTAGTATCCGATCCGTATCCGTATCCGAAAAAAAAATACGGATACGGATATGGGTTGAGCACTATCCGATCCGTATCCGATCCGTTTGCACCCCTAGTAGTTTGCTAGGATAGTGGACCGCCCCACAGGGGGCGGTTAGGGTAATTTAAAAAAAAAACAAGGGCAGATTTGATATTTTACTTTTTTTTAGGGTATTAATAAAAAAATAGGTTGGATTGAGACATCAATTTTCAGTCTCAATATTGGGGATTTTTATAGGTGAGTCCAGATCCACTGAGGTACCTCAAATTTTGAGTTTGGATCTGGACTGTCTGATCAGAATCCGGCTTTCTTTACCAGTTACTTGTAACCCCAACAACATAGGGGATTTATTTTCTAATCACAAGTGCCACCCCTCGTGTCAAAGCCCCATACTTCTAGGGGTGTAAACGGAGCCGGATTATCCGAAGGATATCCGCTCCGAATCCGTTTATTATCCGAATCCGAATTAAACGGATCTGGATACTTCCGGATACGGATCCGGATAATTATCAAATATTCACAGAATATCCGGATCCGGATTCGGATACGGATAGTAAGTTTTAAACGGAGCGGATATCCGAACCATCCGGAACATGATCGGACCCGGACCCGCTAGACTGAGGCGGACCCGTTTCTCCATTTGCTGAGGCGAACCCGGACCCGCTAGACTGAGGCGGACCCGTTTCTCCATTTGCTGAGCCGAACCCGGACCCGCTAGACTGAGGCGGACCCGTTTCTCCATTTGCTGAGGCGAGAACCCGGACCCGCTAGACTGAGGCGGACCCATTTCTCCATTTGCTGAGGCGAACCCGGACCCGCTAGACTGAGGCGGACCCGTTAGGTAGAAACTCAAAGCTAAACTAAATTGCTACTGCTGGGATTCGAACCCTTGCCCTCTATTATCAAGACTTAGCATCAAACCACTACACCACTTTGTCTTTTGTTACCATTCTATTATTTTGTATATATAATATATCAATAGATCATCTCCCATCTCTCCAACATTATAATTAATATTTATATTTAATTCTTTTTATTAATATTTGTATCTTAAAAGTTCATATACCTCAATTATTCGTCTTGTATTCATATTCGAATTCGTATCCGTAAATTATCCGCTTCGTATCCGTATCCGTTTTAGGTGGATTTGGTTTTGAATTTTGATATCAGTTTACTATCCGTATCCGTATTCGTATCCGCTCATTATCCGACGGATGTGGATATGGTATCAGCATTATCCGCTCCGTATCCGCTCCGTTTTCACCCCTACATACTTCTCAAGTTATTTAGCTTTGCATCTATGGTGAATATATTCTGATATATAGCTGATTCTTATTAATGCACTGATAAAAGTTCCTGTTGTTGGGTTTGGTGAGCTGAGACGGAAAATCAAAGTTTTTTTTTTTTTTTTGAAATCTTGTTAGCGACTGACAAGTGTATCAAAGAATTGAGAAATCTCCTTTGAAAGATTGAAGAGTCTGAGGTTCCTGTTTGCTATTTTTTATTGCACATTTTCTTACTTTTTATTTAGGATTTGTTTGGCATTTACTGTTCACGTGGGAAAAAAAAAATTCACTCAAAGTGAATTTTTTTTTCCCACGTGAACAGTAAATGCCGATTCAAAAATTTTGCTTTCCTATGTTCATTTCTCAGCTCACTATGCAGCCGAACAGGCCCTTAATGTTTGAGAACTTTAGATGGTAGCTTATTTGCAAAGAAAGTATGTAACAGTAAGAAAACCCAAAATGGTATTCCGATTGGAATTCATATCCTCTGCATTAACTCAAAAGAGAATCTTTTGAGTTAATGAATCTTAACTGTCCAATTTGTTTCAAAATTCGTGCAAACTAGATCTGCACTAATATTAAAAGACCCTTATGTTATAGACACGAGCTGAATTGGCTCCGTTTAAAATCAGACGGTTGAAATTCATTAACTCAAAAGATTCCATTTTGAGTTAATGCAGAGGATATTGGCACCAAATGCCATGAATCCTGAAAAGAAAAATAAAATAAGAAAGTAATCTTTAATTCTAACGATAATCCTCCTGTAATCCTGGCCATTGGCTAACTGCTGTTCTTTTTCCAAACTCAAAATTTGAGGTACCTCATTCTCACCTTTGTTAAAACTCTTTTAGCCTATCAATTAAAATTCCACACTACTTGTCTCAGATCAACAACTTGAGGTCGATATGGAACAACAAAATCAGTGATCAAATGGACCATCTGATGAAAAATGCAATCTATAGAGGATCTGAATTAATGATTGGAGAAGCCTCCCAAAAGTGGCATCTAGGCATGTAAAAGGCAACACCTTTCCAAATAAAACCAATGGAAGCTCTTGATTCAGGGAGCAATTGAATAAACCCATTTGGTAAAGTGTATATCTTAACAGGCCTAATAAACCAAGCCTCCTGCCAAAATGACAAAAAACCAATCAATACTAAATATCCTAATTAAAAATAATATGACAAGGAAAACAATGATCATTAATGAATCTACATCTCTTACTAAAGAATCACAAATCTGACTTGCACATGAGAACCTCAGTTGCCTGGCCATTTTGTGTACCCAGGTTGTACCCGAGAAGACGAACATACTAAGGACCGGACAAGTATCCTCCCAGGTATCGTAAAAGATTCCCCTCACTTTACAGTTTGAAATTAACTCTCAGTCGCTTTGAGATTCGGGCTAGCGCAAGGGGCAGTATTATTGGGCATTGAGATTCGTGCCAAGTTAAAAAGAACAGTTCAGATCCACTAATTCTAAAAGATTCCCTATTACGCCCACCACCATCCCTGCTACGGCCAGAGTAGCGGTCCCCGCCACCACCACCTCCATACCTAAATATCAGTATGTCAAGAACACCAGCATAGAGAACTCACTCAGTGAATGAAAGAAATACAAGGTTGCAAATAAAATTCACATTTTTCTTTTTAAATTTTTGTAGAATTTTCATTTCATTTCTCATAAAATTGGATTGCCGGTACCATAAGACTGGATGTTTTTAATTGTGGAAATGTGATCTAACTTATAACCAAATTGGATTTTACTTTTTAAGTAATCAATTTCTGTTAATTGCTGTTAGTGTACAACAATGAAGTACATAAAATTAGCATCAAACAAAACAAATCGCTTTCCCAGTAGCAAATCTGAACAAACCCCAATACCAAAAATAATCACTTACCTATTGCTGCCAAATATGTTGCCACCGATTACCTATCGCCAAATCTGTTGCGGCGAAATCTGTCGCTGCCAAATATGTCGCCGCCAAATCTGCCGCCGCCATCACCAGAAGGGCACTCTCGTGCAAAGTGGCCTGGTTTACCACACTTGAAACAATCACCGCCACCGCCACCTCCACCTCCGCTTCTACCTCCACCGCCCCCGCCACCTCCGCTTCTACCTCCACCGCCACCGCCACCTCCGGTTCTACCTCCACCGCCACCGCCACCTCCGGTTCTACCTCCACTGCCCCCGTCACCTCCGCTTCTACCTCCACCGCCGCCTCTATATCCACGGGGCCCACCACGGCGGTCCCTACGGTCATAGTCACGGTCTCTGCATCAAATTCTTTTGCCACTTTTTTCCTATGTACAACTCTGTGCATGCTGGTAAGCTTTTCATTGTACACAAAATGGCAATCAATTCAACATAGAATTCAGACTAAGTAGCATAAATGCATAGGTATAATTTGTTATTATAAAATGTTAACAATCAGAAGAATTCTCAACAGGAAGTACGTAACATTGCTCTAGCATCAACCAAGAAATTTAGGCTCCAAATGTGGTCAGAGTAATAATTATAACCTCTCTAAACAGAGAAATAGATTAATGAAATGAAAATTGAAGGCTAGTTATACATGGCATGAACAGGCTGACAGTTATATATATATGTGTGTTAATATAATATTTAGGCTAAAAAAATACAGTTCATAATTAAAAGAAGATACCTTTGCATCTGCAATTTTGCAAAATTTGACAAATGCATCCTCTAGACTTTGATCTGTTTAGTCAAAGAAAAATTCCCAATAAAGACCTGGTATTTTTCTCCATCTGACATTTTGCAACTTTCTATACTCTGCAAATATCATAAGACTCAAGGTCAGAATTAAGGGTATGCTTGATTGCAAAACAAGAATAGTTAGAATAACTCTTTTGCTGTTTGTCTTATTAGAATAGCTAAATCCAACTTTTTGCAAGAATAGACTATTCTAATAAGACAAACAAGTTGAGTTTCCTATTCTAGCTATTCAAACACAACCAAATACATAATAGGCTATTCCAAATAGTTTTAACCCCAAGAATAGCCTATTCTCAACTCAACCAAACATACCCTAATATAATAAGCCTTTTACATACTACTCCTAAAAAAGGTCAATTTAAGGCAATCATCCTTTTACAGCATTAGTTTAGAAAAAGTTAGATCATCAGATGCTTTGATAGTAAAACCTCGCTAATCGAACGCCTCCAACTGGAAATGATGCCCATTCAAACGCCCCGACTTCAATAATTACAAACAGAAAAGTTTTGATCTATCTTTAGTTGCTTTTTAGGTATATAATTGTGTGACCTTGTTGGTTCTCTTGCTATTGTGATAGAGATGGATTAAGAAAGTATTACGGCAAATTGGGTATAATAATTAATGTTTATAATATAACTACTTGCTGATGGATTTTGTTCTCTGATAACTGAGTACATGCTGATGGATTTCGTTAGGTTGTTTGATTTCAAAATGAACAATGCTCTGTAATAGTTTATTTTTGGACAACATAAAATCATAAAATTTTACATAAAATCATCTCACATAAAACATAACATGATTAATAGTTCTGACTCAACATGTTTAGATTTAAATTTTAATTGTAAATTAAAAATAAGATTATAATATTGTATGGCACAAATAAATTATGACAATGAAACCCTCTTTTTCTACCATGTTGAATTGTTTATTGCCAGCAAGAAAAATTTATATGCATATACTTAAATATTGTATTAATTTCTTATTATAGATATAACAAAAAAAGAAAAAAAGAAATGGACTGACATGGATGTAAATCATACAAGGTTGGATGCAAATTTTGAGTAGATAATAATTTCTTAAAACAAGAAATTAGGTTGTAATGAAGGGAAGTCAAATAATTCAGCAAGGAAACAAACAAAAAAACAATAAAAATAGTAAAAATGTATTTCTATTTCAGTTAATTGTCCCTCAGCAGTAACCTCTTTGTTCCATTCTAGTTTTGTCATTCCAAGTATATATAGGCATGCATGTAAGCATGTGTAAAATAACCAATTCACTTTAATTAACACAAAAAAGAAAAATGGTTCGGTCAAGCTTTGCTGTTTATCTATGCCTTTGCTTGCTCATGATCAGCATGACTGGTGATCTACATAGTAAGATCATGTCTCTTTTATTTTTTTTCTTTATGCAATACCTTGAATTCATATATACTTTTCATATAACCATAAAAGAAAAAAAAAGTGAATCTTACAGATATATACTGATCTATATTTAGAGATCAAAATGAGTCAGTAATTTGTGTGCAACCTTGTAAAAATATGTAAATTTGTACCATTGCTAAAATAACTGGATATTTTTGAAATAAATATGTAGGTGTTTCAGGTCAAGATTGTTGCACCGACCATCGTAAATGGAATGGCAACACAAAGTGTGTTAATAATGCAACATGTAACAGTTGGTGCTTAACCGGTTGTTCAAAAGGAGGATTTTGCAAAAAGAATAAGATAGATTGTCATTGCTTTTGTTGATGGTCTCCAATTAAAACTAACTGCCACATGGAACAAATGTTCTAATTAATAAACTATGATGGCATGTAATAAAGCTTTGTTGGATACTTGAATATATTGCCCTATTGTTCAAGTGTATGAATAATTCAATTCAATTCTTTTACCTTTTTTTATTACTTCACGTCGAGCAACAATAATTCCTTTTAAAAAAAAAACAATTCCAGTAGTAGAGGCCTAATAATAAGGAATTATTTTTTGGACACTAGATATTAAAAATTATTTGAATATAAAGATCAATCTCCGTAAATTGAACCACATTTTACTATAATTAATGAGGATCCATTATTTGTTGCGTCTGAAGTAAAAAATTGTGATGGAATTCGAAGTTATTGTTTCGATCGTCTTTGGTCGGGGAACTCTAGCTATTTAAGATGTTTAAAAATTCCATTTTATTTCTGAACGCATGTATTTTGTAGCTGTTAGGTTTGAGTGCGAAGAGAAAGAAGAGAGGAGACTCTTTGAAGGAAATTGAATTTACTAATTTTTTTTCATCAAGTTGAACGGTTTGGATCGGCTGTTTAGACTTTGAATCCAACAATTTATAGTCCAATATACAAGAGAGTCTATACATTGCAATGTACAAGAGAGTCTATACATTGCAATAAATAACAATGAACTTAATCACCCACATTCTGTCTTCCAAATAGCAACCCAGTTGACATGTGCATCAATCAAGGGTAAACATTTTGACAGATCGAGCTGTTTTTGATTCGTGCAGTGCACAAGTCATATGCAGTACTGTTTTGACTCTGTTGTCTGTGCACTGCATGAATTAAAAGCTGCTTTCTCAAAATCATCACCCATCAATCAAGAGACGAAAACGCCTAACGACACTTGACTAGCTGAAAGTTGGCTTGTGTGATGCTATTTTGAGATGTGATCAGTTGTAAGTTCATTTTACATTGATAAGACAAATGCTCACGTCGATCTCCTTCAGCCAAATCTCCAAGTTGAAAATTCCCGTCTCATTCGATCTCCTAAAAGCATCAAAGCCGCTACTTCCTAGATTTATGGTAGAGTTACCACTTCTGGAAAAGTTTAAAATGCGAGTTCTTCTTTGCTTTAGCCTAAAATTCCCAAGTTTTAGCGTGTCAAATTGCTCGGTGTTATACTAGCAATCAACCTCCATATCATGATAGTCGGCTTTGTCGTACCAAACAGAGTTGTGGATGCTCATGGTAAAGGTGAGGTTATAGGAAAGAGAAGTTATTGAGCTACCAATGAGCTCGAAACGGGTCAATTTAGCATTTACAATACTGACCTTCTGTGATGGAATGTTGAAATCAGTTATGATCGAACCTATAATGAAAGCGAATATAAGGAAAAAGAAAAAGCAGAAACATGCACAAGCTGTTTTATCACTCATGGCGTGTGGTTATTCACCTTTGAGTATATCTTGTATGTTTGAGATGGAGAGAGAGGGAGGGAGGTATTTTTTCTCTCTCTCTCTATGTAGTTTATAGTGATTTCTCTTCCATTGGCAAACTCTTCGAAGTTGGAAGGAACAAGAAGTGTCATTTTTTCTCTCTTTTTTTTTATCTGTGTCGTGTCAGATGGTTTGTTGACAATAACAATATTATCAGTAGAATTATTCCTGTAGCTACATGGAATATTCCCATAAATATTTATGTATATTATTAAGAATCACTCAATTGCGGTTTTTCTCATAAACTTTACAAAAGGAAAAAAATATATAATATTTCAAAAGGGAAAATATGTTATGTGCTCCTTCCAATATCCTTCCAACTCTTCATATTTTCTCATTTCTCATTTAAGACTTTCATATATCATATTCTTTCTTACTCGGCCATCAATATATTTTCTATACCATCATATAATTTTTCTTCTTTTCAATATCATCTAATACAATTAATTATTTCCATTGCAAATTCAAATCTTTCTTACTATCACCCCTTTACTATTTGGTATCCTTCCGCACTGATGGTGTATGTAACTAGGGGCAACACTGTAATTAGTTCGAACTTTTTACTGACTGTTCGGTATAACCAACCGATGGCGTTGATGGCCCCCCTCCTTTGCCATCGAGTATATTTTAAGTATAGTTAGTATTGAGTGACTCTTCGACATCGGTTTGGCTCAACGGACGATGGCATTGAGGGGGTGACTTTTACCATCTGTTAGTTACATGAGCTGTTGGTGTTAGTATAAAGCAATAACAACTCAATACCATATTGAACCGATGACATATATTCTCAAGGGCAACACTATAAATAATTGGAACCTCAGTTTTAGTATACACTATCTGCTTGGACCGATGGTGGTGATGTTATATATATATAGAGCTGGGCTATGGTGAGTTGCGAAGTAAGATGTCATTTTTACTTCACGCTCATATTTTTATTTTGAAAATCTAAACAACCAATCCGAACCGCTCAACATGTTCTCCATATTGAAATGTGCTTGGAGACCAAATTTTACATTTTTTGGAATTTTTTTACTATTTATTAAGCTACTTTGAAAATCGCAGATCCGGGTGAACAGTAAAAAATTCTGGACCATTCGATCAGCGATTTTCAAAGTGGCTTAATAAATAGTAAAAAAATTTCAAAAAATATAAAATTTGGTCTCCAAGCACATTTCAATATGGAGAACATGTTGAGCGGTTCGGATCGGTTGTTTAGATTTTCAAAATAAAAATATGAGCGTGAAGTAAAAATGACATCTTACTTCGCAACTCACCATAGCCCAGCTCTATATATATATATATATATATATAGATTGGCTAAGCTCAAAACATTTTTTCTATGTCATTGGAACAAACGATTCGGTTCTCCAATTTCCAAAGTTCAAACAACAAATCTAAACCGTTAGATGTTCAATCTATATTAAAATGTGCTTGGAGACCAAATTTTACATTTTTTGGAATGTCTTTACTATTTATTAAGCTGGTTTGAAAATCGTTGTTTTTATTAAATTTCTGCAGCATTGAAAAACAGCGGTTTTCAAACCAGCTTAATAAATAGTAAAAAAATTCCAAAAAATGTAAAATTTGGTCTCCAAGCACATTTTAATATAGATTGAACATCTATCGGTTTGGATTTGTTGTTTGACTTTGGAAATTGGAGAACCGAATCGTTTGTTCCATGGCCATGGAAAAAATATTTTGAACTTGGCCAATCTCTCTCTGTTTTTTTAAAAAAAAAAAAAAAAAAAATACTTGGTAGTGGCTACCAAGCTTTCAATTAATACTTAAAAAAGATCTGTTACAACATTGTCAAGCCCCCTTTTTCCGGACTTGCACCTCACCTCAACAAAAGAAATAGCACTAAGAAACAACAACGACCTACTGCTAGAAAATAGAAAAACTAGCAAGCCATAGAGTGAAGTCGTGTAACGCCTCAGGCTTCAAACCTGCTTCATTAGTCTGTATTTCCATCTCATCCATACTTGAGCCACATGCCGCAATCATTTGCTATTCTTTCCGCTTGGTATCTTGGCTCGAGTCTGCTTCCTCCAAATATCACCTGGTTCCGACTTTTCCAAAGTCCCCATAATGTGCACATGAATTGTGTTGCCCAAACAAATTTTGGTCTGTCTCCCCGTCCCTGCCTAGATCGCAACCATATGTCCTGTACCGTCATGGCCGGTTTCATCATTCGATAGCTCGTTAGAAACTAGATCGCAAACATATTTTGGTCTCTCTCTCTCTCTCTATATATATATATATAAATATATTTCAATAAATTATAGGTCAATTATCCCTAACCCTTTGATATCTCTAAACACTAGCTCACTGCGACAATCAACTTAGTTCCCAAAATCGACGGACTAAGAAGCTAGCATTTCCTCTCCTGGCGTCATTTGTATGCTAGATCACTCTTCTCTCCGTTATTTTCTGTTTATTTTAATCGTTATTTCGAATGATATCTTAAATTAAGGAATAATTTAAACTAGGGTTTAGTTATTTATTGTTATTTTTTTGTTTTGCATAGGTGAAATGAGTAGCCAAAATAGTAGTTCCTCATCAGATTCTTATTGCAATAGATGTTTTAAGCCAACTGTTGTGATGCTTTCGATGACCAGACAGAATCCGGAGAGGAAATTTTATAAATGTCCAGAATGCAATCAATGGATGGGCTGATGCGACAACACTGCCAATTTAAGTAACGTAAGTTTAAATATCTACAGTAAGTTCATCCTCATTTATTTTTTTCCTCAAACAGGTCACTCAATATAATCTACATTATAATAAATTCCACCTCAAAATGGAGCCAAAGGGATAGTAAATCATCTCTTACCTTATACCTAAGTTGGTCCGATGTCTAGTTGGAGCCGTTCGATCTGCATCAAGATTTGTGCGTGATAGCTATAAAATTAATGTCTTGAAGCAAATCGAACGCCTCCGACCGGAAATGATGCCCATTCAAACGCCCCGACTTCAATAATTACAAACAGAAAAGTTTTGATCCATCTTTAGTTGCTTTTTAGGTATAATTGTGTGACATTGTTGGTTCTCTTGCTATTGTGACAGAGATGGCTTAAGAAAGTATTACAGCAAATTGTATATAATAATTAATGTTTATAATATAACTACTTGCTGATGGATTTTGTTCTCTGATAACTGAGTACATGCTGATGGATTTCGTTAGGTGATTGATTTCGAAATGAACAATGCTCTAATTTAAACCATTGTAATAACTAATTAGTTTATGTTTGGACAACTTAAAATCATAAAATTTTACATAAAATCATCTCACATAAAACAGAACATGATTAATAGTTCTGATTCAGCATGTTTAGATTTAAATTTTAATTGTAAATTAAAAATAAGATTATAATATTGTATGGCACAAATAAATTATGACAATGAAACCCTCTTTTTCTACCATGTTGAATTGTTTATTTCCAGCAAGAAAAATTCATATGCATATACTTAAATATTGTATTAATTTCTTATTATAGATATAACAAAAAAAGAAAAAAAGAAATGGACTGACATGGATGTAAATCATACAAGGTTGGATGCAAATTTTGAGTAGATAATTTGGCATTCAAGCATATAAGATCATTTGATGGTAAATTTTGATAAATTTTGAACCATCATATTTTCTTAAAACAAGAAATTAGGTTGTAATGGAGGGAAGTCAAATAATTCAGCAAGGAAACAAACAAAAAAACAATAAAAATAGTAAAAATGTATTTCTATTTCAGTTAATTGTCCCTCAGCAGTAACCTCTTTGTTCCATTCTAGTTTTGTCATTCCAAGTATATATAGGCATGCAAGTAAGCATGTGTAAAATAACCAATTCACTTTAATTAACACAAAAAAGAAAAATGGTTCGGTCAAGCTTTGCTGTTTATCTATGCCTTTGCTTGCTCATGATCACCATGACTGGTGATCTACATAGTAAGATCATGTCTCTTTTATTTTTTTTCTTTATGCAATACCTTGAATTCATATATACTTTTCATTATAACCATAAAAGAAAAAAAAAGTGAATCTTACAGATATATACTGATCTATATTTAGAGATGAAAATGAGTCAGTAATCTGTGTGAAACCTTGTTAAAATAAGTAAATTTGTACCATTGCTAAAATAACTTGATATTTTTGAAATAAATATGTAGGTGTTTCAGGTCAAGATTGTTGCACCGACCATCGTAAATGGAATGGCAACACAAAGTGTGTTAATAATGCAACATGTAACAGTTGGTGCTTAACCGGTTGTTCAAAAGGAGGATTTTGCAAAAAGAATAAGTTAGATTGTCATTGCTTTTGTTGATGGTGTCAAATGAAAACTCACTGCCACATAGAACAAGTGTGTTGTAATTAATAAACTATGATGGCATGTTGATGAATTTTGTTCTCTGATAAGTGAGTACATGCTGATGGATTTCGTTGGGTGTTTGATTTCAAAATGAACAATGCTCCAATTTAAACCATTGTAATAACTAATTAGTTTATTTTTGGACAACTTAAAATCATAAAATTTTACATAAAATCATCTCACATAAAACAGAACATGATTAATAGTAAAATTTACATAAAATCATCTCACATAAAACATACCATTGAATTTTGTACCCATCTTAATAAATAGTAAAAAAATTTAAAAAAATGTAAAATTTGATTTGGAGGCACATTTTATTGTGGATATCATGCTGAACGGTTTGGATCGACAATTTGGACTTTGAAAATGTAAAAAATGGTTATGGTTACTTTGTGGTAACTCAAAATTGTGTTAATCGGATCCCTCCTATATATATATATATATATATATATATATATATAACATCACCACCCTCGGTCCAATATATAGAGCAAATAATGTAGACTAAAACTGAGATTCCAATTATTTATAGTGTTGCCCCTGAGAATATATGTCATCGGTTCAATATGGTAACAAGTTGTTATTGCTTTGTACTAACACCAACGGCTCATGTAACTAACAGATGGTAAAAGTCACCCCCTCAATGCCATGGTTCGTTGAGCCAAACCGATGTCGAAAGGTCACTCAATACTAATTGTACTTAAAATATACTCGATGGCAAAGGAGGGGGCCATCAACGCCATCAGTTGGTTATAACATCAGTTGTTTATTTTAATCGTTATTTTGAATGGTTTCTTAAATTAGGGAGTAATTTAAACTAGGGTTTAGTTATTTAATGTTATTTTTTTTGTTTTGTATAGACGAAATGAGTTGCCAAAATAGTAGTTCCTCATTAGATCCTTATTGCAATAGATGTCTTAAGCCGACTGTTGTGATACTTTCGATGACCAGACAGAATCCGGGGAGGAAATTTTATAAATGTCCAGAATGCAATCAATAGATGGGCTGATGCGACAACACTAACAATTTAATAACGTAAGTTTAAATATCTACAGTATGTTCATCCTCATTTATTTTTTTCCTCAAACAAGTCACTCAATATAATCTACATTATAATAAATTGCACATCAAAATGGAGCCAAAGGGACAGTAAATCTTCTCTTACCTTATACCTAAGTTGGTCCGATGTCTAGTTGGAGCTGTTCGATCTGCATCAAGATTTGTGTGTGATAGCTATAAAATTAATGTCTTGAAGCGAATCGAACGCCTCCGACCGGAAATGATGCCCATTCAAAAGCCCCAACTTCAATAATTACATATAGAAAAGTTTTGATCCATCCTTAGTTGCTTTTTTGGTATAATTGTATGACCTTGTTGGTTCTCTTGCTATTGTGATTGAGATGGCTTAAGAAAGTATTACGGCAAATTGGGTATAATAATTAATGTTTATAATATAACTACTTGCTGATGGATTTTGTTCTCTGGTAACTGAGTACATGCTGATGGATTTCGTTAGGTGTTTGATTTCAAAATGAACAATGCTCTAATTTAAACCATTGTAATAACTAATTAGTTTATTTTTGGACAACTTAAAATCATAAAATTTTACATAAAATCATCTCACATAAAACAGAACATGATTAATAGTTCTGATTCAACATGTTTAGATTTAAATTTTAATTGTAAATTAAAAATAAGGTTATAATATTGTATGGCACAAATAAATTATGACAATGAAACCCTCTTTTTCTACCATGTTGAATTATTATAGATATTACAAAAATAGAAAAAAAAAGAAATGGACTGAGATGGATGTAAATCATACAAGGTTGGATGCAAATTTTGAGTAGATAATTTGGCATTCAAGCATATAAGATCATTTGATGGTAAATTTTTATAAATTTTGAACCATCATAATTTCTTAAAACAAGAAATTAGGTTGTAATGGAGGAACTCAAATAATTCAGCAAGGAAACAAACAAAAAAATAATAAAAATTGTAAAAATGTATTTCTATTTCAGTTAATTGTCCCTCAGCAGTAACCTCTTTGTTCCATTCTATTTTTGTCATTCCAAGTATATATATATAGGCATGCATGTAAACATGTGTAAAATAACCAATTCACTTTAATTAACACAAAAAAAAAAAAGAAAAATGGTTCGGGCAAGCTTTGCTGTTTATCTATGCCTTTGCTTACTCATGATCAGCATGACTGGTGATCTACATAGTAAGATCATGTCTCTTTTATTTTTTTTCTTTATGCAATATCTAGTAGTATATTTTATATGTATGTGCCTACCTTGAATTCATATATACTTTTCATTATAACCATAAAAGGAAAAAAAAAAGTGAATCCTACAGATATATACTGATCTATAATTAGAGATCAATATGAGTCAGTAATCTGTGTGCAACCTTGTTAAAATAGGTAAATTTGTACCATTGCTAAAATAACTGGATATTTTTGAAATAAATATGTAGGTGTTTCAGGTCAAGATTGTTGCACCGACCATCGTAAATGGAATGGCAACACAAAGTGTGTTAATAATGCAACATGTAACAGTTGGTGCTTAACAGGTTGTTCAAAAGGAGGATTTTGCAAAAAGAATAAGTTAGATTGTCATTGCTTTTGTTGATGGTCTCCAATTAAAACTCACTGCCACATAGAACAAATGTTCTAATTAATAAACTATGATGGCATGTAATAAAGCTTTGTTCTCATATCCAAAGTTGGATACTTGAATATATTGCCCTATTGTATTCTTCAAGTGTGTAAATATTCAATTTTTCTTTTAACTTTTTTTTATTACTTCACGCCGAGCAACATTAATTCCTATATATGGTGATGCACTTATTACAAGCTGTTTTATCACTCATGGCGTGTGGTTATTCACCTTTGAGTATATCTTGTATGTTTGAGATGGAGAGAGAGGGAGGGAGGTATTTTTTTTTTCTCTCTCTCTCTCTATGTAGTTTAATTATAGTGATTTCTTTTCCATTGGCAAATTCTTCGAAGTTGGAAGGAACAAGAAGTGTTATTTTTTCTCTTCTTTTTTTAACTGTGTCGTGTCAGATGCATGGTTCACTACAGCAGAACGTGTAAGTAGATGTTATCGTGATCAACTACTTACACACAATTATTAAAGTAAGTACAACTAATCATCTTTAAAGTTTTGACAGCGGAATTAAGAATTAATTAAAAACAAATCAAAGACCTTAGAAATCATAGTCTCCACGTGTAAATCAATCAAATTAATTTCATACCTTTGTCCATAGTAAACTGTAGAACAACACTTGAGACGTTCTTCACAAACCGTCAGAAGAACTGTAAAGCGATTTCTCTCCTCTTTCTCTTCCTAAGCAATGACAACTTTTGTTCTTTCTGAATATAGATGAAGAGAGGATCAACCTTACTATTAGAATTCGTATCCCTTTGCCTGTCATTAAAGCAATTATTTATAGGGGAGATGCACCCTTTAATTAATCAATGCATATAATTTCTGAACAGAGATGCATGCACCTTTAATCAAATAGCACCTTTTAATAGCACCTTTTAATTTGATGCATGCACCTTTAATTAAATGGGCTGTTTTAATTTGGGCATCAGTCATTTAATTAAATGGGCTGTTTTAATTTGGGCCACTTAATTATATTTTTCTTACAGAACGGACCATCAGCGACCGGGATTCCGGTCGCTGAAATCCAAAGCGCCGGTCGCTGACAGTCCAGACCGGTCGCTGATGACTAAAACCGGTCGCTGATCCACCGGTCTCTGAAAACATGGTCGCTGATGCTCTCTTGATGACGTCACCGGTCGCTGAATGACGTCATCCCGGTCGTTGATTCCTTTTCAGCGACCAAATATTTTTGGTCGCTGTTGTTTTTTGCTGACGTCATGCAAAGGCATCAGAGACCAAAAGGACCGGTTGCTGATAGTCAATACCGGTCGCTGATGACGTTTCAGCGACCAATTTTTTTTTTTCGTTGTTGGGTTTTCGCTGATGCTCAATACCGGTCGCTGATAGTCGTCTGTCAGGTTTGTAGGTTTTGTTCGTTATTTACTTTTCCCCCATTTAATATATTTGGTATCACACGTACCAACATACAACATAAACATCGATCGATACATACAACATAAAATGAACAACAATATAGACATAGAAACTGTTAGTTTGTAATAATCTAGAAGTCAATAATACGATAAATTTGTTATATAAAGCTTTGTTCATGAATTGAATGTTTAATCATTTTGTTACCTTGAGTATTATTGAATTTATGAATCATTTCGAGTTCATGACTGGAATTGTGAAACTTCATAATATAGATGATAATACTCTTAAAAGTCTCTAACCAAGGTAATTAGCAGGAACACTAATTACCGCGATAAGGTTAGTGTGTGGATTAAATTATGGTTAAGTTTTACAAACCATAGACAAAGAGTTGTAATTTTAATCACACAGATACATGTTAGAGAACATGATATTTGACAGACCCCAAATGAAACATTAAATGGAATTGTGTTTGTGTCATTAATATTTTCATTTTAGTGTTAAGTTCTAAAGTATGAGATATTCATTTTTCCTACATAAGAAATGTATATGTGTGATTGCTATCTAACGCTATCCGTTAAAAGTAGCTATAAGGATAGTTCTTCGGTATACATAGCTTATGCGGAGGAAAAGATGGTTTATCAAAAGTACTATTGTCCCTCGTATCTCAATACGAGCTATAGCGTCACTGGGCCCCTTGATAGAATATGATTATCTGGATCCAGTATGATTACAAGAGTAAACATATTTGATAATCTATTCAGGATCAAGTTTGCAAGGATGACACACACCTACCTTGAAACTAATCTGATAGCTATGAGACAAAAGAATTAACACGAAGTAAATCGTTTACTGGATCATGATATTGTACGGTACAGCATCATCTGTGTAATTGGTGTCATAATGTACTTGCCAGGTGCCACCTATGATAAATAGAGGTTAAAATAGTTTTAATTCTATTTGCCAACATAACACAGATCCTATTGGGTCACACCATATAGGAACTAGTCGGAGAATCTTGTTGATTAATTATAATGATTATAATTAATAATAAGATGGATAAAATTAATTATATATGATATAATTAAATTATAGATGTCATTTAAATGACAAGCAGAAACATTGGTTAATTTATAAACGTGTTTGACACGTTGCATAAAAGTTACCGAACGAACGATCGGGAAAATATATATATTTGATTTGGACTTAGAATATTTAATTATTGGATTTATATTTTGGGCTTGAAACCCATTAAGAATAAATCACTAATTAAAGATTAAAGGCCCAAATCAAAAACCCAAATCAAAGCCCAAAATTAATTAAGTATTAATGGGCCAATGGCAAAATAGTAATAATTTTTTGCCAACTTAATTTTGGCCGTTGATTTGCCGACTCAATTTTTTGAAAGTATATATATACCATTCATTCATATGGCGGTGGAAAAAAGGTTATAAATATATGATCAAAGTTTGAGAGAAAAATATACAATTGTTGAATACCGATTCGATCCGATCGAACGATAATTCTCTCTTTTCTCAGATTCGTTCTAATCAGAGTTTACGGGTTTTAGAAATAATATTTTACGAGAGTCGTAATTATTATTTGCTTTTTCTTGTGAATAGTGTTTTTGTCAGATTCTGCGATTTACGGTATTTCTGGTAAAAGAAATAAACCGCTCTCTCGATTAGTTCCTGGTGGACAACCGATAGAGGCACTATAATTTTGGTGCTTGCTTAACCGGGTCAGACAGTCGGGTCAGACTGCATTCCAATTTGAATTTGGAAGCAAGGTAAAGAAATGTTATATTAATCTATTTAATTGTTAAATAGATTTAATCTTTTAGAAATCAATCAAAGGAGTAGATCTATAAACTGATTAAAATCAAGTAAATACGGTTTTACTACTTTGGGTCTATACAGGATTAATCTGGTATGTAAATCTCGGTTATTATCCGACATACTACTTAATCTATGATCTGAATAAGTAAAGTTTTACTTACGGTTTTTAATCTAAGAAAAGGATTGAACAGGTATGTAACTCTCGGTAGATTATCCGACATATCACTTCAATCCTTTTGGCTTAAGTTAGAAGTAAAATTTTTGTTTTACGGTCTTTCCTTAGCTTAAGCCTAATGGCTTTGGGTAGCCTCAAAACCCTACAGAAACAATATGTAAATATAAACAATATATCATCACAAGAAAATATCTAAACATAAACAATAACAATATATCATCACGCGAAAATATCTAAACATAAAGAGTGACAGTATAATCTAAACATCTAATCAGTACCATCTCCGCCGATATCCGACCAACGCTCCTCCCCATCATCCCCATCATCTCCATCATCTCCATCATCCCCATCATCGCCGTCATCGGGCATGGAGGCATGGTGCGAGCTCGAACCTCCCTGTGAGGTTATAAGAAAGTAAACATGTCAGTTGTTTAGATAATTAAGATTTAGGGTTTAGGGTTCACAATTAGAACATACTGAAATTCGTACCTGAGCAGCTCTAATAGCTATGGTGATCTTCTCGGTGATCTGCCCACTGATATGAGGCATGATAGATGACAATACCTGAGAAGATATCGCATCGATATCCTCCTGTCTGAGGCGTGGAGGCACAGAAGAATATGACTGTGAAGAACGTGACGGAGCACTGCTGGACCCACCATCACGAACCATGGCCCTCGTCTTGCCTGAAACATTAAAAATAAGACAATTAGTATTATCTTACAGATTTTAAAAATAAATTTAAAATTTCAGGAGATGGCGCGGGGTTTTTCAGGAGCAATTTTCAGCGACCGGGAAAAACCGGTCGCAGAAAGGTCTTGACGCCGGTCGCTGAAGGTCTCGTCGCCGATTCTTTTTATTTTATTTTTACTAATTCTTTTTTTGGGTCTTCAGCGACCGGCGATTAAACCGGTCGCTGATACCGGTCGCTAAAAAGCTGTTTTGCTGTAGTGGTTTGTTGACAATAACAATATTATCAGTAGACCTTAGCTAAATGGAATATTCCCAGAAATATATATGTATATTATTAAGAATCACTCAATTGCTGTTTTTCTCAGAAACTTTACAAAAGGAAAAAAATATGAGTAGAGCTAAGGTGCTCTTAAGCTCACCAAGCTTTCCGTGAGCTTAACTCAAAAACTTATCAATCCGACTTCAAACGACATTTCCAAACCATTAGATGTTCAATCTATATTAAAATGTGCTTGGAGAACAAATTTTCATTTTTTGAAATTTTTTTACTATTTATTAAGCCGGTTTGAAAACCGCTGTTTTCTAATGGTGCAGATTTTTAATAAAAACAGCGGTTTTCAAACCGGCTTAATAAATAGTAAAAAAATTCCAAAAAATGTAAAATTTGTTCTCCAAGCACATTTTAATATAGATTGAACATCTAACGGTTTGGAAATGTCGTTTGAAGTCGGATTGATAGGTTTTTGAGTTAAGCTCACGGAAAGCTTGGTGAGCTTAAGAGCACCTTAGCTCTACTCAAAAAATATATAATATTTCAAAAGGGAAAATATGTTATGTGCTCCTTCCAATATCCTACCAACTCTTCATATTTTCTCATTTCTCATTTAAGACTTTCATATATCATATTCTTTGTTACTCGGCCATCAATATATTTTCTATATCATCATATAATTTTTCTTCTTTTAAATATCATCTAATACAATTAATAATTTCCCTTGCAAATTCAAATCTTTCTTACTATCACCTCTTTACCATTTGGTATCCTTCCGCACTGATGGTGTATGTAACTAGGGGCAACACTGTAATTAATTTGAACTTTTTACTGACTGTTCGGTATAACCAACCGATGGTGTTGATGGCCCCCCTCTTTTGCCATCGAGTATATTTTAAGTATAGTTAGTATTGAGTGACTCTTCGACATCGGTTTGGCTCAACGGACGATAGCATTGAGGGAGTGACTTTTACCATATGTTAGTTACATGAGCCGTTGGTGTTAGTACAAAGCAATAACAACTTGTTACCATATTGAACAAATTGCATATATTCTCAGGGGCAACACTATAAATAATTGGAACCTCAGTTTTAGTATACACTATCTGCTCCATATATTGTACCGATGGTGGTGATGTTATATATATATATATATATATCTCCATTCCATGATTAAGCACGTTGGGTGTCCGATCCGCCAACGGCTATGATTGAAAGATGAAATTTCAGATTTAATCTCAACCCTCTAATCAAATAATCTGTCTTGTTTTGATTAAATGCATATTTTTTAAGTATAGAAGTCTATATTTAGTTAAAAACATATTCGCTACACGTACAGTCACACAATATATTACAATTAAAATTGAATATACTGCTTTGTAGCGATATTTTTTTCCTTATTTCTCCTACATTTAGCAACTTCTTCGTTTTCTTATTTTTGGTTTCCCATATCTCCTTTGTTTCTATATAAATTATCACGACAGAAAATGAAAATCAATTTTTTCTTTGTTTCCATATTTTTCTTTGTTTGTTTCTATATAGATCCCAACGGCATAATAGAAAAATCTAGAATATATTTAATTGGAGTTGTTTCTATACAAATCACCTCACACCTGGAATCGAGAAAATCAAGAATAGAAATATTGTTTTTCTAATTTTATTATATTTTTTCAATTGAAGCAATTATAATCTATTTTTCATATTTTTTTTGTTCATTTTCAGAAATGTTGGACTACATCGAAGAGAATCACACTAGCAATGATACTTCAAGATTTTTTTCATGTTATATTTGATCCTTTTTTTTCATTTGTTGTTGTTTTTTTTATTGTTATTTATTATTTATCTCTCCGTTTTTTTTTTGTCATTTGTGTTTTTTATTTTCATTTATATATTTTTTCTTAATTCTGGGTGAAATGTCAACAAAAAAAAAGTCTCTTCATATTCTATTCAATCTTATAATATCCCGTTGCAACGCACGGGCACGATACTAGTATATATATATATAGGGATGAGCTAGGGTGAGCCATGGAGTAAAACAAGTTTGTACTCCACACAATATCTCTATTTTGAAATCCAAACAACCGATCCGAATCGCTTAACATGATCTCCATATTGAAATGTTCTTGGAGACCAAATTTTATATTTTTTGGAATTTTTTTACTATTTATTAAGCCACTTTGAAAATCGCTGATCTAATATGGAGATCATGTTGAACGGTTCGGATCGGTTGTTTGGATTTTCAAAATGGAAATAATGAGGCATGGAGTACAAATTTGTTTTACTCCATGGCTGACCCTAGCCCATCCCTATATATATATAAATATTTTCCAATAAACCCTAGGTCAATTATCCCCAACCCTTTGATATCCCCAAACACTAGCTCACTGCGACAATCAACTTAATTCCCAAAATCGACGGACTAAGAAGCTAGCATTTTCTCTCCCGGCGTCATTTGTATGCTAGATCACTCTTCTCTCCTTTATTTTCTGTTTATTTTAATCATTATTTTGAATGGTCTCTTAAATTAGGGAATAATTTAAACTAGGGTTTAGTTATTTAATGTTATTTTTTTGTTTAGTATAGGCGAAATGAGTAGCCAAAATAGTAGTTCCTCATCAGATCATTATTGCAATAGATGTCTTAAGCCGACTGTTGTGATGCTTTCAATAACCAGACAGAATCCGGGAAGGAAATTTTATAAATGTCCAGAATGCAATCAATGGATGGGCTGATGCGACAACACTGTCAATTTAAGTAACGTAAGTTTAAATATCTACAGTAAGTTCATCCTCATTTATTTTTTTCCTCAAACAGGTCACTCAATATAATCTACATTATAATAAATTCCACCTCAAAATGGAGCCAAAGGGACAGTAAATCATCTCTTACCTTATACCTAAGTTGGTCCGATGTCTAGTTGGAGCCGTTCGATCTGCATCAAGATTTGTGCATGATATCTATAAAATTAATGTCTTGAAACGAATCAAGCGCCTCCGACCGGAAATGACGCCCATTCAAACACCTCGACATCAATAATTACAAATAGCTAGAAAAGTTTTGATCCATATATCTTTAGTTGCTTTTTAGGTATAATTGTGTGACCTTGTTGGTTCTCTTGCTATTGTGATTGAGATGGCTTAAGAAAGTATTACGTCAAATTGGGTATAATAATTAATGTTAATTATAATATAACTACTTGCTGATGGAATTTGTTCTCTGATAACTGAGTACATGCTGATGGATTTCGTTAGGTGTTTGATTTCAAAATGAACAATGCTCTAATTTAAACCATTATAATAACTAATTAGTTTATTTTTGGACTACTTAAAATCATAAAATTTTACATAAAATCATCTCACATAAAACAGAACATGATTAATAGTTATCTGATTCAACATGTTTATATTTAAATTTTAATTGTAAATTAAAAATAAGATTATAATATTGTATGGCACAAATAAATTATGACAATGAAACCCTCTTTTTCTACCCTGTTGAATTGTTTATTGCCAGCAACAAAAAAATTATATGCATATACTTAAATATTGTATTAATTTCTTATTATAGATATAACAAAAAAAGAAAAAAAGAAATGGACTGACATGGATGTAAATCATACAAGGTTGGATGCAAATTTTGAGTAGATAATTTGGCACTCAAGCATATAAGATCATTTGATGGTAAATTTTGATAAATTTTGAACCATCATAATTTCTTAAAACAAGAAATTAGGTTGTAATGGAGGGAAGTCAAATAGTTCAGCAAGGAAACAAACAAAAACATAATAAAAATAGTAAAAATGTATTTCTATTTCAGTTAATTGTCCCTCAGCAGTAACCTCTTTGTTCCATTCTAGTTTTGTCATTCCAAGTATATATAGGCATGCATGTAAGCATGTGTAAAATAACCAATTCAATTTAATTAACACAAAAAAGAAAAATGGTTCGGTCAAGCTTTGCTGTTTATCTATGCCTTTGCTTGCTCATGATCAGCATGACTGGTGATCTACATAGTAAGATCATGTCTCTTTTATTTTTTTTCTTTATGCAATACCTTGAATTCATATATACTTTTCATTATAACCATAAAAGAAAAAAAAAGTGAATCTTACAGATATATACTGATCTATATTTAGAGATCAAAATGAGTCAGTAATCTGTGTGGAACCTTGTTAAAATAGGTAAATTTGTACCATTGGTAAAATAACTGGATATTTTTGAAATAAATATGTAGGTGTTTCAGGTCAAGATTGTTGCACCGACCATCGTAAATGGAATGGCAATACAAAGTGTGTTAATAATGCAACATGTAACAGTTGGTGCTTAACCGGTTGTTCAAAAGGAGGATTTTGCAAAAAGAATAAGTTAGATTGTCATTGCTTTTGTTGATGGTCTCCAATTAAAACTCACTGCCACATAGAACAAATGTTCTAATTAATAAACTATGATGGCATGTAATAAAGCTTTGTTCTCATATCCAAAGTTGGATACTTGAATTAATTGCCCTATTGTATTCTTCAAGTGTATAAATAATTCAATTTTTTCTTTTAACTTTTTTTATTACTTTATGTCGAGCAACGTTAATTCCTATGGTTACGCACTTATAACAAAATTTCAACGGCATATGAAGAAATTCCTTTTTAAAAATATATATATATATATATACTGGTGTCGTGTCCCTTCCCTTCACTGACTTGGTTCTGGAATTTTACTGATTCTACATTGATGAATGCGTTAGATTGTGTTGGAAATGAAGGGTCTGGGGACACTTAGCAAAACCTGGGGCTGAAATTTTACTGATTCTACCTTCCTTATTTATAATATTTGCTGGCTAATAAGAAGTACTATTAAGAAATTAATAAAGGCTAGAAATGCTGTATTAGAAAATTAAGGAGTACAATGCCAGTAATATAATTCCAAATTTAGAGCACACACAGTGGTAACATAACAGGTTTTACTGGTAAGCATCATCTCCAGCACAGGCTGTAGCAGAAAACAAGTCAAGTCACTATTAATTGTTTAACTTTAATTTTTTTTAACATTATTCTAAAATGAGGTACATCACAATTTTATAGGCACTGACAAAATATGAATTATAAAATCAAAATAGTGAGATACTTCATAATTTTATATGGCTCTGACAGAATATAAATTACAGAATTCTAATCATTCTGGGAGCTCCATCCATTATTACAAACTGTAAAAAAAAATGTGAAACAGTTCTCCGGACAACTTACAAATTAAAAGAAGCAAATTTCAATAAAACTATAATAATATCAATCAAAGGACCTATACAAATGAAACATTGAAAAATGGCTTCCTTCGCTGCTCCTCTGGTACACTTACAGCTTGTACAAAATAACATTCTGTTCAAAACAACATTAGAGGCGATCTTCAAAAGAACAATGGGATAATAACAGAATAAAAGTGAATGTGATGCAACATAAGCTAGAACTACACACATTCTAAGTCTTCCAAATAGCAACCGGCCAGGGATGGAAAGGCTTAATGGCACTTCACCGGCTGAAAGTTGGCTTGTGTGCTGCTATTTTGAGATGTGATCAGTTGCAAGTTCAGTTTGCATTGATAAGACAATTTCACATCGTAATCTCCATCCTCATTTGTATATGTTCTTTTTCCTTTAAGCCAAATTTCCATGTAAAAAAATCCCGTCTCATTCGATCTCCTAAAAGCATCAACACCATTGCTTTGTAGATTTACAGTAGAGTTGCCACTTCGAGAGAAGTTAAAAATGCGAGTTCTTCTTTGTTTTAGCTTAAAATTCACAAGTTTTATCGAGTCAAATTGCTCGTTGTTGTAGTAGCAATCAACCTCCATATCATGATAGTCGGCTTTGTTGAACCAAACAGAGTTGTGGATGTTCATGGTAAAGGTGAGGTTATATGAAAGAGAAGTTACCGAGTTAGCCGTGAGCTCAAAGCGGGTCAAATTAGCATTTATAACAGTGACCTTTTGTTGCGGAATGGCGAAAGAGGTTATGATCATGCTCAGAATGAAACCAAAAATAAGGAAAAAGAATAAACAGAAACATGAGTAAATTACATTAAAAGTACTCATGTTGATACCTTTGAGTATGTCTTGTTTGTTTAATTGAGATGGAGAGAGGGAGGGGAGCTATTCTTTCTCCTCTGTTTGTATGTAATTTATACTGATTTCTCTTCCATTTGCATTCTCTTGGAAGCAACAAAGAAGTATCATTTTTTTATTTATTATTTTTAACATTAACAACATCAGCACAGTCTTATAAAGAAAACAATAAAAGTAGACATTGAATATCACCAGAAATATGTATATTATTAAGAATCACGCAAGCTGTTTTTCTCAGAAAGTTTACCATATTGACCATTTCAATCAAAAGAATTTTTTGACTAAATAAAATTGGCAAAAGAAAAATAAAATATTATTTGTTTGACAATATTGGCTCTTACCGTCTTATGTATCATATTTATTTCCACCAATGATTGATTAATTAATTCTTTGTTGAAATGCAATTTTGTTCTTTTTCCTTGAAGTTGCATTAGTGTTCCTATGAAGTTGCACATGGAATTACCAAATAGAACAATATATATAACATAAAAATAAACATTTGATTGTCTTTTCTTATATTAATTAAGTGATAAAATGTATATTTTTTAATTTACTCATTAACTATTCATAATAAACATAGATATAAGAGTTAATGAGTAAAATATAATTTGTAAAACATAATGAGCTTTTGATGTTTTATTTGTAAAATATAATAAAACTAATTATTATATTAGTATTATCCATTATTCACCTACTACTGTTTCGTTACCCGATAATAGTAACGGGTAAATGTAGGGTAAGATAAGGTTAATTTTTAATGGATAAGAGTAGGATATGGAGAAGATCAATTTTATTGGATATGTATGAAAATGTCTCCACCCAACCCGTACCGTACCCATTGACACCCCTACTCAATTATAAATATAAATTACATGCTTGAGGAACAAGCAAAAAAGAATGCTTCCAGCTTAATTTGTGGACCCCACTGGGTACACGCATGAAAGTATGGTGTCATTATCTCTTCTTATATTTAATTTAATCTTCCATGAAAAAAAAAAAACTTAAAAATAAAAGAAGCCATGCTTCTTATATTAATTTAAAATAATGTTTGAAGATAAAGAATCAAATGTCTGAATGAGCTCGTGATGTATGGTTAAAGTCTAAGTGTGAGGTCATATTTTGAATACTAATTTAATAATGGAAAATTTAAGACTAAATATCTGACCTGTGAAATTCGTGCTAACACATATTTAAAATAAATTAAGTGCGTCCTTTCGAACTGAAATTTGCCATTATTTTTCTCTAAACTTATGCTAGCACATATTTAAATAAAGTGCGCCTATTTAATTGGAGCTCATCTAATTTTTTTTTTTTTTTATATGACTCAAATTAAGGTTTTCCTAGAATATCTGAACCTTTTCCAATTCAATATATAAATAAGGGCTTGATCCTTATTTTTTTTTTACTAAAAAAAATAAGAAATTTGAGTGATATCCTGTTTAGGAGTTGTATTTTCAAATATTATGTGCAACTTCATAGGAACACCAGTGTAACTTCAAGATAAAAGAACTAAATTGCATGTCAATGGAACAAAAAAGAAAGGATTTTCAACTCCATGTACTTCTTCGTTTCTTGGATAGAAAAAAAATATAAATATATAGAATAGAGTTTTCTTTTGCAGATGGCTTTCCTCAGAAAGAATTTAAGATTGGAATATATAAAACGTATAGCTAGAAGACTTTTCTGAAGCACAATTTATGTAATTCTTAATATATTTCTAATTAACTAGGGTCTCATATCCGTGTGTTGTGACCTTTTTTAATTAATTATTTGTTGTAGATCATCATTTTTTAAATATATAACAGTAATTACCTGCATACGAAAAACGACATTGTGTCATATATCAGTGTCGACGCCATATGTGTACGTAGAATATATAGCCGCGACACATTGCGATTAACATTGGGACTAAAACCGTATACTTTTTTTTTTTTACTTTACATTTGTATTTTTTTTAAATATATGTATTTTCTATGTCCGCTCTATTTTTAAAATAGATTACAATATATTTTCAATTGTGATCTCCAATATGGAGAACAATGTATTAAACACTAATTCAAAGATTATTTTCATACATGTTTAGCAAAATTTAGCAAAAATATGATTACAATTTAGCATCTGAACATATATAGGGACAATATCTAATTAAACGGAATCTTCAATTCTGGAATTAATATTAGTCATTGGTATAATAAAATATAATGAGCGGAATCTTCATCAAGAACCAATGTCAAACAAACAATATTTTAATTTTCTTTTCAGAAGGTTTCTCTTTCAAAAGGCTCAAAAATAAATTAATGCGCCCATTTTCCTTTTGCAATTTGATTTCGTCAGAAAATTCTTTTAAATGAAACGGTTAATATAATAAAGTTCTGACAAAAAGAAGCTTCCATGATACTTAATTAATAATCTAGATATATAGTTCTGGGAAAAATACAACCTAGCTACATGGACTAATTCTACTCATATTGTTAATTTTAACAATTGATTGGTGACACATTACAATTAAAATAAAATAAAATAAGTATACTTCTTTGTTCCTTCCAAAAGCCATACTCAAATCAGTTTAAATTGCATACAAACATAGAAAGAAATATTTCTCCCTCTCCCTCTCTCCTTATCAGTTTAATTGAATTCATCCGGTACAAATTATTAACACAGCATGTGTAGGTTTACTTTCAAAGTATTTTGCTTTTCCATCAGCTTATTCTTTTTTCCTTTTTTTTGGTTTTATTATTGGTGTGATCATAGCTGCTGCCGTCATTCAACCACAAAAGGTAACTATTTTAAATGCTAATTTGACCCGCTTCGAGCTCTCTGGTAGTTCGATGACTTCTCTATCCTATAATCTCACCTTTACCATGAGCATCCACAACTCTGTTTGGCATGCCTATGCCGACTATCATGATATGGAGGTTGATTGCTACTATAACACCGATCAATTTGACTCGCTGAAAATTAGAAATTTCAAGCTAAAACAAAGAAGGACTCGCATTTTTAACTTTTCCAGAAGTGGCAACTCTACCATAAATCAGGGAAGCAGTGATGTTGATGCTTTTAGGAGATCGAATGAGACGGGACTTTTCAACTTGGAGATTTGGCTTGAAGGAGTAAGAATATATCAGGCTGAGGAAGGAGATCGTCATGAGCATATGTCTTATCAATGCAAACTGAACTTGCCACTGATCACATTCAAAAATAGCACCACACAAGGCAACTTTCAGCCGGTGAAGTGCCGTTAAACATTGTTGATACGTCCTATCTCCTGAGGAGAGTAGTCCGTATGTGAGAGGTGGAATGATCTCGCCCTGCCACGAGATGGCAGTCCGAGATGTGTGGAGTGTGTGAAAGTTAAAGAGCGAGGTGGGTGTAGAGAGATTCTGACTCTGACCTATTTAATCTCTCTGTGTGTGTAAAATCTCGACCCCCGTTCAATGGGGATTTTTGCCTTATATATGCTGACTCATAACCGCCTCATAACCGCTATCTCGGTGGTTATCTTGCCTTAAGCCGGTAAAACGGTTATTGTGACCGCATTGAGTGGTCATCCCGCATTAAGGCGGTATAGGTCTATTTCGGGCCGAGTTCAACCTTTGCAGGCCTTCGGCCTGTTCTGTTTCTGGATCTTAAGTATCTCGGGCTTTGGGCCTCTTTACCTTGGCGCCGGGCTGGCTCCTGAAAGGAGGTCCGAATCCCGGGCTTTCATAGGCCTAAAGTTTAATAAATAAAGGGCCTTGGGAACATGGCCCTATCATTAGCCCCCGAAGTCAGAATGTATAGCGATATGCTTCTGACTTGATAGTACTTAGGCATGTAAAATGTAAATTTATTCATGATTTCCCGAGATGTTGTTTGTTTGCATTGTATGTTGTAATGTCGTATGATAGTGTAATCTCGCGATATTGTGAACTCGCATGATGTTTTTTTTTTTTTTTTTTTGAGAAAATCAAGACGGAGTCGGGATGGAATTCGTCATAAGCAATACAAGAAATGGAATAGTTGATGAAATTTCATTAATATCGCAAAATCATACAATATAAGATTTAAACTAAATACGACATGCGATATACTATATTTAACTAAAACTATTCCTGACGGTGGCGCTTGTTCTGGCGTGCTTGAGCAAGGCATTGCTTGCAAGTAAAGGATGTGAAGCGAGGGTCATGATGATTCCGAGGTGATCGTCGAGCCGAGCACCCGGGATGAAAGGCTTCTTCGCAGTCGTCACAATGGAACATTTGCGGAGAGTATCCCCTCAACTTGCAAATGGCACATCGGTCCCAGGCTAGTGGGTCGCCTTCTTCGTTGGGTTTGTTGATGGCGACCTCGGGACATGGATGTGGAGGAAGTGTGGGAGGAATATCATTTTTCAGAATGGTAACCTCGTCATTCACGTGATCAGTCATCTCGTGAAAGCGCGAGTTAGAAGGAGAAAATGTACGGTTGATGGATCGTGAAAGGGAGACGGAGGAAGTATATATAGTATACCGGCATTAAATGCCTGACGCCTCGTCTTCCGTTAACCCGCCGTCAACCATCAAATCACCCATCAAATCGGGCAGAGAAACGAGGTGATGGCGCAATCCCTGCTTGACACGTGTCACATGTTAACTCGGTGAGAGCTCACGTCCGGTGAATAAGCGCGGGAATCAAGGCGTCGCTTGGATGAATGCCGCAGATTACGCCAGGTGTCATTTCTCGGGATCCGAGACCAAAAAGTTTTTCAAATCGGACCTATATATACCCCCGTCCCCATCATTTTCACTTTTTCTGATCGAGCAATCGTTATCTCGGAGAAAAAAGAACTTCAAGCGGCTAACTCGAAGTGCAACAGAGGACAGAAAATCAGCGAAAGAAGACCTCGCCTCGATAAGGTTAGTGATTCCTGGACCTCGGTAGAACTCGGTTAACATAAATTAGTGCAACCCGGGATCAGGAGTATAAGTAAGTAGGCCAACTTGGTATAGTCGTATAACCAAAAACCCGGATGAACTATGTACCAACCTTGAATAAGTCTGTACCTAAGCCAATTCCTTTGTTAATCGTAGAAATGGCTGACCTTTCTGGTGCGAGATCTGAAGAAAACCGGTCCAAGGTAATAGGACAAAACCCATCCATCTCGGGGGATCAGTCTGGTTCCCCCGGGTTCTCTCAGAGGCAAAAAGTGCCCACTCCTCATCATGGTGTAGGCAAGAGTATAGAGGCCATGCTTGAGATAGCTGCCGACGTGGTTTATGAGGGCCGATCTGATAGCGAGAAAGGTACCCCGTCAAGGTCAAGCGGGTATTTATATGACCTGAGTCCGGAAAAAGAAACGGTGGAGGTAGAGGAAGGGGAAGCCACCGATGTTGAGGTGGACATACTAAATTCAAGCCCGGAAACATCATCCCGGGGTGAGCGTATCTCGGCAGAAGCCGGAACGTCTCAAGGAAAGGGTTCTACTCGGACCGCAAAACCTAAGACCAAATCAAAGGCCAAAGCTAAAACCCCAACCGATGTAAGTCCACGACCTGGTCATCAAAACGATATCCAATTCTCTCACTCCTTATTACGGGCCCCATTGCCCGAGGTGCAAGATCAGGCCTGGGCAGAGGCATTTTACGAAGAGTTGGTGTTGACCAAGGATAAGGTACCGCGGGACCAACTCGTACTACGGGCACCTGGTCCGGAGGATCGGGCACATGACCATGAGCGCGGCATGTGCGTTTACTGGAAAATGCCGCAATGCGGCTTCCAATTAAGACTGACACAATTTGAAAGAAAACTCCTAAGTGTCATGAAGGTAGCTCCCGCACAATTGACCGGGGTGTCTTGAAGCTATATACGTTGCTTCGAGGCAGCCTTTAGGAATTTTGGGGCCGAGCTCGGGATGAGCAGGCCAACCATTGGATTGTTTTTCAATTTCTTTTCCACGCTTTATGTGGACTCAGGCCACCTCGCGATTCGCCAAAAAACACCAAAGCATCACCAGGCCTTTTTTGAAAAAGACAAGAAGATGAACAAAGTAGAGGCCTGGGATCATGGGTGGGTGTATATAGAAAATTGGCGCGATGTTGAATGCCTACAAGGTGTAAAAGCGAGGTGGAGACCGTTGAAGCCCGGGAAAGGATTGATCCCGGAAGTTGATAAAACACTTACTCTGCAAGAGCAGTCGGCTGCACATGCACTGAGAGAAATTGTGAGAAGTGAGTCCTGTTCTCGCGCGTGAAGTTGCAGTTTAATTTATGCTTATCTTCATCTCGATTTATCCAAGTGTGTAGCCTAATGCGATTTGTATGTTTTTGTTGTTTTTTGCAGAAGAAGGCTGCATGGATCTGATCTGGACCAGTGCGTCGCACACCTCCAATCGCGCAGCCCCAAAGAAGAGTACTATCACCGCCACCGCGGACCAGAAGGAAAGGAAAGCGGGAAAAAAGGTTTCCCGGAAAAGTTCCAAGGCTGAGACTTCAGCCAGTCTCGCTGTTGAGGAGCCCGTGCGTGCTCCAGCACAAGTTATCTCGGAGGAGGCCCCATCTCACAAACGGAAGGGAAACCGTAGCGGTTCCTTCTCTTTGGCCGATAAGGGTAAGGGCTTAGCACCCGAGCGCCCTAAGAAGAAGAAATCTCGCACTGCATCGGAAACGGCCGTTATTGAGGCCAACCCGGTTAGCGGGGCATCTCCAGCCGAGGTGAGTGAACTTCCTCCCCAAGATAATCTCGCCTTGGCAATCACTCCGGGATCTTCCACCCCGGCCGTCCCAGCTGATACAGAGGAACCCTGCGACATCGACCTCCAGAGTTTCTTACAAGCGACCGTCCCAGGTCAAGAGCTCGCTACTGGGGTCGTGTTCAAAGAAAGACTTGTGCCCGGGTTTGCTGATAGCTTGGGCCTACACCTCCCGGGTCATTCCACCATGCAACAATTACGGGATGAGAACAGAAACCTCCACTCCCGGTATGCTCGGGAAGTATTCCGGGTAACAGAGACCGCGTATCAGAAGGAGACCATTCGGGAGAAGCCCGAGGTAACGCTTAATCATGCCATCTCGGCCATTCATGACGTTGGGGCCATCCTTGGTCATTACAAGGACCTGGTTGACAAGGAGCAAAACAACATGCTCTTTGTTGATTCCGGAGGGGAGATGGTGAAGAAGGCCATTTTGGAACGGGATTATTTCCGCAACTTGGCCAGACAGCAGACTACCCGGCTCGAGGTTGCCCAAAAAGAAATAAAGGTGCAAGAGAGGCAAATTCGCATCCATGAGGCAACTATAAAGACACTAAAGACAGCTGAGGTCCATCTCAAGGTTCGAGATGATAGAATAGCGAACCAAGAGGAGGAAATTAAATCTCTTCAAGAACAGATCTCGGCTCTGAACCTGGAGGCAGCAAAAAAGGATCTCACCATCTCGGAGAAAGAAACCGAGATATCTCGGTTAGAAGGGGAGTTGCAACGAGCACCCGGCCTAACATTAGGTCGGTTCTTGGGTAGCAAGGCCTTTGTGCAAGCCTCGTGTCTGGCCTTGCACAAGCCAATGAAGGCCGTGATCTACCGCGAGTTGAAGAAGGTCGGCAATCATTATCCGTTCACACCGGAACATGCCGGTTTTAAGGCAGTTTCTCCAGAAGATGCCAAGGTGCGGCAGTTGGCCGATTATCGGTGGGATGAGGGCCGGGATCGTTTGGTAAACCCAGATGGGTCCATCTTTGACGAGAAACTCCCACTTGATGATCATGCCGCGTACTTCCCGTACCCGTGGTGGGGGAAATTCAGGTGGCCCAAAAGTCTGCCCGACCCTGTTGACGAGGTGGCTAGGCCTGTGATGGCTAGACCTGTGATAGCGGGAGCAGAAGGGGAGGAAGAGGAGGAGGAGGAGGAGGATGATGAAGAAGAAAGTGAAGAGGAAGGCGACCAGGGGAGAATACGAGATATTGTTCACCCCGAGGTTATGTCTCCAATAGCGACACCTCGGGAGCATCTCAAAACTCCCTAATTGGTAAGTTGTTCTGTATCATGATTTATATATATCATAATAGCAATGTCTATGTATCTGTATTAACTTGGTACAACTGTTACTTGTGACAGGAATGATGGCCTAAAGCGTGATGGTAATACAAGGACGAGCCGGCCATATCTTCCGACTTCGTGCCTTAGTGTTATATTTGTAATATTTTAATACCCCCGGGATGTGGGGGTTAAACAAAGACTGTTTGTAATTGATATTTTTGTTCCCGAGATGTGGGAATTTAACAATGCTAGAGATATATAAATATATTTACCTGTTATTCTTCCTTGTCAGCATGTGATTATTCTGCGACGTAATCTGTTAGCGTGATGTCACGACTATACTTGTTTATCCTTCGCTCCCTCTTTTTTTTGTTTTGTGATAAAAGTTTGAAAATAGAAAAGGCCGACATAGAAACGCCGGTCAGAATAATACTTTGATCGGTAAACTCGTATGCGTTACCCCGAAGGGTTTTCATTCGTTAATTGTTCCCGATATGATAAGAAGCACTGCTCAGAAAGCATGTACTAAAGTGAAGTAACAATAAGACATCTGTAAAAACTGAAAGTTCACATATATTAAATATGCTTATAACGTCGCATACAAAGAATAAAAAGTTACATGAGATGAAAAAGCATCTCGCTAAAAGTAACTAAAAGCCTATCTCGCCTATAGTAAAGTATTCGGCCTATCACGCCTTTTATTCGGCCTATTTCGCGTTGTATTCGGCATATCTCGCCTTGTTTGAGGATTAGTAGCATCACATGTACTCAGCTTATAACGCCTTTCGATGTTCTCGCAGGCATGGTACGCCAATTAAGTGTAAAATTTTCGGAGATGGCCTGCATTCCATGGTCTTGGGAGCGGGGTCCCCTGTAAGTCTTCTAGTTCATACGCGCCTTTCCCTCTGAGGGTGACTACTCGGTATGGGCCCTCCCAATTTGGCTCCAGCTTACCGACGTGTTTACCTGTCGCTTCGACTTTCCTTAGAACGAGGTCGCCTGGCCGGAAGTCGCGGGGTACAACGTGTTTGTCAAAAGCACGTTTGACCCTCCTTTGGTACTCCATTGTCCGGACACGGGCTCGTTCTCTGGTTTCATGAAGGAGCTCGAGGTCGACCTCGCGAGAGCCCGGATTTCCTTCAACAGAGTACGTCGCAGTGCGAAGGGATGGTTCTATCAGTTCCAAGGGGGTGACTGCTTCCATGCCAAATACCAGCGAGTAAGGAGTCTGTTGCGTAGCTTCCCGCGGGGTTGTTCGGTATGCCCAAAGGACTTCGTCCAACATGTCGGGCCAATTTTTGCGGTTGGCTTCCACCTTGCGTTTGATGCCTTCCAAAATGGTCATGTTGGTAACCTCAGCGAGGCCATTGCTTGCGGGATGGCTGACCGAGGTGAAATTATTGTGGATCCCGAGGCCCGATAGAAATGCTATCGTGCTGGCTGCGTTGAACTGTGTGCCATTATCGGAAATGAGGGCATGGGGTAAACCAAATCGGCAGATGATGTTGCGCCAGATGAAGTGTTCGGCTGCTTTGGCCGTGATAGTTGCTAGGGCCTCTGCTTCTACCCATTTGGTAAAGTATTCAACAGCGACTATAATCCAACGTCGTTGGCGAACGGCTTTGGGGAATGGACCCACGATGTCGATTCCCCATAAGTCGAAAGGCCACGCCTCCGAGATAGAGATCTGGTCGTAAGGAGGGATATTGCTGAGCTTGCTGTGATATTGGCACTTATCGCATTTTTTGACTAAGTCTGCTGCGTCTTGCTGCATTGTTGGCCAATAAAATCCTGCTCTAAGTATTCTCTTGGCTAGAGTTTTTGCCCCTTGATGACTGCCACATATGCCAGCGTGTACCTCGGCCAACATTTGATGGGCGGTGTCGTGCGGAATACACTTCAGCCAAGGGCGGACATAGCCCCTCTTATAGAGCTGGTTGTTGAATATGGAGTAAAGCGGGGCTATCTTCTTCAAACGTCGCGCTTCTAGTTGGTCTGTTGGCAGGACCCCGGTATTGAGCAAGTTCCACATCGGGGTGAACCATGTGTCTGTCGGTTCATGGATGGCATACACCGCAATAACATTTACATCAATGCTTGAATTGGGTATATCCATAACTATGATTGGTCTGTCTTTGTCTAGGTTTCCTGCAGCTCCGAGTTTGGAGAGGGCATCGGCCTGGCAATTCTTGTTGCGAGAAACATGTTGGATCTCGACCTTATCGAACTGGTTCTTCAGGTGGTTGAACTGCTCCCGGTATTTGCGCAATTTATCATCCATGACGCGACATTCGGCATTGATCTGTTTGACAGCCAGCTCGGAATCGCTATGGAGGTAAACCTCGCGTGCCCCGAGTTCTCTGGCTAGCTTGAGCCCGGCTATCATTGCTTCATATTCTGCCGTGTTGTTGGTTACAGGAAACTGAAAGTGGAGGGCGTAATTCAGAACTTCCCCTTGTGGTCCGATAAGGGAGACACCGGCCCCGGCCCCTTGTAGGGAAGATGCTCCATCGACATATAACGTCCACCGTCCTTCTAATTCAGGTGGTGCTCCTGAGTATTCCGCGATAAAATCGGCAAAGATCTGCGACTTGAGAGCATTCTGTGGGTGGAAGGAAATGTCGAACTCGGAGAGTTCCAGAGCCCAAGCCAGTAATCTGCCGGAAGAGTCGAAGTTGGCAAGGACCTTCTTGAGTGGTACCCCGGTGTATACTTTGATAGGGTGCGACTGGAAGTAAGGTCGCAGCTTCCTTGCGGCCACTACCAGAGAATATGCTGCTTTCTCAATTTGTGTGTATCTTGTTTCGGCATCTCGGAGTACATGTGACACAAAGTATACGGGTCGCTGTTCCCGCCCTTCTTCTCGAACTAGGGCTGCACTGACAGCATGGCTGGTGGTTGCCAAGTAGAGGACAAGGATATCGCCTGTTGCGGGTCTGCTGAGGCAAGGTGGGTCAGCGAGGTAAGCTTTGATTTTGTCAAAAGCCGCCGCGCACTAGTCATTCCATTCGAACTTGGCTGACTTACGCATAGCTTTGAAGAAAGGGAAGCAAACGTCTCCTGACCGTGCTATGAATCTGTTTAGGGCTGCCAGCCATCCAGTTAGCGACTGGAGCTCCTTCAAGTTCCGAGGTGGTTGCATGTCGAGTATGGCCTGGGATTTTGAGAGGTGAATTTCGATACCTCGCATGGATACCATGAACCCGAGGAACTTACCGCCGGTTAGGCCGAAGAAACTCTTTTTTGGGTTGAGTTTCATGTCAGCTCCGTTGAGCGTCGCGAAAGTTTCCTCGAGATCCCGAATGTGATCGAGATCCGACATGCTCTTGACTAGCAAATCATCGACATAAGCTTCCATGTTTCGGCTGATTTGATCTTGGAAGACTTTATTCACCATTCTCTGAAAGGTTGCTCCCGCATTTTTCAACCCGAATGGCATTACTCGGTAGCAGTAGAGGCCGGAATGGGTTGTAAAAGCGGTCTTCTCTTCATCGTCGGGACTCATTCGAATCTGATTGTATCCCGAGAATGCGTCCATGAAACTGAGGAATGCATGTCCCGAGGTAGAGTCCACAAGTTGGTCTATTTTGGGCAATGGAAATGGGTCCATCGGGCATGCTTTGTTAAGGTCTGTGTAGTCGATACACATCCGCCAATCTCCATTTGATTTTTTGACCAGGACCGGGTTAGCCATCCACTCCGGGCAGTCAACATTGCGGATGAATCCCGCAGCTAGGAATTTTGCTACTTCCTTTTTTACTGCCAGTTTTCTCTCTTCTCCCATGTTGCGCTTCTTTTGTCGTACTGGTTTGAATTCCAGCTTGATATGCAACTTATGTTCCGCGATTGATCTCGGAATTCCTGGCATGTCGGCGGCGGTCCAGGCGAAAACGGACTGGTTATTGCGAAGGAAAGTGATAAGGTCTTCTCTGGCTGACCCCTGGATAGCTTTTCCTATGTTCAATGTCTTCCCGTCGCCTAAGTCGAGCTCGTCAACTTCGTCTGCGGGCTCAAGGGAAGACTTAGATTCCGCTTTTTCCGTGGGATCCAGCGCGATCTGAGTGTCAGGGGGCATGAAGTCGCTGCTGGCCTTCATATGCCCGCCTGAGCGGCAGGTGGTTGCTCTGGGGGTGTCGACTTGATGGACTTGGCCGCACCTTTCCTGGAGAGATACGTGGTAGCATTCTCGAGCTATCTCCTGTACTCCACATTCTTCTCCTACCCCATGACTTGTGTAAAACTTGATTTTTAAGTGAGGAGAAGAAACTATGGCTCCGATTTTGTTCAGTGTACCTCTCCCTAGGATGGCATTGTAGGCGGACGGAGCGTCGACTACCAGGAAGTCGATCATTGTTTCCACTACTTTAGGCGAGGTGCCAAAGGCGGTTTTGAGAGAAACCATACCCTTTGGACGGAGGGCATCGCCTGTGAAACCGATGAGGGGGGTGTGATCCTTTTGAGTGTATCAGTTTTGAGTCCCATTTTGCGGAAAGCGGACAAGTACAGGATGTCGGCTGAACTTCCGGTGTCCACTAGGATCCTTTTTACCCTGTGTGTATCGATTTTTAGGCTGAGCACAATTGGGTCGACGTGCGGGCCAATAATCTCGCCTTGATCCTTTTCAGAAAACACAATCACCTCATCCATTCTTGGTCGTTTCTTGTCGGTATCCTTGTCGACTGTTAAAATGGTTGGGTAAGGCTTAGTCTTTGGGCGAGTTGCCACCATGCGGGGGTAATGCCCGATGCCACCACTGATCGTGTTGACAACCGGGCTGCTCTGCCGCTCCCCTCGCTGCGGACCTGACCCATTATCAGTGTTGGGTCCTTGATCGGGACGTTGGTTATCATTGTAATTCCTTTTGTACGGAATTTTCTTCTTGTAATCTCGGCCACGCCCATTGTACTTCCAAGTGTACTTTTTGTAGAAGTCGGGTTGGATGAACTCGGTCAATTTTCCTTCCCGGGCTAGCCTCTCCAGTATGTCGCATAACTGGAGGCAATCGCTTGTCGAATGTCCCTCGAACCCATGGAATAGGCATTCCTTAGACTTGTCCTGTATTTCGAAGATGTCTCTGGGCAATGGGGGGGTAGATCGAACATGTCCTTCACGATATGATACATCTCGTGCCGCTTTTTGGTGAAGGTGGCATATCGCACATAGTGAGGGCGGTACTCTGCTTCATTTGGTTTGTGCCCACCTTTCTTGTCCTGATTATGCCGGCGAGGTTCATTCTGGGTCCGAGGTTCGACCTGTGCCCGAGGTTGGTCATTTTGAGATGGCCAGTGGTTCTGTTGTCGGGGTGACCTTGGTCGAGCTCTCGGGGGGCTGCCATTGTCTTCTTCGGCCCTGATGTACCCTTCTGCAAAGGCCACAAACTCGCGCAAGGTAGTCATTTTCTTTACGTGCGCATCATACCTCAGGGTACCGGGGCCGCCCTTGCGCAGCCCTTTTTTGATAGCGGCCAGGGCAAATTCTTCGTTCAGGTTCTGGACCTGTCGAGATGCCTGTATGAAGCGGTTGATGAAATCGCCTGTTTTTTCCCTTGGACCTTGAACGATGTCCAGGAGCATCTCGCTTGTGATCTGAGGGGGCCTGATCACGGTGTACCTTTCTAAAAAGGCTTTAGCGAGATCTTCGAATTTAGTGATCGAACCTCGGGGGAGGTTCATGTACCAGTCCCAAGCTTCTCCTTGAAGGCAAGTTGTGAAGACCCGGCATGTGATCGCGTCCGTGGCCCCTAAGAGCCGAAGTCGCTCCAAAAACCCATATACAAAGTTGTGCGGGTCTGCGGGGTCTCCGTTACCTCGGAAACTTGGGAGGAAAGCGGGGTATTTGAAGTCTGTCATAGATGCTCCGTATATATTGGCTGATAGAGGTCCGTCCGCAATCCCCATAGGTTTTGAATAGATGCCAGCTTTCTGGGACTCGATCTCGGCCATCTTGGCATTGAGTCGGGTCTGTATCAGTTCTTTCACTTGGGTATTGCTGATACCTCTAGTGGGGGTGGGAGACCTTCGGGTGCGTTTCCTGTCGCCTTTGCGAGTCCTATGTCTTCCCCGTAGCTGGCTATCTTCGTGCTCATGGCGCGAGCGAGATTGCTTTCGGTGGTGCGATCGTCCCCGGTCACCGATATGGACAGATCTTTGTTCCTTCTGGGGTGATGGGTTGCGCCCCGCCCCGGCTTCTTGCCCCTGTTCCTTCCCTTGGTTCTCATCCTGTCCTTCCTGGTGCCCTTGCCCAATCGGCTCAGGGCCGTGCTGTACCTCGGGGTTGCGGGGGCTAGGAGTGTCTGTCTCCCCACTGTTAGCAGTTCGTGCCGCGACAAAGTCGGAGTTAAGGTTTCGAGGCGAGATTGCCGCCTGAAGATTCTTGGAGAGGGGCTTTGTTGGCTTAGTTGGCGCAGCGCACGTGGCTACTATCGGGGCTGAGTGCTGCTGCACTTGTTGAAGGGGAAGGTAATTGGGTGGAGCCAGGGGATAAGGTGCTGAGATACCGGGGTGATAGGTTCCCGGAGCGCCTTCCTGGGTTATTTGACCGGGCGGGGTCATATACGGGTATTGTGGCATCGGTGGGACCATATGGAGAGTAGGGGTACGTCCCGTAATAGTACACGGGTGTTTGCGGCTGGTATGGCGCAAACGGCTGGGTGCCGTATTGAGGGTTGGGTCCCGTGAAAGGGTTGTTGGGGTCGCTGTGGCCGAGGTGACATCGGCCGTGTTGCGATCGCACTCAGGGGCGGTCTTATCGGTGTGGTGCCTGGTGGGACAAGTTGTCCTGAGGATGGGGTGACAAGGGGGTTTTGGAGGTCACCCCTGACCTGATCACGGGTTGGTTGTTTGGCGGGGTTGTTAGGACGTCGGTTGTCCTTCTCGCCTGCTGGGTGGTTGTCGACCTTCGGAGAGGGTTTGGAGGTGTTCCCGGTATCCTTACCTCCTGCGGGGTCTTTGTTGGTACCCGAAGGGGGAGGATTGGAAACATCTTGCGCGTCCATTGGATGCTTCAGTATTGGAGCGATGGGGTGCCCCACGGTGGTTGATACGTCCTATCTCCCGAGGAGAGTAGTCCGTATGTGAGAGGTGCTTGAATGATCTCGCCCTGCCCGGGATGGCAGTCCGAGATGTGTGGAATGTGTGAGAGTTAAAGGGCGAGGTGGGTGTAGAGAGATTCTGACTCTGACCTATTTGATCTCTGTGTGTGTGTAAAATCTCGACCCCCGTTCAATGGGGATTTTTGCCTTATATATGCTGACTCATAACCGCCTCATAACCGCTATCTCGGTGGTTATCTTGCCTTAAGCCGGTGAAACGGTTATTGTGACCGCAGTTGAGTGGTCATCCCGCATTAAGGCGGTATAGGTCTATTTCGGGCCGAGTTCAACCTTTGCAGGCCTTCGGCCTGTTCTGTTTCTGGATCTTTAAGTATCTCGGCTTTGGGCCTCTTTACCTTGGCGCCGGGCTGGCTCCTGAAAGGAGGTCCGAATCCCGGGCTTTCATAGGCCTAAAGTTTAATAAATAAAGGGCCTTGGGAACATGGCCCTATCACAGATTGTATGAAATTTAATTGTTAGGATGTCTATATGTATAATAAGAGTGAGGCTATGGTGCTATGCATAGCACGGATGGCTAGTGTACTACGGCTCAATATGGTACTTTTTAAAATCCTAACGGTCGATCCGACCGTTCAATGTGATAACCATATGAATATGTACTTGCAAACTAAATTTATATTTTTTCGAATTTTTTACTATTTTTTCAGATAGGTAGAATTTTGATGGTCCAGAATTTTCAAAAAAACACTGATTTTTCTACCTATCTGAAAAAATAGTAAAAAAATTCGAAAAAAATATAAAATTTAGTTTGCAAGTACATATTCATATGAATATCACATTGAACGGTCAGATCGACCGTTAGAATTTTAAAAAGTACCATATTGAGCCGTAGTACACTAGCCATTGGTGCTATGCATAGCACCATAGCCTCACTCGTATAATAATATACTTATAGATTTCTTTTTTTTAATATTAGATTTAGAGTGAGGCTATGGTGCTATGCATAGCACGGATGGCTAGTGTACTACGGCTCAGTATGGTACTTTTAAAATCCTAACGGTCGATCCGACCGTTCAATGTGATAACCATATGAATATGTACTTGCAAACTAAATTTTATATTTTTTCGAATTTTTTTACTATTTTTTCAGATAGGTAGAATTTTGATGGTCCAGAATTTTCAAAAAACACTGATTTTTCTACCTATCTGAAAAAATAGTAAAAAATTCGAAAAAATATAAAATTTAGTTTGCAAGTACATATTCATATGGATATCACATTGAACGGTCGGATCGATCGTTAGAATTTTAAAAAGTACCATATTGAGACATAGTACACTAGCCATTGGTGCTATGCATAGCACCATAGCCTCACTCTTAGATTTATTTGAATTACTTTGAGAAATCATTGTTTGGTCAGTGTTACTATTGTAAAGAACGCTGAAAAAGTATTTTTCGTAGAAAAAAATCTTTTCCATATCTTCATTTAATTTAATATAAGAAAAGATGTTTGGAGTGAAAGTTATTTTCCTAATTTTAGGGAAATTATTGTGTTCGTTTTCTTACTGTTTGAAAAGCAAAAAATGTTGAGACATGGGCTGCTTCAGCCCAGATTTCAAGAAAGAAAACAAAAGGGAAAGCTGCTCCTTTTTATGGGCCGAGAATTAAAATAAAAATTCTGTGAGAATTAAATATGAAAACAAGAAAATAATGGAAGGTGGGTGGGCTTAGTACATTAATAGAAGAAGTGATAAATAAATATGGGTATTCTTTTCTTGAAATCATGTGTTAGAGATCAAGCCACCAAACGCACTTTTAAAGAACAACTGATTTTCTGAAATAAAGTTGAACACAAGCTTTCTGGAAATAAACCAATTTTTTTTTGAAAATAATGGTTTTCCAATTAAGTCTGAATTCAGTTTCCAAGATCTAATCAAAATGTACATGACAGGTCACTAATTCCGACTCGTAAAGTTTTATATTTAGCAAATCTTTAATTGAAAAGTTGAGAAAAGTCTTAGAATTGATGGCTACTCAAAGATCGAGAGTTCGATTCTCCTCATTATTTCACAGTTTCTACAAAGATTTTCAAAAAAAAAATTATCGTCTAATACGCTTGCATAACAGGCAACTTGACATCGTGCGCTCAGCTATCCAGGTGTAGGTGTATGTGTTCTTGTATGTTGAAACTGAATTGTTGCATTAGATTGGCAAACACAGGTTTTGCCAATAAAACTTGTATATAAACGCTTAAAATTTGCACTGAATGATCTTTTCTGAAATTTGTATATGAAACCTGCCTGACATACTTGATCTGCTCTGCATAAATTGAATTATAATTTCTTCATGATTACATGTAACATCTGAGTTTAAAATAGTACTTTTTTATGTGATTTAAAATAGTACTTAAACTACCGTATTTTAGATACTTTGTTGTGCATAAGAAATTATATAAGGACTTGCATTTAAATCATGAAAAGTAGAAAAAAAAAAAAAATTCAGATTGGTTTTTGTTGAAAAGTCAGGCATTCTGTAAATACTTGTGAAAAGTTCAGTATTTTGTAAATTGCTTGTTAAAAATTCTAATTTTCTGCAATGGGTTCTGAAAAGTCTGATTTCTAGAAAGTCTGGTTTTCTGTCTTGAAAGGTCTGATATTATGTGAATCTGTTTTAAAAGGTCTGGTATTCAGGTTTGTTTGGTCTCAGGGGCGGACCCAAGTGGTTCTGAGGGGGGGGGGGGGGGAGCAGCTGCCCCCTTGGATTTTGAGTTTTAGTGGAGATTTATCGGTTCCGACCGACTTTGTTCCCCCTCTGGACGTTTGATTTGTAATTCGGATTAAAATTGAAATAAATTTGTTGAATTTTGATTGGTAATTAGAATTATAAGTCAAAGCATCAGAAATTACAAGTCAAAACATTGGAAAGTATAAGTCAAAGCATTGAAAAGTATAAAATCATTAGTTGTAGTAATTGTACGGGATCCAATGTAACATCCCGATGTACTTGTATGTGTTGCGTATGGGGACAGCGTGACTAAGTAATATAGTGCAAGATCGGCATGTAGGTGACTTCAAGACGAAACTTGGCCTTGTGCATTAGTATATTCTAATGATGTAAAAAAGTCACATTGTGACTTGATACGTTATGACACGATACATTATTGCTCTGTCACAGTATGGTATGTGTATCGGTCACGTGACGCGACCCGTGTGTTGGATGCCGTGTTCATTCGCATACCATGATATCCTTCGTAAAAATGCCATGACACGGCACAGCACGGCAAGCAAACCGACCTAATCACGACACAAAATATCACACAATGATATGAAACATGACACGGCATGACACGTGACCGAACATGACCACACTCGACTATACACGTCTTGAAATTTTTACTGATTATTAATTACTTAAAAACTTAAACTTTAGAAGAAAAATAAGTTAAACATAACTAAATACAATCAATCACGTCTGGTTAACGTGCCGTGACTATTCCTACTATTACTACTATTACTCGACTTAGTCACTGCCCGATACAACACATGACGAAAATCACAATGTAACTAGTCACGACACGACATATTGGTAAGATTTTTACCAAACTGTTAAACTTAATATGAAATATTGGAAAAGTAAAAATTCTGATCTGAATGAAAGATTATTTAAAATAATTAATAAGCATATACTTGCATAACAATTTAAACATTAGTAATACTACTACGGAGTTGGCTACGGTGCTAGCGTAGCATAGAGGGTCTCCGTGCTACGGCCTAATATTTGAGTTTTTAAAATTATAACGGTTGATCCGAACCGTTTAATATGATCTCCATATGAATATGTACTTGCAAACCAAATTTTACATTTTTTAGAATTTGTTTACTATTTTTTAAGATAAGTAGAAAATCATTTATCTGAATGGTACATAATTTTCAGATCAAGTGTTTTTCTACCTATCTAAAAAAATAGTAAAAAAATTCTAAAAAATGTAAAATTTGATTTGCAAGTACATATTCATATAAAGATCATGTTGAACGGTTCGGATTGACCGTTAGAATTTTAAAAACTCAAATATTAAGCCGTAGCACGGAAGCCCTCTATGCTACGCGTAGCATATTAGTCAGATTCATACTACTACGGTGTAATAATTAAGCTAATATATTAAGGTGAAATCCGGAGAATCAGAATCTCAATTTTGTTTGGATAAGAACTGATATTAGACATGTCTTGTTGGTGTGTTCCAGGCTTCCAGCTTACCAGGTATAAATAATTCGGATAAGAACTGATCTTGACTTTTATAAAAATAAATAACTGATATTGACTTTTACCAGAAGCCAGGTCCGGTTTGTAGTCATTAGAAATACCATGCCAGTTGCCAGGAGAGGGTCCTTTCTTAATAGTTAATACCAGACTTTTAGTTGGATACCGGTACCGGACTTCTTGGTGTTTTCCAGCTTATTACCAGTTCTTTCTCAATTAATTTAATTAGATACAGTTCAGCACATCTGTCTTGAATCTGTGCGCAATGAATTTCTGATATCGATTCAGGTTGGCATGATAAGGAAATTGCATTGGTCATAAATCTTTTATATTGGGATCTAATTAATGTGATATGGAATTTAAAATAGACATAAATTTTGCGTAAAAGTCTTTGCAACAAGAAAAAATATATATCTCTATTGATATTTTTAACCAATACAAATATACTCCAAATATCTCTATTGATCTTTTATACTCTCAAAACCCTAGTGGTTAATTCAATGTTAAATGTTTAATTTTGAATATGGAATGCCAAAATATCCGTTGGATATAATACTGTTTAATTTGAAATGACAGAAAATTAATACGATTTTCTTTTAAAAAAATTTGGCATTTGTAATGCATGTTCCCAAAAGATGAAATGTTTGCTTTTGTTTGTAGTTTTATTTTATATGCATTATATTGTTTTTATAAGAAATATATAGTTTCGTGGACTATTAAAATTGATGAAAGTATTTTTTTATTTATACATCGAAATAAAAAATTATACTAAATAAAAAAATGTTATTAATTGAAAATTGCAGAGTATTTAACTTCATAAGATATTTGAACGAGGATAAATTGATCAATAATAATATGAGGAGGAATCGGATGACACCGTGCATTTTCAAAGTCCAAACAGTCGATCCAAACCGTTCAATATGATGGATATATTAAAATGTGCTTGCAAATCAAATTTTACATTTTTTTGAATTTTTTTACTATTTATTAATTATTTTACAAAATCGTTGTTTTCAGACCATTGAATTTTTGTACCCATCTTAATAAATATTAAAAAAATTCAAAAAAATGTAAAATTTGATCTGCAATCACATTTTAATATATCTATCATATTGAATGATTTAGATTGACTGTTTGGACTTTGAAAATATAGGGTATCATCTGATGTCACCAAAAAATGATGTCATCCGATCACTCCTCTAATAATATATCCATTTCAAGTATTAAAAATAATTTAATTAGGTTAAACTAGTATTTAAGGGGCTAATTGTCATGGATTAGAAAATTTGAATGATATTTTCCAAAACAAAAAGTTTTGGGTGCTTCTATAATATTACCTCTTTTAGTTAAAGTATTTTTTTAATCATTTTAGGCTCCATTCTGAAATTCCAATGCTTGATTTAAACAAAATGAACAATTTCCTGATAAATCAGAATTCAAGAATTTGATGTCTTCTTTTTTCGGGTTTGAAGGCTGTAAAGTGTAAACTTTTCTTTTATTATTTTATTCAGACCAGTTAGCATCCAAGGAAGAGGAGAGAATTTGATAAGGCTGGTAAAGGCATTTTCTAACTCTTCTTTGCTGCTAAACGAGGTGAAAAATTCCCATAAATCGGGAAGAAGTTCGGGTACTGACGAGCGAGCAGTCTTTTTCGATTACCTTACCTTCTTTATGGCAAGTCATCTTTGACCTTTATGCTCCTAAAATCTTACTATTTGCAGTTAACACATTCATCCAGAGCTTTATGGGCCTGTTCGGCTAGGAACCAACTCCGCTGTTCTCCAAATTGGAGAACAGGACCCTGTTATTCCGATCTGAACCGTTCAAAGTTTTTCATACCCGAATCTCGATAAAGGCGAATGGCTGGGATCAGAATAACAGGGTCCTGTTCTCCCTTTGGAGAACAGCGAAGTCGGATCCGTTCGGCTATATGTGGAATAGTAAAAGAATAGAGGAAAAGTCGAATTTGGAATAGGCTTTTATTTCGCACTATTCCGGCCATGTTTGGTTGGAGGTGGAAAAGTTGAATAGTGGAAGAGTGAAAAGTATTGATAAATGAGTCAATTCCTCTATTCCACCACCCCCATGGAATAGAGAATTTGTTCATGGCGGAATAGAGGAGGGACCTATTTGTAAGAAAGCATGGGTCTACTGCAAAAGTTCAGACTCAATTCCTTCCTTGTTCGGCTGGAATAGAACCTCTATTCCAATCTATTTGTAAAAGAGTTTTTTTATTTGTAAAATGCAGATACATTTTCAAGATAAAAGCTTAGCTACACTTTATTTGTTTGTAGTTTTTCTAATTTATTCACTTCTTTTGCATTGAAGGTTATTTATTCAAAGGATTTGTCAGTAATTCTTCATACTCTGCCCATTGGTATCCTCTTACTTGTGCCATTTTACCTCACATTTCCAAATACAGCCTTGGTCTCTTTCCTCTAGACTCTAGTTGATCTCCTTAAGGGCCTGTTCAGCAGCACAGTGGGCTGGGGAATGGGTACGGGGAAAAAAAAAAAAATTTAACTGATTTTTACTGTTCACGTGGGAAAAAAAAAATTCAGTCTGAGTGAAATTTTTTTTTCTCACGTGAACAGTAAATTTCGGAGAGCAGCCGAACAGGCCCTAAAGGTATCATCTTGCAAAAACAAATTAATAAACATAACAGATAAATATAGAATTAAGAAATGAAGGGTATGTGATTATTTCTGAAATTTCAATATTAAAAAAAAAATCAGGGGACAAGTGTTGTCAGAACCTTAGAAGGTAAGGGTACATGTGAATAAATTTATAGCCTGCATCATTGCAAGGAGACCAAAAGGCCCATTATTCCTTCAAAAGATGGATATTGCAAATATGAGTTCTTCATATGAAAATAAGAAGCTCGTGAAATATGGTTTGCCTTGCAATAATTACACATTTGTTCAGTAATTTGAATCTGAATTCTGTTATTTGTTTTTTATTTTCTTTTCAGGAATGTTTTTTCATTTTTCTTCTTTGATTCTTGCTATAACCATTCCTGTTATAGCTGCTGTTGTGAGATTGCTTTTCACACAGTACTCCATGAGTTGGTAGGTATTTTAATTCCCCAAGTTATTTTATACAATCTGTTGATCTTTTTGTTTGGTTTGATTTAATTACAGCTTCTAACTTTTAGTGTGTTGGCATTTCTCACTGATTTTGGCCAAATAGATTGTAGCCTGAAACAATTCCTAATGTAGTACTGAAACAATTCAAGCAAAAGAGAAGATAATGTAAAGTAAATTGTTTATTTCTAATGAGAAAACGAAACATTTTGACAAATTTGACAGAAAATAGAAAATTTTCCCAACGGTCACCTCTTTCTACTACGTCGTTTATTTTGTTTTCTTTCTGTATACATTTCGGGAAGAATCAAAAGCAGGCCTTCTGCGGCGTAGAGCGTATAACCAAACTATGTAGCGAGTCACTTTCCATATATCTTGCATATACAAATCATAATCACAAAATTCGCAAATTATTCACGAATAATTCGTTTTTTTTTGTGATGACGAACCGAACGCTGAATTATTTAGTTAACCAAACTTGACCGAATTATTTCTGAATAATTCGTGAATTTTACGAACTTTTCTCGAATTTTACGAATTATTCACGAATTTTTCCCATAATATTTTATTCTTGTTTTTTTTTTGCTTCCTTGTAGGACTGAGATTTCTGGTCCGGATAATTCCGAATCATTTCCGAATTATATTCAAATTATTTCTGAATCACGAATGTCGAACCGAATCCGAATAATTCATTTGTCACTGTGATACAAATGGCATTGTTAAGCAGCAACAAAAAAAAAGAAAAGGAGTGCGCGGGGGGTGTGGCGGTCCAATGATATCATTTTGATACTGGAGCCATCGATCTGCATGAAGATTTGTGCGAATTTATTTGTAACCAATCTTAGTGTCATGTGCGCGCATCTTGATGCAGACCGGATGACTCTGACTTAACATTCAATTGCCCCCATCCGAAAAAGGTAATAACAAAAAGTTATTTTTATTGTGAGCGAAGGAGTTTCATGGGCATCTAGTTAAATATTAGTTTTATGATCAATCCGAATCATTTGATCCGCGTCGACGGAGCGACTTAGAGCATCTACATCCCTGAAATTCTTAGAGTTTCTAATCTGATGTGGCAGTTGCTAAATCAGTTTTAGAGATGTAGATGAATTTCTTATTTAGCAATTTTACTCAATAATTTCTTAATAAGAAATCGTTTATAAACTGTGACGTGGCGAAACGATTCGCTGAAATTCCTTTCTCCTCCACATATATCTTAATAAGAAATTTTATAAGCTGTGACGTGGCAATTAGGAAACTCTAATTTTAGTTTCAGGGATGTGGAGGTTTAAAAATTAAGAGAGGTTTAATTTCTAAAAAACAGTTTAACCGTTATTTAGAAATTCTAATAGTTTCAGGGATGTAGATGCTCTTATAATTTGAATTTTGCACAAATTTTGATGCAAATCGAACCGTTTAGATTAAATATCGAATTGAATTTGATATGATGTCCACTAAATATCCCATTCCCCAGTATGTATTTGCATCACATTAGCAACTGCAAGCACTAGACAAAATTACACAGAATCATAGTGATAAGGTTCGCGTATTATACCCGAATAATTGGTTTTTTTTGGTAATGCCGAACCGAACGCCGAATTATTCGGTTGACCGAACTTTGACCGAATTATACCCGAATAATTCGCGAATTTTACGAACTTTCCCGAATTTTACGAATTATTCGCGAATTTTTCCCATAAATTTTTTTTTTTTGCTTCCTTGTAGGACTGAGATCTTTGATCCGGATTATTCCGAATCATTCCTAAATTATACCCGAATTATTCCCGAATCACGAATTTTTGACCTCGCCAAACCTTTCCCGAACAATTAATTTGTCACTATGCACAGAATATATAACTTTGTTATTGAAACACACGCATTGATATAAACAACTTAGTCAGGGAGAACTTTATTAGTCTTGAAGCGGGTTCAACAACTCCACATTTGACAAATTTGCCGTGTGGGATAAACCACGATTTTTTTTTTTTGTTTTGACTGGGACTTATTCGTCTGGAAGAAATTTCATAAAGACTAGAACAAGTAAATTCAAGGAAAATCACGCTTTGAAATTTCCTTCACGTTTTCTCTTAGCTTGGGATTTTCTGTGGCGGATTTTTATTTGAGATAATATTGCATTTTACGTAGAAAACAACCTTTCCAATTTTGATGATGTCATTCTAGAGTGAGGAAAATGGCACGGCGGAGCCGGCTCCATCACGGAATGGCACGGCACGACACGTAGTCACGCAAGTCACGTGTAATTAAGACTATTAGATATTGATTTAATGGTGAATCTTGAATAAACTAACCTAAATTATGATTAAATGATCACGCGAGTCACGTATGATCACTGTAGGAAAATGCGGTTCATGCGGCCGCATATGCGTATGCGGTTGGCAACCGCATGGAAAATCAATATGCGGTCCAATATGCGGTTTTGCATATGCGGTCGCATATTCAGCCGCATATTACCGCATGAAAACTGTATATGCGGTGGCCTTCCTCATACCGCATGAAAACCGCATTTTATAACCTTGCGTATGATCACAGTACGTTAGGCACGGCATGACTCACGTGGCATAACTATTCGCGTGTCGTGACCATTTCTTGACATTTTAGTCACGATATGGTACAGCACGAGATCAAAATCATGACGTGTTAGTCACGGCACGGCACGTTTTTTCTACTTTACTATCATTCTGTATCTCCGTACGCAACAAAACTTAACTTCTTCCTCAAGCAAAAAATAGATACATGAATGTAGTCGTACCTAGATATTAAACATTATTTAATGTGACGCATACCATGATTTTTTTTAATGAGTGTTGTTTTTATCTTATTGAATTTTTATTACCATGTTGATGTTGTGGTTGTATTTTAATCCAACTTAGAAGATTCCAATCCAGTTTTTGTTAAGTAAATAAACTTATAAAATATTGCATTTACATATTGGTCCTTCAACATTGCAATTTATTTATATCATTGTTTTATGTTAGCACTTTCATTGTCCATTGATTTTCATATGTACTGTTAAGATCTCATTACTGGAGAGCGGGGTGTTTCTGATGGACATCTGATCAAATTTAGTCTGATGTTAGTTTAAGTCGTTCGATCTACATTGAGATTTGTGCACACAATTAAAATTATGAATTGCTAAATCGGACACACAGATCAAGCGGTCCAGATCAGACATCAGTCTGATGCTCATTAGACCCCTTTGCTCCCTCCTTAGGGACCCAAATGAAACCTTCAAAACTGTATGGACTAAAACAAAATTGTGTTATATTTTGAGAAGTATATGTATGAGGTTGGCTAAGATACAAACGTTTGTTTCTAGTCTCCGGAACAAACATTTCGGCTTTCCGATTTTCAAAGTCCAAACAGTCGATCCAAACCGTTAGATATTCAATCTATATTAAAATGTGCTTGGAGACCAAATTTTACATTTTTTGAAATTTTTTTACTATTTATTAAGATGGTTTGAAAATCGCTGATTTTATTAAACTTCTGCACCATTGAAAAACAACGACCTTCAAACAATATTAATAAATAGTAAAAAAATTTCAAAAAATATAAAATTTGGTCTCCAAGCACATTTTAATATAGATTGAATATCTAACAGTTTGAATTGACTGTTTGAACTCTGAAAAATCGAAAAAACCAAAATATTTGTTCCGGAGACTAGGAACAAACATTTATACCATAGCCGACCTCCGTATATCCGGCTATATAAAAAGAATGAGTTGATACGCAAAAGAAACATCACCTGTGAATTTCTGCCGTACAAAAGCAACAAAAGATATGAATATTAGTTTCTTTTTAAAATTTAAATTCAAGAACAAGAATCTTTTTGTCTCTTTTAATTTCGGCGTTTTATTCGTACACACTTAAAGTCTTCAGCTGGACCACGACTTCCAGAAAACGAGCAATACTAACACGGTTTACGAGTTCCAGGTTCATATAGATTTCCCTCTTCACTGCTTTGGCGCCGTCTCACCTCCTTCAACCAACTTCTTATACTGCGTACTCTCGGTTCACCGTCTAATTAAACTTCACTCAGGAAACAATGCATATGTAATGTGATTGAAATATTTGTACCGGACTTGGTGCTTATTCAAATTGTTGATCCGAGTCAAAAGAAGGAGCTATTAGAGCATCTACATTCCAGCAATTCAAATGAGTTTCTAAATAACTGTCAATCACGTTTTAGAAATTGAGGTCTCTAAAGTTACTAACTTTCACATATCTGAAATTAATTTTAGAGTTTCTATTAAGCCACATCAGCAATAATTAAAAATGAGAAACAATTTGAGCCAATTATTTGGCCAGTGTGGAGTTATAAACAGTTTTTTAATAAAAAAAACTTTACTGCATAGTTTTTAAATAAAAACTCTCCCACATCCCTGAAACTGGATTAAAAGTTACCATATCAAATTAGAAACTCTCATAGTACCAGGGATGTAGATTCTCTTACCTTGTCATATATATAATTTTATAAATCCTATAAAAAAATTAGTATTAATTGTACAACATAAATTTTATTCTATGAAATATAAAAAATGCAACTTACCTCAATTAATTGAGTACATTAATTTTAAATTTAATTGTTAAAATTATAAGTGTAATATCAACTGATAGATAAACCACTTGAATACATAGTGGTAAATTGAAAATCCAATAAATATTCGGCGAAATATAACAAGAATAGTTCTTTGTTCTATAATAGAAATAATATATTAAAATATTAATATCTGTACAAAATAAATAAAAGTTTGGTAAATTTATAATTATTTTAAGATTAAGAGCACATTGTTCTTCAATTCGTCAAATTCAAAAGTAATTCGGAGTTTTTTTACGAAAAATAATAAACTCTAATACCATATGAATATATTCCGAAAAAATTGTCACCATGGTAAATATCAACATGAGTGGCATATATTTCCAATTTTTTTCTAAATCAAATTTAAATAAAAATAAAATATAGTACACATTTGAGTTATAATTTTTTATTCTCTTTTGTATATCTGATTTTTTTAATTACTAGCAGCAACTATAGTGACAAGTTTGAGAGTGAGGCTATGGTGCTATGCATAGCACGGATGGCTAGTGTACTACGGCTCAATATGGTACTTTTTTAAAATCCTAACGGTCGGATCCGACCGTTCCATGTGATAACCATATGAATATGTACTTGCAAACTAAATTTTATATTTTTTTGAATTTTTTTACTATTTTTTCAGATAGGTAGAATTTTGATGGTCCAGAATTTTCAAAAAACACTGATTTTTCTACCTATCTGAAAAAATAGTAAAAAATTCGAAAAAAATATAAAATTTAGTTTTGCAAGTACATATTCATATGGATATCACATTGAACGGTCGGATCGACCGTTAGGATTTTAAAAAGTACCATATTGAGCCGTAGCACACTAGCCATTTAGTGCTATGCATAGCACCATAGCCTCACTCCAAGTTTGACGTTTAGAAATAATATTCGGCAAGACCCTAAAATTATTTATTTAAATAACATTAATTAATGTATAATATAACAGCAACTACAGTGACAAGTTTGCTCGTTGTCTACAAAATTTTAATTTACTAATAGTTACATACTAAACGAATAATATGTAGAGGAGGGATCGATTACATCTTTTTTGGTGACACACTTTGACACTTACTATTTTCAAAGTCCAAATAGTCGATTCAAACCATTCAACATTATGGATATATTAAAATGTGTTTGGAAATCAAATTTTACATTTTTTTGAATTTTTTTGCTATTTATTAAGATGGTTACAAAAATCGTTGATTTCAGACCATTGAAAAACAGCGATTTTGTAACCATCTTAATAAATAATAAAAAAATTCAAAAAATGTAAAATTTGATTTCCAAGTACATTTTAATATGGTGATCATGTTGAACGGTTCGGATTGACTGTTTGAATTTTGAAATAGCAAAATTGACTTATATAAAAAACAGTGTTATGATGTGTCACCAAAAAATGTGTAATTGGATCCCTCCTCTAATATGTAATTGTGTATAAAAATTATTGCTTTGGTTTTGTGTTCCGGGAGCATTCAATTAATTTTAACTCTTTCTCTCATCGCGACCCGACCCTGAGAGTTGAACAGTGGAATGCTCCTCGACTTTCTCTCTCTCTCTAGAAGTCCAACATTTTGTATACTCTCCCTTCTCTAACAAATCCATCAGTAAAATCCCTCTCCCCTTCTCTCGAGGAACACTACACCGCGAAAATCGTAACCTTTCTTTCTCTCCCCCACCCCTCCCCCTCTCTCTATCTCGAAAGTTCGTTCTATTAGGCATGGAATTGGATGAAATGTGGAAAAGCATGCGAGTTTTCTTTCCCTCGATTTGGGAGGTACAAGTCCTGTGCGTAACGGTGGTAGTGATAATCGGTTTCTACTATGTCTTGTTCGATTCCTTCGTTTCAAACAATGGCGGTGGAGAAGAAGAAGGCATTCGAAAGGAAGAACAAGATGCTAAAGATAAGGTATGTTTTTGCGCTATTTTGATCGTGTCACCATGAATCCATGACACCTTCTACTCTGCTTTTACATATTTAATTTTCAGTCTTTTCGTGATCAACCCTTCTAAAATTGAAAATTATGAGCGCGCCCTTTATAGTAGTTGGGAGAA